>CM074718.1:2087806-2302892 GCA_037306005.1 Rhinophrynus dorsalis | reverse complement strand
TCGAGTATATCTGTGTTATTTCTATGAGATGTGCACCAGCTATGTCCTTTATATGTGTGTGCGCCCCGGTCAACTCTCTCTTATCCTTACTAAGAAAAATAAATATGGAAAGACAGAACCACATACATAAACACATACCTATGCACACTGATTTACACAGATACTTACTATAACCTCCGCTGTGTCTCCATGCTCAAAGTATTCCTGGACCATCGGATGCACATTCTTCTGTAATCCGACCTCATCCAGCTCTGGAACCACCTTCTGGTAAACTGTGTCACCCTGTATAGAGAGGAAAACCGCACACATAGATAAATTATATATTTATGAAGCCATTAGGTCTTACATAGTAACACAGTAAATTAGGTCGAAAGAAGACACAAGTCCATCAAGTTCAACCTTTGCATCATGCCGCAGTGACATGAGGATTATATCATTTTCCTGATGACAAATAAGTTAGTCTTCATCAGACCTTCCTGATTTGCCTACCAATATACATATAACCCTGTATGTTCACTTTTAAAAGAAATGTATCTAATCTTCTCTTGAATGTCTCCATTGTATCTGACATAACCATATCCTTGGGCAAAGAATTGAATAATTTAATAGACCTTACTGTAAAAAAAAAATACCCCTTCCTCTGCTGAAGTCTAAACCTCCTTTCCTCTAATGTAAGGGGTGTCCCATGGTTATTTAATCAGGCCTTGGAATGAATAACTCACCAGAGAGATCCTTGTATTGACTCTCATGTACGTTCTGATAAGTTCTCTATAGTTAAAGTGCGTCACCTTAAAACAACTTGGGCTATTTTACAACATCTTGGAAAATCTCCTGTATGTTGTTTTACTTATTAAATTATTTTTCACGTTATTAGCAAGCTGTCTCCTGCAGGCAAAAAGTGACAAGTTCTCCAGGTCCCCTGATCTACCCCTTGTGTGGTCCTCAAAGCTGATGTTGAGATCTTCGCAATATTATCCTTAAATCTCCCAAGAACATACACTTAGTTGATATCCCCCCGTTTGCTCTAATGGAGAGGTGCACCAATCAGTCCTCAAGGAACCTCCTACACATTACAACTCAGATCTCACTGCTTGTTCTGAGAGGTGCACCAATCAGCCCTCAAGGAACCTCCTACACATTACAACTCAGATCTCACTGCTTGTTCTGAGAGGTGCACCAATCAGTCCTCAAGGAACCTCCTACACATTACAACACAGAGATCTCACTGCTTGCTCTAACTGAGAGGTGCACCAATCAGTCCTCAAGGAACCTCCTACACATTACAACTCAGATCTCACTGCTTGCTCTAAGTGAGAGGTGCATCAATCAGAACCTCCTACACATTACAACTCAGATCTCACTGCTTGCTCTAACTGAGAGGTACACCAATCAGTCCTCAAGGAACCTCCTACACATTACAACTCAGATCTCACTGCTTGCTGTAACTGAGAGGTGCACCAATCAGTCCTCAAGGAACCTCCTACACGTTACAACACAGAGATCTCACTGCTTGCTGTAACTGAGAGGTGCACCACTCAGTCCTCAAGGAACTTCCTACACATTACAACACAGAGATCTCACTGCTTGCTCTGAGAGGTGCACCAATCAGTCCTCCAGGAACCTCCTACACATTACAACTCAGATCTCACTGCTTGCTCTGAGAGGTGCATCAATCAGTCCTCAAGGAACCTCCTACACATTACAACTCAGATCTCACTGCTTGCTCTGAGAGGTGCACCAATCAGCCCTCAAGGAACCTCCTACACATTACAACACAGAGATCTCACCGCTTGCTCTGAGAGGTGCACCAATCAGTCCTCCAGGAACCTCCTACACATTACAACTCAGATCTCACTGCTTGCTCTGAGAGGTGCACCAATCAGTCCTCAAGGAACCTCCTACACATTACAACTCAGATCTCACTGCTTGCTCTGAGAGGTGCACCAATCAGTCCTCAAGGAACCTCCTACACATTACAACTCAGATCTCACTGCTTGTTCTGAGAGGTGCACCAATCAGCCCTCAAGGAACCTCCTACACATTACAACTCAGATCTCACTGCTTGTTCTGAGAGGTGCACCAATCAGTCCTCAAGGAACCTCCTACACATTACAACACAGAGATCTCACTGCTTGCTCTAACTGAGAGGTGCACCAATCAGTCCTCAAGGAACCTCCTACACATTACAACACAGAGATCTCACTGCTTGCTCTAACTGAGAGGTGCACCAATCAGTCCTCAAGGAACCTCCTACACATTACAACTCAGATCTCACTGCTTGCTCTAAGTGAGAGGTGCATCAATCAGAACCTCCTACACATTACAACTCAGATCTCACTGCTTGCTCTAACTGAGAGGTACACCAATCAGTCCTCAAGGAACCTCCTACACATTACAACTCAGATCTCACTGCTTGCTGTAACTGAGAGGTGCACCAATCAGTCCTCCAGGAACCTCCTACACATTACAACTCAGATCTCACTGCTTGCTCTGAGAGGTGCATCAATCAGTCCTCAAGGAACCTCCTACACATTACAACTCAGATCTCACTGCTTGCTCTGAGAGGTGCACCAATCAGCCCTCAAGGAACCTCCTACACATTACAACTCAGATCTCACTGCTTGTTCTGAGAGGTGCACCAATCAGTCCTCAAGGAACCTCCTACACATTACAACTCAGATCTCACTGCTTGCTCTAAGTGAGAGGTGCATCAATCAGAACCTCCTACACATTACAACTCAGATCTCACTGCTTGCTCTAAGTGAGAGGTGCATCAATCAGAACCTCCTACACATTACAACTCAGATCTCACTGCTTGCTCTGAGAGGTGCATCAATCAGTCCTCAAGGAACCTCCTACACATTACAACTCAGATCTCACTGCTTGTTCTGAGAGGTGCACCACTCAGTCCTCAAGGAACCTCCTACACATTACAACACAGAGATCTCACTGCTTGCTCTAAGTGAGAGGTGCATCAATCAGAACCTCCTACACATTACAACTCAGATCTCACTGCTTGTTCTGAGAGGTGCACCAATCAGTCCTCAAGGAACCTCCTACACATTACAACTCAGATCTCACTGCTTGCTCTAAGTGAGAGGTGCATCAATCAGAACCTCCTACACATTACAACTCAGATCTCACTGCTTGCTCTAAGTGAGAGGTGCATCAATCAGAACCTCCTACACATTACAACTCAGATCTCACTGCTTGCTCTAACTGAGAGGTACACCAATCAGTCCTCAAGGAACCTCCTACACATTACAACTCAGATCTCACTGCTTGCTGTAACCGAGAGGTGCACCAATCAGTCCTCAAGGAACCTCCTACACATTACAACACAGAGATCTCACTGCTTGCTCTAACTGAGAGGTACACCAATCAGTCCTCAAGGAACCTCCTACACATTACAACTCAGATCTCACTGCTTGCTGTAACTGAGAGGTGCACCAATCAGTCCTCAAGGAACCTCCTACACATTACAACTCAGATCTCACTGCTTGCTCTAAGTGAGAGGTGCATCAATCAGAACCTCCTACACATTACAACTCAGATCTCACTGCTTGCTCTAACTGAGAGGTGCACCAATCAGTCCTCAAGGAACCTCCTACACATTACAACACAGAGATCTCACTGCTTGCTCTGAGAGGTGCACCAATAAGTCCTCAAGGAACCTCCTACACATTACAACACAGTGATCTCACTGCTTGCTGTAACTGAGAGGTGCACCAATCAGTCCTCCAGGAACCTCCTACATGTTACAACACAGAGATCTCACTGCATGAACACACACAAGACAAGGGGGACTTGTCCCTCTCTGATATACATTTCACCAGTTTAGAGAAGAAGCAGCAGTGAATTGGTGCAGCTCATGCAGTGGGTAATACTGAGGCCCCTCACCCCGACAGTCTGGTCCTTCACTCTGACACCCCGAGATATGGGTCAAACCCTGTGAATTCCCAGGTATAGTTTCCTCTCTCTCAAATCTCCAACCCAAGTGCAACTATAACCCATTGTGTTCCATATATGTGTGCAATGCATTTCACATCTTTTTGGCACTCAATAAGTTAAATATATTCAGCAACTGATCCGGGGGAGAGGGTTTTCCCAAAGCACCCTCTCCCTTTGACTGAAAACGTGCCTCCGTGCAGCAGTGACTGGTGACCTGCTGCCAACTCCTAGGAGAGACAGCAATGTAATTACTGATTTAACCCACCACTTGCCAAACAGGCTACAGCAGCTATTTGCAGTAAAAGAAAATTCATCTTTCAGTGTGTGAGTAGTGAAGGGTTAATAAATGAAAGGGTGGGGAAATCAATAAAAGAACGTTACAAGCAGGAACTTGGTGGTTCTATAATGTTTTATAATCACAAGTCAGACCAATCCAGGGTTAAATCCTGTCTGGCAAACCCGTCTGGCACATGGTTAAATGTTTAACTCTGAGTGGAAGATAATTGTGCAGACAAGTTGCACAGCTCGTTGGCAATCAGGGGGTTAATTACGCTGGGGTTGTCTGTAAATACAAGTGATAATGAGTTGGAGGACACGGGGTGTGTGTAACCGGTATCTCCTATGCTAATCAGCATTATGGCAGCTTCCTTACCCACATGTACACAGCGAGATGTTTAACCTCTTAACATCCAGCGCTCCTGGGGTAGGATCACTCTTAAAAGGGATGTATCACCTCAAAAAAAACATTTTACCATACGTTTTGTTAATAAAGTAGTAGTAGGAAAGAGGTTTTTTTTTCTTTTCTAAAAGTAAGCACTTTTAAAGATCTTGCCTCCTCTCTGCTGTGCACTTCCGCATAATGTGCACAACGCAGCTCATCTCCTCCCAGCCGCCCCAGGGAGCGCGTTCACGCTTCCCTTCAGTGTGGTGTGAATGGCTTCTATCGTTATATCAACCTCCGGTTATCATTATACTGAGACTGCAACCTCAGTATTACTACTGTAACCTCAGTATAATGCTAACCTGAGCTTGATTTAACGATAGCAGCCATTCACACCACAACGAAGGGAAGCGTGAACACGCTCTCTGGGGCGGCCGGGAGGGGGGTGGGAGGAGAATTAGGCAGTCAGATACAGCTGTGCCGAAAAATCGGTGTGCTGCATTATGCTGACCGGCAAAGCTTGAAGATAGTAAGGACTTTTAAAGATATTCTTTTTTTTTCCCTCTTCAAAAACAGCTTTATTAACAACACATATGGTAATTTGGAGAGTAGGAACATGTGCGCAATCACTTGTATTGGCTCACAGAAAGAGGATGAACATGACCGCTCCGGTGTTTTGGTGCAGTCAGACTCCCTTAGATATAACAGCAGAGGAGTTGTGACGTGCCAGGACCGTCACCGGTCTGCCAGGGGTTAAGGCTGTATAGGCAGACATGGGGCCTGTTTGTTGTCTGTTTTTTTGCAGGATGAGTTAACATTGCCAAAGCTGTTTTATGGTGACAGTTCACTTTAATTGAACTAAGGTCATGTGACATCTTTATTTTGGCCATAACATTTGACTACAACAGTGACATTTTGGATACTACGTCAGATTCGCAGTCCTTGCAAGTTTCATACAAATCATATGTGTAGTTTCCAAGAACCAGACTGCTGAAAATACCTTTTTCTTATTTGGCATAATGAGAAACTTCAGTCAGACCTACAGCCCATGCTACTGTATGGATTCTCATCCAAACGGCAAGAAGGGCCGTGATGAGAACGGCATGTGTCCATGTTTATTTCTTTCTTTCTTTATAATGAGTAAATCGGTGGAGTAGAACTGGAGATACTGGCATTTAAAGAAATCACCACAAGAGAATTCCTGGCCATAACATCATAACAGACCATAACTGGTGCCTAGCACGTTACCGTCTCTGGGTCATTTAGATGTTTAGGCTGCCATCTACTGACAACTGATGGAATTGGTATCTGCATACAGAGGTAGCTCCACTTGTATATCCAGATAGACCACATGTAAATAGCATGATATTCAGGGGGATCAAGCGCGTATCAGTGTGACATATGGCAGCCTCGTTACCTGAGCAGACTCATCATAATTCGGGTCCCGGGCATCGGGCTCTTGATAACCGTACACCTGCCCGGGAGCTCCCCACACCCCTTTCCCACCAGCGCCACCTGTGGTAGGGAATATATATGTTAGCTCCTCCCTTGTCACTTCTAACAAAGTAGCACTCTCCCATCACACAGAGATCTGGGCATAGCGCACACACACATGTATAAATACAAATATATATTTTATATCTGTTTACATGTATACACAGAGTATACCTTTCAAATATAAATTATATATATATATATATATATATATATATATATATATATATATATATATATATATATATATACACACACACACACACAGATACACAACACACAGTACATATGACATATATAAACAATGTATTATATATACACCAAACACAGTACAAACACTATATATATATATATATATATATATATATATATATATATATATATATATATATATATATATATATACACACACACAGAGTATATATCATAAACACTATATTATATATATATATACACACACACAGTATATATTATAAACACCATACTATTATACACACATAGTATATATCAAACACTATATTATTATATACACACACACAGTAAATATCAAACACTAAATTATTATATATACACACACACATATATATATAACATACACAGTACTTATGAAAGATATAAACACTATATTATTATATACACACACAGTACTTATGAAAGATATAAACACTATATTATATACTAGTATGAAAGCCCATGTACACGGCCTCGGCTGCTGCCCCGGAGCCGGAAGCACAGACAGGCGGTGAGCCGTTCAGAGGTCCCCACTCAGTGAGCTCGGCCAGTCTCTACTGCGCATGCGTGGTTACTCGCACAAAAGGCTCTTTCGCAGGCTAGCGCTTTATATATTATATAAAGAGAGATATATACTGTATTTGTTTGTTTGTATATCAAATACAAACACTATGTTTATATACATATATATATATATATATATATATATATATATATATATACACACACACACACACACACACACATACATGCACTATGTATATGGGCCACATGTTTCCCCTCTATGCTAAATTCAGACCTCCTCCTTCTCTCTGGCCAGTGCTTCCTCTCCTATCCCCCCTCTCCTACCTCAGCAGTGCCGCCTCCTCCTCTCCCTCCTCAGCAGTGCCTCCTCCTCTCCTGCCTCAGCAGTGCCTCCTCCTCTCCCTCCTCAGCAGTGCCTCTTCCTCTCCCTCCTCAGTAGTGCCTCTTCCTCTCCCTCCTCAGCAGTGCCTCTTCCTCTCCCTCCTCTGCAGTACCTCCTCCTCTCCTGCCTCAGCAGTGCCTCCTCCTCTCCTGCCTCAGCAGTGCCTCCTCCTCTCCTGCCTCAGCAGTGCCTCCTCCTCTCCCGCCTCAGCAGTGCCTCCTCCTCTCCCTCCTCAGCAGTGCCTCCTCCTCTCCCGCCTCTGCAGTGCCTCCTCCTCTCCTGCCTCAGTAGTACCTCCTCCTCTCCTGCCTCAGCAGTGCCTCCTCCTCTCCCTCCTCAGCAGTGCCCCCTCCTCTCCTGCGTCAGCAGTGCCTCCTCCTCTCCTGCCTCAGTAGTGCCTCCTCCTCTCCTGCCTCAGTAGTGCCTCCTCCTCTCCCTCCTCAGCAGTGCCTCCTCCTCTCCTGCCTCAGCAGTGCCCCCTCCTCTCCCTCCTCAGCAGTACCTCCTCCTCTCCCGCCTCAGCAGTGCCTCCTCCTCTCCCTCCTCAGCAGTGCCCCCTCCTCTCCTGCCTCAGCAGTGCCCCCTCCTCTCCCTCCTCAGCAGTACCTCCTCCTCTCCCGCCTCAGCAGTGCCTCCTCCTCTCCCGCCTCAGCAGTGCCCCCTCCTCTCCCGCCTCAGCAGTACCTCCTCCTCTCCCGCCTCAGCAGTGCCCCCTCCTCTCTCTCCTCAGCAGTGCCCCCTCCTCTCCCGCCTCAGCAGTACCTCCTCCTCTCTCCCCTCAGCAGTGCCTCCTCCTCTCCCGCCTCAGCAGTGCCTCCTCCTCTCCCTCCTCAGCAGTGCCTCCTCCTCTCCCTCCACTCTCCTCTCCTGCCTCAGCAGTGCCTCCTCCTCTCCCTCCTCAGCAGTACCTCCTCCTCTCCTGCCTCAGCAGTGCCTCCTCCTCTCCCTCCTCAGCAGTGCCCCCTCCTCTCTCCCCTCAGCAGTGCCTCCTCCTCTCCCTCCTCAGCAGTGCCTCCTCCTCTCCCGCCTCAGCAGTGCCTCCTCCTCTCCCTCCTCAGCAGTACCTCCTCCTCTCCTGCCTCAGTAGTGCCTCCTCCTCTCCCTCCTCAGCAGTACCTCCCCCCTCCCGCCTCAGCAGTGCCTCCTCCTCTCCCTCCTCAGCAGTACCCCCTCCTCTCCCGCCTCAGTAGTACCTCCTCCTCTCCCTCCTCAGCAGTACCTCCTCCTCTCTCCCCTCAGCAGTGCCCCCTCCTCTCTCCCCTCAGTAGTACCTCCTCCTCTCCTGCCTCAGCAGTGCCCCCTCCTCTCCCTCCTCAGCAGTGCCCCCTCCTCTCCCGCCTCAGCAGTGCCTCCTCCTCTCCCGCCTCAGCAGTGCCTCCTCCTCTCCCGCCTCAGCAGTGCCCCCTCCTCTCCTGCCTCAGTAGTACCTCCTCCTCTCCCTCCTCAGCAGTGCCTCCTCCTCTCCCGCCTCAGCAGTGCCTCCTCCTCTCCTGCCTCAGCAGTGCCTCCTCCTCTCCCGCCTCAGCAGTGCCTCCTCCTCTCCCGCCTCAGCAGTGCCTCCTCCTCTCCCGCCTCAGCAGTGCCTCCTCCTCTCCTGCCTCAGCAGTGCCTCCTCCTCTCCCGCCTCAGCAGTGCCTCCTCCTCTCCTGCCTCAGCAGTGCCTCCTCCTCTCCCGCCTCAGCAGTGCCTCCTCCTCTCCCGCCTCAGCAGTGCCTCCTCCTCTCCCACCTCAGCAGTGCCTCCTCCTCTCCCTCCTCAGCAGTGCTTCCTCCTCTCTCCCCTCAGCAGTGCCTCCTCCTCTCTCTCCTCAGCAGTGCCTCCTCCTCTCCCTCCTCTACAGTGCCGCTTCCTCCTCTCCCTCCTCAGCAGTGCCTCCTCCTCTCCTGCCTCAGCAGTGCCTCCTCCTCTCCCTCCTCAGCAGTGCCTCCTCCTCTCTCTCCTCTGCAGTGCCTCCTCCTCTCCCGCCTCAGTAGTACCTCCTCCTCTCCTGCCTCAGCAGTGCCTCCTCCTCTCCCGCCTCAGCAGTACCTCCTCCTCTCCCGCCTCAGCAGTGCCTCCTCCTCTCCCGCCTCAGCAGTGCCTCCTCCTCTCCCTCCTCAGCAGTGCTTCCTCCTCTCTCCCCTCAGCAGTGCCTCCTCCTCTCTCTCCTCAGCAGTGCCTCCTCCTCTCCCTCCTCTACAGTGCCGCTTCCTCCTCTCCCTCCTCAGCAGTGCCTCCTCCTCTCCTGCCTCAGCAGTGCCTCCTCCTCTCCCTCCTCAGCAGTGCCTCCTCCTCTCCCTCCTCAGCAGTGCCTCCTCCTCTCTCTCCTCAGCAGTGCCTCCTCCTCTCTCCCCTCAGTAGTACCTCCTCCTCTCCTGCCTCAGCAGTGCCTCCTCCTCTCTCCCCTCAGTAGTGCCTCCTCCTCTCCCGCCTCAGCAGTGCCTCCTCCTCTCCCGCCTCAGCAGTGCCTCCTCCTCTCCCTCCTCAGCAGTGCCTCCTCCTCTCCCGCCTCAGCAGTGCCTCCTCCTGTCCCGCCTCAGCAGTACCTCCTCCTGTCCCGCCTCAGCAGTGCCTCCTCCTCTCCCTCCTCAGCAGTGCCTCCTCCTCTCCCGCCTCAGTAGTGCCTCCTCCTCTCCCTCCTCAGCAGTGCCTCCTCCTCTCCCTCCTCTGCAGTGCCTCCTCCTCTCCTGTCTCAGTAGTACCTCCTCCTCTCCCTCCTCAGCAGTGCCTCCTCCTCTCCCGCCTCAGCAGTGCCTCCTCCTCTCCCGCCTCAGCAGTACCTCCTCCTGTCCCGCCTCAGCAGTGCCTCATCCTCTCCCTCCTCAGCAGTGCCTCCTCCTCTCCCGCCTCAGTAGTGCCTCCTCCTCTCCCTCCTCAGCAGTGCCTCCTCCTCTCCCTCCTCTGCAGTGCCTCCTCCTCTCCCGCCTCAGTAGTACCTCCTCCTCTCCCGCCTCAGCAGTACCTCCTCCTCTCCCGCCTCAGCAGTGCCTCCTCCTCTCCCTCCTCAGCAGTGCCTCCTCCTCTCCCGCCTCAGCAGTGCCTCCTCCTCTCCCTCCTCAGCAGTGCCTCCTCCTCTCCCTCCTCAGCAGTGCCTCCTCCTCTCTCTCCTCAGCAGTGCCTCCTCCTCTCCCGCCTCAGCAGTGCCTCCTCCTCTCCCTCCTCAGCAGTACCTCCTCCTCTCTCTCCTCAGCAGTGCCTCCTCCTCTCCCGCCTCAGCAGTGCCTCCTCCTCTCTCCCCTCAGTAGTGCCTCCTCCTCTCCCGCCTCAGCAGTGCCTCCTCCTCTCCCTCCTCAGCAGTGCCTCCTCCTCTCCTGCGTCAGCAGTGCCTCCTCCTCTCCCTCCTCAGCAGTGCTTCCTCCTCTCTCCCCTCAGCAGTGCCTCCTCCTCTCCCTCCTCAGCAGTGCCTCCTCCTCTCCCGCCTCAGCAGTGCCTCCTCCTCTCCCTCCTCAGCAGTACCTCCTCCTCTCCTGCCTCAGTAGTGCCTCCTCCTCTCCCTCCTCAGCAGTACCTCCCCCCTCCCGCCTCAGCAGTGCCTCCTCCTCTCCCTCCTCAGCAGTACCCCCTCCTCTCCCGCCTCAGTAGTACCTCCTCCTCTCCCTCCTCAGCAGTACCTCCTCCTCTCTCCCCTCAGCAGTGCCCCCTCCTCTCTCCCCTCAGTAGTACCTCCTCCTCTCCTGCCTCAGCAGTGCCCCCTCCTCTCCCTCCTCAGCAGTGCCCCCTCCTCTCCCGCCTCAGCAGTGCCTCCTCCTCTCCCGCCTCAGCAGTGCCTCCTCCTCTCCCGCCTCAGCAGTGCCCCCTCCTCTCCTGCCTCAGTAGTACCTCCTCCTCTCCCTCCTCAGCAGTGCCTCCTCCTCTCCCGCCTCAGCAGTGCCTCCTCCTCTCCTGCCTCAGCAGTGCCTCCTCCTCTCCCGCCTCAGCAGTGCCTCCTCCTCTCCCGCCTCAGCAGTGCCTCCTCCTCTCCTGCCTCAGCAGTGCCTCCTCCTCTCCCGCCTCAGCAGTGCCTCCTCCTCTCCTGCCTCAGCAGTGCCTCCTCCTCTCCCGCCTCAGCAGTGCCTCCTCCTCTCCCGCCTCAGCAGTGCCTCCTCCTCTCCCACCTCAGCAGTGCCTCCTCCTCTCCCTCCTCAGCAGTGCTTCCTCCTCTCTCCCCTCAGCAGTGCCTCCTCCTCTCTCTCCTCAGCAGTGCCTCCTCCTCTCCCTCCTCTACAGTGCCGCTTCCTCCTCTCCCTCCTCAGCAGTGCCTCCTCCTCTCCTGCCTCAGCAGTGCCTCCTCCTCTCCCTCCTCAGCAGTGCCTCCTCCTCTCTCTCCTCTGCAGTGCCTCCTCCTCTCCCGCCTCAGTAGTACCTCCTCCTCTCCTGCCTCAGCAGTGCCTCCTCCTCTCCCGCCTCAGCAGTACCTCCTCCTCTCCCGCCTCAGCAGTGCCTCCTCCTCTCCCGCCTCAGCAGTGCCTCCTCCTCTCCCTCCTCAGCAGTGCTTCCTCCTCTCTCCCCTCAGCAGTGCCTCCTCCTCTCTCTCCTCAGCAGTGCCTCCTCCTCTCCCTCCTCTACAGTGCCGCTTCCTCCTCTCCCTCCTCAGCAGTGCCTCCTCCTCTCCTGCCTCAGCAGTGCCTCCTCCTCTCCCTCCTCAGCAGTGCCTCCTCCTCTCCCTCCTCAGCAGTGCCTCCTCCTCTCTCTCCTCAGCAGTGCCTCCTCCTCTCTCCCCTCAGTAGTACCTCCTCCTCTCCTGCCTCAGCAGTGCCTCCTCCTCTCTCCCCTCAGTAGTGCCTCCTCCTCTCCCGCCTCAGCAGTGCCTCCTCCTCTCCCGCCTCAGCAGTGCCTCCTCCTCTCCCTCCTCAGCAGTGCCTCCTCCTCTCCCGCCTCAGCAGTGCCTCCTCCTGTCCCGCCTCAGCAGTACCTCCTCCTGTCCCGCCTCAGCAGTGCCTCCTCCTCTCCCTCCTCAGCAGTGCCTCCTCCTCTCCCGCCTCAGTAGTGCCTCCTCCTCTCCCTCCTCAGCAGTGCCTCCTCCTCTCCCTCCTCTGCAGTGCCTCCTCCTCTCCTGTCTCAGTAGTACCTCCTCCTCTCCCTCCTCAGCAGTGCCTCCTCCTCTCCCGCCTCAGCAGTGCCTCCTCCTCTCCCGCCTCAGCAGTACCTCCTCCTGTCCCGCCTCAGCAGTGCCTCATCCTCTCCCTCCTCAGCAGTGCCTCCTCCTCTCCCGCCTCAGTAGTGCCTCCTCCTCTCCCTCCTCAGCAGTGCCTCCTCCTCTCCCTCCTCTGCAGTGCCTCCTCCTCTCCCGCCTCAGTAGTACCTCCTCCTCTCCCGCCTCAGCAGTACCTCCTCCTCTCCCGCCTCAGCAGTGCCTCCTCCTCTCCCTCCTCAGCAGTGCCTCCTCCTCTCCCGCCTCAGCAGTGCCTCCTCCTCTCCCTCCTCAGCAGTGCCTCCTCCTCTCCCTCCTCAGCAGTGCCTCCTCCTCTCTCTCCTCAGCAGTGCCTCCTCCTCTCCCGCCTCAGCAGTGCCTCCTCCTCTCCCTCCTCAGCAGTACCTCCTCCTCTCTCTCCTCAGCAGTGCCTCCTCCTCTCCCGCCTCAGCAGTGCCTCCTCCTCTCTCCCCTCAGTAGTGCCTCCTCCTCTCCCGCCTCAGCAGTGCCTCCTCCTCTCCCTCCTCAGCAGTGCCTCCTCCTCTCCTGCGTCAGCAGTGCCTCCTCCTCTCCCTCCTCAGCAGTGCTTCCTCCTCTCTCCCCTCAGCAGTGCCTCCTCCTCTCTCTCCTCTGCAGTGCCTCCTCCTCTCCCGCCTCAGCAGTGCCCCTCCTCTCCTGCCTCAGCAGTGCCTCCTCCTCTCCCTCCTCAGCAGTGCTTCCTCCTCTCCCTCCTCAGCAGTACCTCCTCCTCTCCTGCCTCAGCAGTACCTCCTCCTCTCTCCCCTCAGCAGTGCCTCCTTCTCTCCCTCCTCAGTAGTGCTTCCTCCTCTCTCCCCTCAGCAGTGCCTCCTCCTCTCTCTCCTCTGCAGTGCCTCCTCCTCTCCCTCCTCAGTAGTATCTCCTCCTCTCCCGCCTCAGCAGTGCCTCCTCCTCTCCCTCCTCAGCAGTGCCTCCTCCTCTCCCTCCTCAGCAGTGCCGCTTCCTCCTCTCCCTCCTCAGCAGTGCTTCCTCCTCTCTCCCCTCGGTAGTACCTCCTCCTCTCCTGCCTCAGCAGTGCCTCCTCCTCTCCCTCCTCAGCAGTACCTCCTCCTCTCCCTCCTCAGCAGTGCCTCCTCCTCTCCTGCCTCAGCAGTGCATCCTCCTCTCCCGCCTCAGCAGTGCCTCCTCCTCTCCCGCCTCAGCAGTGCCCCCTCCTCTCCCTCCTCTGCAGTACCTCCTCCTCTCCCGCCTCAGCAGTGCCCCCTCCTCTCCCTCCTCAGCAGTGCCTCCTCCTCTCCCGCCTCAGCAGTGCCCCCTCCTCTCCCTCCTCTGCAGTACCTCCTCCTCTCCCGCCTCAGCAGTGCCCCCTCCTCTCCCTCCTCAGCAGTGTCTCCTCCTCTCCTGCCTCACCAGTGCCTCCTCCTCTCCTGCCTCACCAGTGCCTCCTCCTCTCCCGCCTCAGTAGTGCCTCCTCCTCTCCCGCCTCAGTAGTACCTCCTCCTCTCTTGCCTCAGCAGTACCTCCTCCTCTCCTGCCTCAGTAGTACCTCCTCCTCTCCCTCCTCAGTAGTACCTCCTCCTCTCCCGCCTCAGTAGTGCCTCCTCCTCTCCCTCCTCAGCAGTGCCCCCTCCTCTCCCTCCTCTGCAGTACCTCCTCCTCTCCCTCCTCAGTAGTGCCTCCTCCTCTCCCTCCTCAGCAGTGCCTCCTCCTCTCCCGCCTCAGTAGTGCCTCCTCCTCTCCCTCCTCAGCAGTGCCTCCTCCTCTCCCGCCTCAGTAGTACCTCCTCCTCTCCTGCCTCAGCAGTACCTCCTCCTCTCCCTCCTCAGTAGTGCCTCCTCCTCTCCCTCCTCAGCAGTGCCTCCTCCTCTCCCGCCTCAGTAGTGCCTCCTCCTCTCCCGCCTCAGCAGTACCTCCTCCTCTCCCGCCTCAGCAGTACCTCCTCCTCTCCCTCCTCAGTAGTACCTCCTCCTCTCCCGCCTCAGTAGTGCCTCCTCCTCTCCCGCCTCAGCAGTGCCCCCTCCTCTCCCTCCTCTGCAGTACCTCCTCCTCTCCCGCCTCAGCAGTGCCCCCTCCTCAGCAGTGCCTCCTCCTCTCCCGCCTCAGCAGTGCCCCCTCCTCTCCCTCCTCTGCAGTACCTCCTCCTCTCCCGCCTCAGCAGTGCCCCCTCCTCTCCCTCCTCAGCAGTGTCTCCTCCTCTCCTGCCTCACCAGTGCCTCCTCCTCTCCTGCCTCAGTAGTGCCTCCTCCTCTCCCGCCTCAGTAGTGCCTCCTCCTCTCCCGCCTCAGTAGTACCTCCTCCTCTCTTGCCTCAGCAGTACCTCCTCCTCTCCTGCCTCAGTAGTACCTCCTCCTCTCCCTCCTCAGTAGTACCTCCTCCTCTCCCGCCTCAGTAGTGCCTCCTCCTCTCCCTCCTCAGCAGTGCCCCCTCCTCTCCCTCCTCTGCAGTACCTCCTCCTCTCCCTCCTCAGTAGTGCCTCCTCCTCTCCCTCCTCAGCAGTGCCTCCTCCTCTCCCGCCTCAGTAGTGCCTCCTCCTCTCCCTCCTCAGCAGTGCCTCCTCCTCTCCCTCCTCAGCAGTGCCTCCTCCTCTCCCGCCTCAGTAGTACCTCCTCCTCTCCTGCCTCAGCAGTACCTCCTCCTCTCCCGCCTCAGTAGTGCCTCCTCCTCTCCCGCCTCAGCAGTACCTCCTCCTCTCCCGCCTCAGTAGTACCTCCTCCTCTCCCTCCTCAGTAGTACCTCCTCCTCTCCCGCCTCAGTAGTGCCTCCTCCTCTCCCGCCTCAGCAGTGCCCCCTCCTCTCCCTCCTCTGCAGTACCTCCTCCTTTCCCGCCTCAGCAGTGCCCCCTCCTCTCCCTCCTCAGCAGTGCCCCCTCCTCTCCCTCCTCAGTAGTGCCTCCTCCTCTCCCGCCTCAGCAGTGCCTCCTCCTCTCCTGCCTCACCAGTGCCTCCTCCTCTCCCGCCTCAGCAGTGCCTCCTCCTCTCCCTCCTCAGTAGTGCCTCCTCCTCTCCCTCCTCAGTAGTGCCTCCTCCTCTCCCGCCTCAGCAGTGCCTCCTCCTCTCCTGCCTCACCAGTGCCTCCTCCTCTCCCTCCTCAGTAGTACCTCCTCCTCTCTCCCCTCAGCAGTGCCTCCTCCTCTCCTGCCTCACCAGTGCCTCCTCCTCTCCCGCCTCAGTAGTGCCTCCTCCTCTCCCGCCTCAGCAGTGCCTCCTCCTCTCCTGCCTCACCAGTGCCTCCTCCTCTCCCGCCTCAGCAGTGCCTCCTCCTCTCCCTCCTCAGTAGTGCCTCCTCCTCTCCCTCCTCAGTAGTGCCTCCTCCTCTCTCCCCTCAGCAGTGCCTCCTCCTCTCCTGCCTCACCAGTGCCTCCTCCTCTCCCGCCTCAGTAGTGCCTCCTCCTCTCTCCCCTCAGCAGTGCCTTCTCCTCTCCCGCCTCAGCAGTGCCTCCTCCTCTCCCGCCTCAGCAGTGCCTCCTCCTCTCCCTCCTCAGCAATGCCTCCTCCTCTCTCCTGCCTCTGTGGATTTTAGGGTTGTAAACCCTCACACTCGTCCGTCTCAGCAGTAACCAGCCATAGAAATGCACTCACACAAACCTGTCTCAGGCCTCCCCATCACAGCAAGTCCCCTCTTACCCCCACTGACTTTCCTGGATACCCCCTTATCTCTTCCTTTCTCTACCATTTTCTTACTCTTATTCCCCACGTACCTTTCTTGGGGAGCCCCCTCCCCTTTCCCATGCGTGACTTTCTGTCATTTCCTCGCCCCCGTGGGCTAAGCGGCTCCACAGGGCAGTCCATGCTCTCTGGTTCACGTGCAGAGTCACGTGATGACGTCCGGCGAATCCGGTGCTTGGCTTTGGCCTTCACTTTGGCTTCATGCAGAGCCTTTTCCTGTGGAGTCCAATCCCGCGGCACTTCCTCTTCGCTCAGCTCCTCCTCTTCCAGGTTGTTCTCATCACCTGGGCCCATCTCTACGGTTCCTGACATTCACGTTCCTACAGGTGACAAACGTGCAATATGTCCTTTAGCTACAGGGACCTAGAGGCGGAATAGCAGAGAGGTGTGTTCCTAAGTGATATGCATTTAAAGAGATAACAATATTTGCCCCCAGAGTAAAACAAGGGTAATCCCACTGCTTAAAGCGTATCTACCACCCCTTGTAAACTTTGCCTCAAATAATTACCCCTCTGGTAACTAGCTGCTCAGTAGAGCGACTCGCCAGAATTATTACCACATTATTGAGAATTCTATACTGCTTCCGGACTGACAGCCAGGAAACAGCGCAGACATCTTTCCATGGAGACGTCTGCGCGCCTGCAGTGTCAGTCCCTTCCGGTACCTTATGGCTCCTAGCAACGCCTCCTAGAGCAGGCTGGGACTGATGTCTGCGCTGTTTCCTGGCTGTCAGTCCGGTAGCAGTATAAAATTCTCAGTAACGCAGTAATAATTTTGGCGACAATCGCCATTGTGCAGCTAGTCGTCAGGTGGATAATTATAAGGGGCAAGTTAACAAGGGGTGGTAGTTCCGCTTTAATTGTATTTTATTCAAAAGTTATAACAGGTAAAACATGATTTTTTTAGGTGCAATATTGTACAGTGGCGCTGTTGCTGCACCATCCTATAGAGAGATCTGGTCAGTTGACCATAAATTTCAAAGGGATGTGTAGCAACAGCGCCACTGTACAATTTCAGGGCACTGAGATACTGTACCTAAAAAAAAATCATGTTTGAGCTGTAATAATTTTTTGAGCACAACACCTTTTAGCAGTGGGAGTACCCTTGTTTTATTTAGGGGTACAAACACTACAATACATATTAAGTATTACTATCGCTTTAACGGTGAGCCTTTGCACTGCTGTAGATGTATTTGATGGAGTGTTTCATCAGCACTCTAGTGTCCTACAGTCAATAGGAAAACCAAAAAACACTAAAAAATACATGAAAAACCCAACAACTCTAGTCTAATTAAAATAATTCATACCGCCAATCTCAGAAATATCACAGCTCTACCCCTTCCCTCATCGCTATCAGCCCCTTCCCTCCCCACAAACTCATCGCTATCAGCCCCTTCCCTCCCCACAAACTCATCACTATCAGCCCCTTCCCTCATCACAAACTCATCGCTATCAGCCCCTTCCCTCCCCACAAACTCATCGCTATCAGCCCCTTCCCTCCCCACAAACTCATCACTATCAGCCCCTTCCCTCATCACAAACTCATCGCTATCAGCCCCTTCCCTCCCCACAACTCATCGCTATCAGCCCCTTCCCTCCCCACAAACTCATCACTATCAGCCCCTTCCCTCCCCACAAACTCATCACTATCAGCCCCTTCCCTCCCCACAACTCATCGCTATCAGCCCCTTCCCTCCCCACAAACTCATCACTATCAGCCCCTTCCCTCATCACAAACTCATCGCTATCAGCCCCTTCCCTCATCACAAACTCATCGCTATCAGCCCCTTCCCTCATCACAAACTCATCACTATCAGCCCCTTCCCTCCCCACAAACTCATCGCTATCAGCCCCTTCCCTCATCACAAACTCATCACTATCAGCCCCTTCCCTGTATGACGGTGCCCGTGATTCCTCCGTTAGCGACATTGCTACTTCCTGGTTACCTTTATATTTGAGCACTGTCATTATGGCGGCGCCCTTTCGTGGTGTTGCGGTATCTAGCATTTGTTCCTGTGGTTCCTGGTATCCTCTGTATGACCCGACTCGACTGACTACGTTCCTGTTCGATCGCCAGTACCTGACTTCCGTTGTGACCCGGCTTGGCTGACTATTCTGCTCTGTGTACCGCCCCGGCTTGGCTGACTCCCCTTCTCTGTGTACCGAACTGACTGGTTGCTTATCCTGCCCGAGTTCCTACTCGGCTCGTTGTCTGCCCTGCTCCGTCAGTGCCTGTCCGGCACGGTGTATTCCTCTTCCTGAGATACACGCACCTATTACGCTTGACCCAGCACAGCTTGTCACTCCATCACTACGAGGTTGGCTGTCTCTCCTGGTGCTCCTCGTGAGTCTCAGTCTCTGCGGCCGTTCGGCCTGTCCAGGGGTCTATTGTGTCCTTTGCCCAACCGTGGGCTGGTGCGTGGGTTGAGTGACTCTGGTCACGAGATTGTGGCCTTCGTTCTTTGGTTGGTTCAGTTGCCTAGCCAAGTCGCTGCCAGTATCACTAAACCTCCTAGCATACTAGGGGTTCTGTCGCCCAGCCAATTCGCTGCCAGTATTGCTAAACCCCCTAGCGTACTAGGGGTTCAGTTGCCTTGCCTTGTTGCTGCCAGTACTGCTATACCTCCTAGCTTACTAGGGGTTCGGTTTCCATGCCTTACTACTGTCAGTACTGCTATACCACCTAGCGTACTAGGGGTTCGGTTACCATGCCTTACTACTGTCAGTACTGCTATACCACCTAGCGTACTAGGGGTTCGTTTGCCTTGCCTTACTACTGTCAGTACTGCTATACCACCTAGTGTACTAGGGGTTCGGTTGCCTTGCCTTACTACTGTCAGTACTGCTATACCACCTAACGTACTAGGGGTTCGGTTGCCTTGCCTTACTACTGTCAGTACTGCTATACCACCTAGCATACTAGGGGTTCGGTTGCCTTGCCTTACTACTGTCAGTACTGCTATACCACCTAGTGTACTAGGGGTTCGGTTGCCTTGCCTTACTACTGTCAGTACTGCTATACCACCTAGAGTACTAGGGGTTCGGTTGCCTTTCCTTACTACTGTCAGTACTGCTATACCACCTAGCGTACTAGGGGTTCGGCTGCCTTGCCTTACTACTGTCAGTACTGCTATACCACCTAGCGTACTAGGGGTTCAGTTACCATGCCTTACTACTGTCAGTACTGCTATACCACCTAGTGTACTAGGGGTTCGGTTGCCTTGCCTTACTACTGTCAGTACTGCTATACCACCTTGCGTACTAGGGGTTCGGTTGCCTTGCCTTACTACTGTCAGTACTGCTATACCACCTAGCGTACTAGGGGTTCGGTTACCATGCCTTACTACTGTCAGTACTGCTATACCACCTAGCGTACTAGGGGTTTGTTTGCCTTGCCTTACTACTGTCAGTACTGCTATACCACCTAGCGTACTAGGGGTTCGGTTACCATGCCTTACTACTGTCAGTACTGCTATACCACCTAGTGTACTAGGGGTTCGGTTGCCTTGCCTTACTACTGTCAGTACTGCTATACCACCTAGCGTACTAGGTGTTCGGTTACCATGCCTTACTACTGTCAGTACTGCTATACCACCTAGTGTACTAGGGGTTCGGTTACCTTACCTTACTACTGTCAGTACTGCTATACCACCTAGCGTACTAGGGGTTCAGTTACCATGCCTTACTACTGTCAGTACTGCTATACCACCTAGTGTACTAGGGGTTCGGTTGCCTTGCCTTACTACTGTCAGTACTGCTATACCACCTAGAGTACTAGGGGTTCGGTTGCCTTGCCTTACTACTGTCAGTACTGCTATACCACCTAGTGTACTAGGGGTTCGGTTGCCTTACCTTACTACTGTCAGTACTGCTATACCACCTAGCTTACTAGGGGTTCGGTTTCCATGCCTTACTACTGTCAGTACTGCTATACCACCTAGTGTACTAGGGGTTCGGTTACCATGCCTTACTACTGTCAGTACTGCTATACCACCTAGCGTACTAGGGGTTTGTTTGCCTTGCCTTACTACTGTCAGTACTGCTATACCACCTAGCGTACTAGGGGTTCAGTTACCATGCCTTACTACTGTCAGTACTGCTATACCACCTAGCGTACTAGGGGTTCAGTTACCATGCCTTACTACTGTCAGTACTGCTATACCACCTAGTGTACTAGGGGTTCGGTTGCCTTGCCTTACTACTGTCAGTACTGCTATACCACCTAGCGTACTAGGGGTTCGGTTGCCTTACCTTACTACTGTCAGTACTGCTATACCACCTAGCGTACTAGGGGTTCGGTTACCATGCCTTACTACTGTCAGTACTGCTATACCACCTAGTGTACTAGGGGTTCGGTTGCCTTACCTTACTACTGTCAGTACTGCTATACCACCTAGCGTACTAGGGGTTCGGTTACCATGCCTTACTACTGTCAGTACTGCTATACCACCTAGCGTACTAGGGGTTCAGTTACCATGCCTTACTACTGTCAGTACTGCTATACCACCTAGTGTACTAGGGGTTCGGTTGCCTTGCCTTACTACTGTCAGTACTGCTATACCACCTAGCGTACTAGGGGTTCAGTTACCATGCCTTACTACTGTCAGTACTGCTATACCACCTAGCGTACTAGGGGTTCGGTTGCCATGCCTTACTACTGTCAGTACTGCTATACCACCTAGTGTACTAGGGGTTCGGTTGCCTTGCCTTACTACTGTCAGTACTGCTATACCACCTAGTGTACTAGGGGTTCGGTTGCCTTGCCTTACTACTGTCAGTACTGCTATACCACCTAGTGTACTAGGGGTTCGGTTGCCATGCCTTACTACTGTCAGTACTGCTATACCACCTAGAGTACTAGGGGTTCGGTTGCCTTGCCTTACTACTGTCAGTACTGCTATACCACCTAGCGTACTAGGGGTTCGGTTGCCTTGCCTTACTACTGTCAGTACTGCTATACCACCTAGTGTACTAGTGGTTCGGTTGCCTTGCCTTACTACTGTCAGTACTGCTATACCACCTAGTGTACTAGGGGTTCAGTTACCATGCCTTACTACTGTCAGTACTGCTATACCACCTAGTGTACTAGGGGTTCAGTTACCATGCCTTACTACTGTCAGTACTGCTATACCACCTAGAGTACTAGGGGTTCGGTTGCCTTGCCTTACTACTGTCAGTACTGCTATACCACCTAGTGTACTAGGGGTTCAGTTACCATGCCTTACTACTGTCAGTATTGCTATACCACCTAGTGTACTAGGGGTTCGGTTACCATGCCTTACTACTGTCAGTACTGCTATACCACCTAGAGTACTAGGGGTTCGGTTACCATGCCTTACTACTGTCAGTACTGCTATACCACCTAGCATACTAGGGGTTCGGTTACCATGCCTTACTACTGTCAGTACTGCTATACCACCTAGTGTACTAGGGGTTCGGTTGCCTTGCCTTACTACTGTCAGTACTGCTATACCACCTAGCGTACTAGGGGTTCGGTTGCCTTGCCTTACTACTGTCAGTACTGCTATACCACCTAGAGTACTAGGGGTTCGGTTGCCTTGCCTTACTACTGTCAGTACTGCTATACCACCTAGTGTACTAGGGGTTCGGTTGCCTTGCCTTACTACTGTCAGTACTGCTATACCACCTAGTGTACTAGGGGTTCGGTTACCATGCCTTACTACTGTCAGTACTGCTATACCACCTAGCATACTAGGGGTTCGGTTACCATGCCTTACTACTGTCAGTACTGCTATACCACCTAGCATACTAGGGGTTCGGTTACCATGCCTTACTACTGTCAGTACTGCTATACCACCTAGTGTACTAGGGGTTCGGTTGCCTTGCCTTACTACTGTCAGTACTGCTATACCACCTAGCGTACTAGGGGTTCGGTTGCCTTGCCTTACTACTGTCAGTACTGCTATACCACCTAGCGTACTAGGGGTTCGGTTGCCTTGCCTTACTACTGTCAGTACTGCTATACCACCTAGCGTACTAGGGGTTCGGTTGCCTTGCCTTACTACTGTCAGTACTGCTATACCACCTAGCGTACTAGGGGTTCGGTTACCATGCCTTACTACTGTCAGTACTGCTATACCACCTAGTGTACTAGGGGTTCGGTTGCCTTACCTTACTACTGTCAGTACTGCTATACCACCTAGCGTACTAGGGGTTCAGTTACCATGCCTTACTACTGTCAGTACTGCTATACCACCTAGAGTACTAGGGGTTCGGTTACCATGCCTTACTACTGTCAGTACTGCTATACCACCTAGTGTACTAGGGGTTCGGTTGCCTTGCCTTACTACTGTCAGTACTGCTATACCACCTAGTGTACTAGGGGTTCAGTTACCATGCCTTACTACTGTCAGTACTGCTATACCACCTAGCGTACTAGGGGTTCGGTTGCCTTGCCTTACTACTGTCAGTACTGCTATACCACCTAGTGTACTAGGGGTTCGGTTACCATGCCTTACTACTGTCAGTACTGCTATACCACCTAGCGTACTAGGGGTTCGGTTGCCTTGCCTTACTACTGTCAGTACTGCTATACCACCTAGTGTACTAGGGGTTCAGTTACCATGCCTTACTACTGTCAGTACTGCTATACCACCTAGTGTACTAGGGGTTCGGTTACCTTACCTTACTACTGTCAGTACTGCTATACCACCTAGCGTACTAGGGGTTCGGTTGCCTTGCCTTACTACTGACAGTATTGCTATACCACCTAGTGTACTAGGGGTTCGGTTGCCTTGCCTTACTACTGTCAGTACTGCTATACCACCTAGTGTACTAGGGGTTCGGTTGCCTTGCCTTACTACTGTCAGTACTGCTATACCACCTAGCGTACTAGGGGTTCGGTTGCCTTGCCTTACTACTGTCAGTACTGCTATACCACCTAGTGTACTAGGGGTTCGGTTGCCTTGCCTTACTACTGTCAGTACTGCTATACCACCTAGTGTACTAGGGGTTCGGTTACCATGCCTTACTACTGTCAGTACTGCTATACCACCTAGCGTACTAGGGGTTCGGTTGCCTTGCCTTACTACTGTCAGTACTGCTATACCACCTAGTGTACTAGGGGTTCGGTTACCATGCCTTACTACTGTCAGTACTGCTATACCACCTAGTGTACTAGGGGTTCGGTTGCCTTGCCTTACTACTGTCAGTACTGCTATACCACCTAGCGTACTAGGGGTTCGGTTGCCTTGCCTTACTACTGTCAGTACTGCTATACCACCTAGCGTACTAGGGGTTCGGTTGCCTTGCCTTACTACTGTCAGTACTGCTATACCACCTAGTGTACTAGGGGTTCGGTTACCATGCCTTACTACTGTCAGTACTGCTATACCACCTAGCGTACTAGGGGTTCGGTTGCCTTGCCTTACTACTGTCAGTACTGCTATACCACCTAGTGTACTAGGGGTTCGGTTACCATGCCTTACTACTGTCAGTACTGCTATACCACCTAGCGTACTAGGGGTTCGGTTGCCTTGCCTTACTACTGTCAGTACTGCTATACCACCTAGCGTACTAGGGGTTCGGTTGCCTTGCCTTACTACTGACAGTATTGCTATACCACCTAGAGTACTAGGGGTTCGGTTGCCTTGCCTTACTACTGTCAGTACTGCTATACCACCTAGCGTACTAGGGGTTCGGTTGCCTTGCCTTACTACTGTCAGTACTGCTATACCACCTAGCGTACTAGGGGTTCGGTTGCCTTACCATACACTGTCAGTACTGCTATACCACCTAGTGTACTAGGGGTTCGGTTACTATGCCTTACTACTGTCAGTACTGCTATACCACCTAGTGTACTAGGGGTTCGGTTGCCTTGCCTTACTACTGTCAGTACTGCTATACCACCTAGCGTACTAGGGGTTCGGTTGCCTTGCCTTACTACTGTCAGTACTGCTATACCACCTAGCGTACTAGGGGTTCGGTTACCATGCCTTACTACTGTCAGTACTGCTATACCACCTAGTGTACTAGGGGTTCGGTTACCTTGCCTTACTACTGTCAGTACTGCTATACCACCTAGTGTACTAGGGGTTCGGTTGCCTTGCCTTACTACTGTCAGTACTGCTATACCACCTAGCGTACTAGGGGTTCGGTTGCCTTGCCTTACTACTGTCAGTACTGCTATACCACCTAGCGTACTAGGGGTTCGGTTACCATGCCTTACTACTGTCAGTACTGCTATACCACCTAGAGTACTAGGGGTTCGGTTACCATGCCTTACTACTGTCAGTACTGCTATACCACCTAGCGTACTAGGGGTTCGGTTGCCTTGCCTTACTACTGTCAGTACTGCTATACCACCTAGCGTACTAGGGGTTCGGTTACCTTGCCTTACTACTGTCAGTACTGCTATACCACCTAGCGTACTAGGGGTTCGGTTGCCTTGCCTTACTACTGTCAGTACTGCTATACCACCTAGCGTACTAGGGGTTCGGTTGCCTTGCCTTACTACTGTCAGTACTGCTATACCACCTAGTGTACTAGGGGTTCGGTTACCATGCCTTACTACTGTCAGTACTGCTATACCACCTAGCGTACTAGGGGTTCGGTTACCATGCCTTACTACTGTCAGTACTGCTATACCACCTAGAGTACTAGGGGTTCGGTTGCCTTGCCTTACTACTGTCAGTACTGCTATACCACCTAGTGTACTAGGGGTTCGGCTGCCTTGCCTTACTACTGTCAGTACTGCTATACCACCTAGTGTACTAGGGGTTCGGTTACCTTGCCTTACTACTGTCAGTACTGCTATACCACCTAGCGTACTAGGGGTTCGGTTGCCTTGCCTTACTACTGTCAGTACTGCTATACCACCTAGTGTACTAGGGGTTCGGTTGCCTTGCCTTACTACTGTCAGTACTGCTATACCACCTAGCGTACTAGGGGTTCGGTTACCATGCCTTACTACTGTCAGTACTGCTATACCACCTAGTGTACTAGGGGTTCGGCTGCCTTACCTTACTACTGTCAGTTCTGCTATACCACCTAGTGTACTAGGGGTTCGGTTACCTTGCCTTACTACTGTCAGTACTGCTATACCACCTAGTGTACTAGGGGTTCGGTTGCCTTACCTTACTACTGTCAGTTCTGCTATACCACCTAGTGTACTAGGGGTTCGGTTGCCTTACCTTACTACTGTCAGTTCTGCTATACCACCTAGTGTACTAGGGGTTCGGTTGCCTTACCTTACTACTGTCAGTACTGCTATACCACCTAGCGTACTAGGGGTTCGGTTTCCATGCCTTACTACTGTCAGTTCTGCTATACCACCTAGTGTACTAGGGGTTCGGTTGCCTTACCTTACTACTGTCAGTTCTGCTATACCACCTAGTGTACTAGGGGTTCGGTTGCCTTGCCTTACTACTGTCAGTACTGCTATACCACCTAGCGTACTAGGGGTTTGGTTGCCTTACCTTACTACTGTCAGTACTGCTATACCACCTAGCGTACTAGGGGTTCGGTTGCCTTACCTTACTACTGTCAGTACTGCTATACCACCTAGCGTACTAGGGGTTCGGTTACCATGCCTTACTACTGTCAGTACTGCTATACCACCTAGTGTACTAGGGGTTCGGTTGCCTTGCCTTACTACTGTCAGTTCTGCTATACCACCTAGTGTACTAGGGGTTCGGTTACCTTGCCTTACTACTGTCAGTACTGCTAAACCACCTAGTGTACTAGGGGTTCGGTTGCCTTACCTTACTACTGTCAGTACTGCTATACCACCTAGCGTACTAGGGGTTCGGTTACCATGCCTTACTACTGTCAGTACTGCTATACCACCTAGTGTACTAGGGGTTCGGTTACCATGCCTTACTACTGTCAGTACTGCTAAACCACCTAGTGTACTAGGGGTTCGGTTGCCTTGCCTTACTACTGTCAGTACTGCTATACCACCTAGTGTACTAGGGGTTCGGTTGCCTTGCCTTACTACTGTCAGTACTGCTATACCACCTAGTGTACTAGGGGTTCGGTTACCTTACCTTACTACTGTCAGTACTGCTATACCACCTAGCGTACTAGGGGTTCGGTTACCATGCCTTACTACTGTCAGTTCTGCTATACCACCTAGTGTACTAGGGGTTCGGTTACCATGCCTTACTACTGTCAGTACTGCTATACCACCTAGTGTACTAGGGGTTCGGTTGCCTTGCCTTACTACTGTCAGTTCTGCTATACCACCTAGTGTACTAGGGGTTCGGTTGCCTTGCCTTACTACTGTCAGTACTGCTATACCACCTAGAGTACTAGGGGTTCGGTTGCCTTGCCTTACTACTGTCAGTACTGCTATACCACCTAGCGTACTAGGGGTTCGGTTGCCTTGCCTTACTACTGTCAGTACTGCTATACCACCTAGTGTACTAGGGGTTCGGTTGCCTTGCCTTACTACTGTCAGTACTGCTATACCACCTAGCGTACTAGGGGTTCGGTTACCATGCCTTACTACTGTCAGTACTGCTATACCACCTAGCGTACTAGGGGTTCGGTTACCATGCCTTACTACTGTCAGTACTGCTATACCACCTAGCGTACTAGGGGTTCGGTTACCATGCCTTACTACTGTCAGTACTGCTATACCACCTAGTGTACTAGGGGTTCGGTTGCCTTACCTTACTACTGTCAGTACTGCTATACCACCTAGTGTACTAGGGGTTCGGTTGCCTTACCTTACTACTGTCAGTACTGCTATACCACCTAGCGTACTAGGGGTTCGGTTGCCTTGCCTTACTACTGTCAGTACTGCTATACCACCTAGAGTACTAGGGGTTCGGTTGCCTTGCCTTACTACTGTCAGTACTGCTATACCACCTAGCGTACTAGGTGTTCGGCTGCCTTGCCTTACTACTGTCAGTACTGCTATACCACCTAGCGTACTAGGGGTTTGGTTGCCTTACCATACACTGTCAGTATTACTCCACACCTAGATATTTAGATGATCTGTTGCCTTCGTTCCAGTCAGTCTTGCTGACCTCCCTAGCACTCTAGGGATCCTGTTGCTGTTCATACTGTGCCTCCTCCTGTCGTTCCTACCACCCGGTGGGATCCTCTGTTTCAGGACCAGATTCTCCCTGCTGCTGCACTAGTCCAGATCTTGGGTCTACAGGAGTACCTGACTGCTTACACTTTGTTCTTGTATCTGTGTCCTGTATTGCTAATACAGTTACTACTGTTTTGCCTGTACAACCTATTTATTTCTTGTTTAATAAAACTGTGTTTTACTAAACCATCCATGTCTGAGTGTCTGAAAACCTTAACATCCTCTTCACAAACTCATCACTATCAGCCCCTTCCCTCCCCACAAACTCATCACTATCAGCCCCTTCCCTCCCCACAAACTCATATCACCCCCTTCCCTTCCTACAAACTCATCACTATCAGCCCCTTCCCTCCCCACAAACTCATCACTATCAGCCCCTTCCCTCCCCACAAACTCATCACTATCAGCCCCTTCCCTCCCCACAAAGTCATCACTATCAGCCCCTTCCCTTCCCACAAACTCATCACTATCAGCCCCTTCCCTCCCCACAAACTCATCACTATCAGCCCCTTCCCTTCCCACAAACTCATCACCATCAGCCCCTTCCCTCCCCACAAACTCATATCACCCCCTTCCCTTCCCACAAACTCATCACTATCAGCCCCTTCCCTCCCCACAAACTCATATCACCCCCTTCCCTCTCCACAAACTCATCACTATCAGCCCCTTCCCTCCCCACAAACTCATCACTATCAGCCCCTTCCCTCCCCACAAACTCATCACTATCAGCCCCTTCCCTCCCCACAAACTCATCACCATCAGCCCCTTCCCTCCCCACAAACTCATCACTATCAGCCCCTTCCCTCCCCACAAACTCATCACTATCAGCCCCTTCCCTTCCCACAAACTCATCACCATCAGCCCCTTCCCTCCCCACAAACTCATCACTATCAGCCCCTTCCCTTCCCACAAACTCATCACTATCAGCCCCTTCCCTCCCCACAAACTCATCACTATCAGCCCCTTCCCTCCTCACAAACTCATCACTATCAGCCCCTTCCCTCCCCACAAACTCATCACTATCAGCCCCTTCCCTTCCCACAAACTCATCACCATCAGCCCCTTCCCTCCCCACAAACTCATATCACCCCCTTCCCTTCCCACAAACTCATCACTATCAGCCCCTTCCCTCCCCACAAACTCATCACTATCAGCCCCTTCCCTCCTCACAAACTCATCACTATCAGCCCCTTCCCTCCCCACAAACTCATCACTATCAGCCCCTTCCCTCCTCACAAACTCATCACTATCAGCCCCTTCCCTTCCCACAAACTCATCACTATCAGCCCCTTCCCTCCCCACAAACTCATATCACCCCCTTCCCTTCCCACAAACTCATCACTATCAGCCCCTTCCCTCCCCACAAACTCATCACTATCAGCCCCTTCCCTTCCCACAAACTCATCACCATCAGCCCCTTCCCTCCCCACAAACTCATATCACCCCCTTCCCTTCCCACAAACTCATCACTATCAGCCCCTTCCCTCCCCACAAACTCATATCACCCCCTTCCCTCTCCACAAACTCATCACTATCAGCCCCTTCCCTCCCCACAAACTCATCACTATCAGCCCCTTCCCTCCCCACAAACTCATCACTATCAGCCCCTTCCCTCCCCACAAACTCATCACTATCAGCCCCTTCCCTCCCCACAAACTCATCACTATCAGCCCCTTCCCTCCTCACAAACTCATCACTATCAGCCCCTTCCCTCCCCACAAACTCATCACTATCAGCCCCTTCCCTCCCCACAAACTCATCACTATCAGCCCCTTCCCTCCTCACAAACTCATCACTATCAGCCCCTTCCCTTCCCACAAACTCATCACTATCAGCCCCTTCCCTCCCCACAAACTCATCACTATCAGCCCCTTCCCTCCCCACAAACTCATCACTATCAGCCCCTTCCCTCCTCACAAACTCATCACTATCAGCCCCTTCCCTTCCCACAAACTCATCACTATCAGCCCCTTCCCTCCCCACAAACTCATCACTATCAGCCCCTTCCCTCCCCACAAACTCATCACTATCAGCCCCTTCCCTTCCCACAAACTCATCACCATCAGCCCCTTCCCTCCCCACAAACTCATATTACCCCCTTCCCTTCCCACAAACTCATCACTATCAGCCCCTTCCCTCCCCACAAACTCATATCACCCCCTTCCCTTCCCACAAACTCATCACTATCAGCCCCTTCCCTCCCCACAAACTCATCACTATCAGCCCCTTCCCTTCCCACAAACTCATCACCATCAGCCCCTTCCCTCCCCACAAACTCATATCACCCCCTTCCCTTCCCACAAACTCATCACTATCAGCCCCTTCCCTCCCCACAAACTCATATCACCCCCTTCCCTCTCCACAAATTCATCACTATCAGCCCCTTCCCTCCCCACAAACTCATCACTATCAGCCCCTTCCCTCCCCACAAACTCATCACTATCAGCCCCTTCCCTCCCCACAAACTCATCACTATCAGCCCCTTCCCTCCCCACAAACTCATCACTATCAGCCCCTTCCCTTCCCACAAACTCATCACCATCAGCCCCTTCCCTCCCTACAAACTCATATCACCCCCTTCCCTCTCCACAAACTCATCACTATCAGCCCCTTCCCTCCCCACAAACTCATCACTATCAGCCCCTTCCCTCCCCACAAACTCATCACTATCAGCCCCTTCCCTTCCCACAAACTCATCACTATCAGCCCCTTCCCTCCCCACAAACTCATCACTATCAGCCCCTTCCCTCCTCACAAACTCATCACTATCAGCCCCTTCCCTCCTCACAAACTCATCACTATCAGCCCCTTCCCTCCCCACAAACTCATCACTATCAGCCCCTTCCCTCCCCACAAACTCATCACTATCAGCCCCTTCCCTCCCCACAAACTCATCACTATCAGCCCCTTCCCTCCTCACAAACTCATCACTATCAGCCCCTTCCCTTCCCACAAACTCATCACTATCAGCCCCTTCCCTCCCCACAAACTCATCACTATTGTATCTATTATCAGAGGAATTATAGAACTAAAATCAGGAGTGATATACGATCTCACGCAGCGCATGTCTTGTGACAGGTAGGAACACCGGGAGTAGTCGTTCCAGGAGGCATACCACTGTGCCAAGTGTGAGATTATCATCTTTTTGTATTCTAAAGATAAAGGATCAGGAAAGTAATATCATAACACTGTGTGATACTGGTAATCTGGAAAGGAGCTTTTAACTCCCTGAGTAGGTAGTAAGTGGGGTTAGAGGTGAGGAGGGTGGAGTTGTAGATGAGAAGCGGCAGATAGGCAGCTGGGTAACAATAACGAAGGGAGGTAGTGGGCAGAGGAAGGACTGTTCTGAGTGGACTCATATTAGCAACATTTGCAAGATTGTGTGAAGATGTTGATGGGGATAGCTCAGAACTGGCACTACGGGAGAGGGACGATTCCTCTAGCAGCCAGGGGAACAGTCCTCCTTCCAGTTTAGATGGGATGCAGAGCAGGCAGAAACCAAGGCAGGTGGTGGTTAAAGGGACTCTGTTATTAGGAGGGTAGATAAGGTAATCTGCCGCCAAGAACGTGAATGCCGAACAGTATGTTGTCTCCTGGTTGCTCAGGTTCAACATATTGTGGACCAGGTACACAGATTATTGTGAGAGGCTGGAGTGATCCAGACATCTTGGTAATATTGGTACCAGTGAAAAAGTTGGAAGAAGATGGAGGTCCCTAAAAATGATTTCAGGGATCTAGGGAGCAAGCTTAAGGCAAGGACCTCCAGAGTGGAGTTTTCTGAAATACTACCAATCCCATGTGCCAGTGCAGGTAGGCAGTGGGAGATCAGTGAGCTTAATGCATGGAATAAGTATTGGTGTAGGAGGTTTTTGGGTGTATAGAGCACAGGGCTAACTTTGGTTTTGGGTGCAACCTTTATGGTAGTGATGGATTGAACTGGACTGGAAAGGGAACTACTGTGCTAGAGGACAGAATCCTTAGAAGGCTGGAGGAGTACTTAACGCAGGGAATAGGGGGATTTTACAGCTAGCAAAAGGGAATATTTCTGTAATAATAAATCCTTTTCTCTTAGTCTTTGTGGCAAACAGGAACCAAGATGCTGCCACTAGACGGGCTCTCTGGAGGAGGAGATTAAGAGAAAAGGATTTAATCGGTAAGTACACAAAAATCCCCTTTTTTTTTGTCATTCACTTTGGAAGACAGGAACCATGGGAACATATCAAAGCTGTTCAAACCAGAATTCTAGGGAGAGGAGAAAAATTCCCAACAACAAAATTATACTCAGTGTCAAAACCAAATAAAACTGTCAACCTCAGGTGTCAACATACACCGTCCCACAGAACTATATAACAGGAGAAAGTAACATAGTTGATGAGGCTGAAAATAGACATGCATTCATCAACTTCATCCCATGCCAAATCACCCCTGTTCATCCAGAGGATGTCAAAAAAAACAAACAAAAAAAACATTGAAGCCATTTCCAATTTAGCCCCAAGTGGATCAAAAAATTCCTTCCTGACTCCAAATGGAAGTCAGACAGGATGTTGATCCAGGGAACTATCTGCTTTGAAGCCAACTGTCATAATTCTCGATATTGTTCTGTGCTAGATAGGTATCCATTACTTTTTTTGAAACAGTTACAGTATCTGCATGCACAACACCCTGATGCAAAGAATTCCATAACTTTATTGCCCTTACTGTAAAAAAAAAAAATCCCTGCTTTTGTTTTAGTCAAAAGCGCCTTTCCACTAATCTTAATGGATGACCTCAAGGTCATCTCTTTGATTAAATAGTTTTTTGTAGAGATCTTTGTATTGACTTCGAATTCCAGGAAGGAGAAGACCCCTACACAGGCACTACTTCCTGGAGAACCTTTCTCCCAAAACCGGCCCCAAACCGACTCTACTGTCTTGCCAATGGGTGAAGTGACCACAACATCTCCGCCTTACACAGCTGTTCCGTGGAGGCTTTGTTCTTTTAGGACCAAAACATACCCACCTCTCAGATGAAATGCAACATGTAATGCATACATTTAAGAGATGATTAGATACATTTCAATTGGAAGGGGGCATTCAGGGTTAAACCATGCAGTACTGAAATGAGCTTCCATCATCATGAGGAGGAATTCAAAATGAATGATGGAGAACGAGGAAGACCTCAATAATAAACAAAAACAGTCAGGAGAGTGAAGAAGACCTCAATTCAGGAGAGCGAGGAAGACCTCAATACCAAACCAAAGGAGGCAGGAGAGAGAAGAAGACCTCAATACCAAACCAAAGGAGGCAGGAGACCGAGGAAGAAATCAATAACAAACCAAAGGAGACAGGAGAGTGAGGAAGACCTCAATAACAAACTAAAGAAGGAAGGAGAATGAGGAAGACCTCAATAACAAACCAAAGGAGGAAGGAGAATGTGGAAGACCTCAATAACAAACCAAAGGAGGAAGGAGAACGAGGAAGACCTCAATAACAAACTAAAGGAGGAAAGAGATCGAGGAAGACCTCAATAACAAACAAGAGGAGGAAGGAGAGCGAGGAAGACCTCAAACTAAAGGAGTCATGGGAGTGAGTAAGACCTCAATAACAAACTAAAGGAGTTAGGAGAACAAGGAAGACCTCAATAAAAAAACAAAGGAATCAGGAGAGCGAGGAAGACCTCAATAACAAACTAAAGGAGGAAAGAGATCAAGGAAGACCTCAATAACAAACCAAAGGAGGAAGGAGAGCGAGGAAGTCCTCAATAACAAACCAAAGGAGGAAGGAGAGCGAGGAAGACCTCAATAACAAACCAAAGGAGGAAGGAGAGCGAGGAAGACCTCAATAACAAACTAAAGGAGGAAGGAGAGCGAGGAAGACCTCAATAACAAACCAAAGGAGGAAGGAGAGCGAGGAAGTCCTCAATAACAAACCAAAGGAGGAAGGAGAGCGAGGAAGTCCTCAATAACAAACCAAAGGAGGAAGGAGAGCGAGGAAGACCTCAATAACAAACCAAAGGAGGAAGGAGAGCGAGGAAGACCTCAATAACAAACAAGAGGAGAAAGGAGAACGAGGAAGACCTCAAACTAAAAGAGTCATGGGAGTGAGTAAGACCTCAATAACAAACTAAAGGAGGAAGGAAAGCAAGGAAGACCTCAATAACAAACTAAAGGAGGAATGAGAGCGAGGAAGACCTCAATAACAAACTAAAGGAGGAAGGAGAGCGAGGAAGACCTCAATAACAAACTAAAGGAGGAATGAGAGCGAGGAAGACCTCAATAACAAACTAAAGGAGACAGGAGAGCGAGAAGGGCCCAAATAACAACTGGAAAATGGTGGGAGATTGAACAGAATCTTCTCTATCTTCCTCTTCAGTGTCAATTTCTAGTATGAAAGGGGTTTTTAGCCTTTACAATAACTGCCACAAATCCACAGAACCAGATTGGATTTCCTTTCCTTTTACTTTCATAAACATGCCTGATATAATTAAAATGACATGTTTTAGTTGCTGCTAATAAAACACTTTACTAAGAGATACAAGGAGGTAACAATCTGTACTTTGCGCTGGCGCTGGGGACACGGTGATAGGGACAGTGTTTATTGCAGGGAGACTTTCATCCTGATCTGTAGGGAAGGTAGTGACATTGGTGTGTGGTTTTCCTTACAGTAGTAAATGTGTGTGATTAGGTGTCTTTATCATGTAAGTGTATGCTAGCAGGTGTGTGGCACGGCTTTGCCTGTACTGCAACTCTTGTGTTTTTTAACCCTTTGTGTATCACAGAGGTGTCCAGCGCATTTCAGCGCAGTTTGTAGACCTGGTATCAAGTCTAGAACAAAGCCGGTGTGCACCCTAAAATAAGCAGGGCAACGGCAAGAGGCACCAAGCTCTTCCTAATGGAACTGGGCTCTGCAGGGCATAACAGGGAAAGGGTTAATGGTGCCAGGCTGTGTACATTGTGACAGGGAAAGGGTTAATGGTGCTGGGCCATGAACGTTGTGACAGGGAAAGAGTTAATGACACCGGGCCCTGCACGGTGTGACAGGGAAAGAGTTAATGACGCCGGGCTCTGCACGGTGTGACAGGGAAAGAGTTAATGACGCCGGGCTCTGCACGGTGTGACAGGGAAAGAGTTAATGACGCCGGGCTCTGCACGGTGTGACAGGGAAAGGGTTAATGACGCCGGGCCCTGCACAGTGTGACAGGGAAAGAGTTAATGACGCCGGGTTCTGCCCGGTGTGACAGGGAAAGAGTTAATGACGCCGGGTTCTGCACGGTGTGACAGGGAAAGAGTTAATGGTGCCGGGATCTGCACGGTGTGACAGGGAAAGAGTTAATGGTGCCAGGATCTGTACAGTGTGACAGGGAAAGAGTTAATGGTGTCAGGCTGTGCACGGTGTGACAGGGAAAGAGTTAATGGTGCCAGGATCTGCACGGTGTGACAGGGAAAGAGTTAATGGTGCCAGGCTGTGCACAGTGTGACAGGGAAAGAGTTAATGGTGCCAGGATCTGTACTGTGTGACAGGGAAAGAGTTAATGGTGCCAGGATCTGTACTGTGTGACAGGGAAAGAGTTAATGGTGCCGGGATCTGTACTGTGTGACAAGGAAAGAGTTAATGGTGCCGGGATCTGTACGGTGTGACAGGGAAAGAGTTAATGGTGCCGGGATCTGTACGGTGTGACAGGGAAAGAGTTAATGGTGCCGGGATCTGCACGGTGTGACAGGGAAAGAGTTAATGGTGCCAGGATCTGCACGGTGTGACAGGGAAAGAGTTAATGGTGCCAGGCTGTGCACGGTGTGACAGGGAAAGAGTTAATGGTGCCAGGCTGTGCACGGTGTGACAGGGAAAGAGTTAATGGTGCCAGGATCTGCACGGTGTGACAGGGAAAGAGTTAATGGTGCCAGAATCTGCACGGTGTGACAGGGAAAGAGTTAATTGTGCCGGGATCTGTACAGTGTGACAGGGAAAGAGTTAATGGTGCCGGGATCTGCACGGTATGACAGGGAAAGAGTTAATGGTGCCAGGATCTGCACGGTGTGACAGGGAAAGAGTTAATGGTGCCAGGATCTGCACGGTGTGACAGGGAAAGAGTTAATGGTGCCAGGCTCTGTACAGTGTGACAGGGAAAGAGTTAATGGTGTCAGGATCTGTACAGTGTGACAGGGAAAGAGTTAATGGTGCCAGGCTCTGCACGGTGTGACAGGGAAAGAGTTAATGGTGCCGGGATCTGCACGGTGTGACAGGGAAAGAGTTAATGGTGCCGGGATCTGCACGGTGTGACAGGGAAAGAGTTAATGGTGCCAGGATCTGCACGGTGTGACAGAGAAAGAGTTAATGGTGCCAGGCTGTGCACGGTGTGACAGGGAAAGAGTTAATGGTGCCGGGATCTGCACGGTGTGACAGGGAAAGAGTTAATGGTGCCGGGATCTGTACAGTGTGACAGGGAAAGAGTTAATGGTGCCGGGATCTGCACGGTGTGACAGGGAAAGAGTTAATGGTGCCAGGATCTGTACAGTGTGACGGGGAAAGAGTTAATGGTGCCAGGATCTGTACAGTGTGACGGGGAAAGAGTTAATGGTGCCAGGCTCTGTACAGTGTGACAGGGAAAGAGTTAATGGTGCCAGGATCTGTACAGTGTGACAGGGAAAGAGTTAATGGTACCGGGATCTGCACGGTGTGACAGGGAAAGAGTTAATGGTGCCGGGATCTGCACGGTGTGACACGGAAAGAGTTAATGGTGCCAGGCTGTGCACGGTGTGACAGGGAAAGAGTTAATGGTGCCAGGATCTGCACGGTGTGACAGGGAAAGAGTTAATGGTGCCGGGATCTGCACGGTGTGACAGGGAAAGAGTTAATGGTGCCAGGCTGTGCACTGTGTGACAGGGAAAGAGTCAATGGTGCCAGGATCTGCACGGTGTGACAGGGAAAGAGTTAATGGTGCCAGGATCTGTACGGTGTGACAGGGAAAGAGTTAATGGTGCCAGGATCTGTACGGTGTGACAGGGAAAGAGTTAATGGTGCCAGGATCTGCACGGTGTGACAGGGAAAGAGTTAATGGTGCCAGGATCTGCACGGTGTGACAGGGAAAGAGTTAATGGTGCCGGGATCTGCACGGTGTGACAGGGAAAGAGTTAATGGTGCCAGGCTGTGCACGGTGTGACAGGGAAAGAGTTAATGGTGCCGGGATCTGCATGGTGTGACAGGGAAAGAGTTAATGGTGCCAGGATCTGTACGGTGTGACAGGGAAAGAGTTAATGGTGCCGGGATCTGCACGGTGTGACAGGGAAAGAGTTAATGGTGCCAGGATCTGCACGGTGTGACAGGGAAAGAGTTAATGGTGCCAGGATCTGTACGGTGTGACAGGGAAAGAGTTAATGGTGCCAGGATCTGCACGGTGTGACAGGGAAAGAGTTAATGGTGCCAGGCTGTGCACGGTGTGACAGGGAAAGAGTTAATGGTGCCAGGCTGTGCACGGTGTGACAGGGAAAGAGTTAATGGTGCCGGGATCTGCACGGTGTGACAGGGAAAGAGTTAATGGTGCCAGGATCTGCACGGTGTGACAGGGAAAGAGTTAATGGTGCCAGGATCTGCACGGTGTGACAGGGAAAGAGTTAATGGTGCCAGGCTGTGCACGGTGTGACAGGGAAAGAGTTAATGGTGCCAGGATCTGTACGGTGTGACAGGGAAAGAGTTAATGGTGCCAGGCTGTGCACGGTGTGACAGGGAAAGAGTTAATGGCACCAGGCTGTGCACGGTGTGACAGGGAAAGAGTTAATGGTGCCAGGATCTGCACGGTGTGACAGGGAAAGAGTTAATGGTGCCAGGCTGTGCACGGTGTGACAGGGAAAGAGTTAATGGTGCCAGGCTGTGCACGGTGTGACAGGGAAAGAGTTAATGGTGCCGGTATCTGCACGGTGTGACAGGGAAAGAGTTAATGGTGCCAGGCTGTGCACGGTGTGACAGGGCTGGCAGTGCAGTAGGATGTGTGTTATACAGGAAGATGTCCTCTTATTAACACATCACACACACACACACACACACCCTCTAACATATGGACCTGTTTACTACATGTGGTGTGCACCTAACGCCCTCCCCTAGAGTACACACTGCCCCCCCAACCAACGCACACTGCCCCCCAACCAACGCACAATGCCCCCCCACTACAACCAACACACACTGCCCCCCAACCAACGCACTGTCCACCCACTACAACCAACACACACTGCCCCCCACTACAACCAACGCACACTGCCCCCCACTACAACTAACACACACTGTCCCCCACTACAACCAACACACACTGCCCCCCCCCACTACAACCAAAGCACACTGTCCCCTTAATCAATAAACACTGTCCCCCAACACCTACATACACACGATAGATAAATCACCAACACATGGACGTGTGTGTGTGTATATATATATATATATATATATATATATATATATATATATATAAAATATAGTTTAGAGGGGGTGTGTATATATATATATATATATATATATATATATATATATATATATATATATATAGGGTGGGTGTGTGTGTGTATATATATAATATAGTTTAGAGGGGGTGTGTATGTGTGTGTATATATATATATATATATATATATATATATATATATATAGTTTAGAGGGGGTGTATATATAGATATAATATAGTTTAGAGGGGGTGTGTATATATAATTGAGATATAGATATATTGTATACAGGTCTCTCACACTGACCATGTGCCTCTCACACCCCCTGTGTGTCTCACCTCCCCTGACTCTTTCAGGCTTGATCGGGGGGCAGGGCAGTCTCTCCTCTCTGCACGCTGCCTCCTCCCCTCTCTGTTCTGCAGACTGTCTCGCCCCTGTGGTAGTCTGCAGACTACCTCCTCCCGTGTGCTGTGTAGTGTGTCTCTCCTCCTGTCTGTCTGTCCCTCTGTGTGAACAGGAAGTGAGGTTAGAGGAAAGTGTACAGCCCATGGCCCTCCCCCAGTCCTGCCCCATACACTGCTCAGCTCCTCTCCATTATAGGAAGAATAATATCACAGTACAGGCTCTGCTGACACTGCACACTTTAGTGTAACACTCACACGTCTCAGGATACTGTATGCACAGGCTGGGGAAGCCATTATCCTTCCCACTTCCTGCTGTGTCTTATCCAGTACACTGCAGCTTCCTGACCAGGAAGTAGGGTGTGCAGAACAAAATGCCTTCCCCCATATTGCTGGGAAAAAGAAAATAAAGGAAACATAGGGTCTTGTATATGTTTTTAATTGATTTTATTGCTGTCCATTGTTCATTGATGTTTTTGTACCAATATAGATTTATTTGGTTACTATTGTGTACTCCCGCTATTGTGTGCCTTACTTATGGGAATCGCTTTACCTTGGAGGTGTTGCCCCTTTAGGGCTTCCTATATCAGAGTTTAGTCTATAGTATCTGTTTTTGAGTTTCCAAAGAGCACCCCTATATATATTGTTGATAGGTTTATAGCGGGGATTTAGATTTTTGTCTATGCCTACTCATTTTTTGCATATTAAAGTGGAGTAAACCAACAGCACGGGGGGGGGGGGGGGGAGTACAAATAAACATTCCTAAGATTTGCATTTATTTAAAGGGATAGTAATGTTTAGTTAGTACACTACGATGGAGTCTTCTTTATACACTTGTATAACAATGTGTATCTGTATAAACTTATACAACTGTTTTACTTTAATTATGTAATAAAGTGTCCTCCTCCTGCTCCTTTTACATATGTAACGTAGCCTCAGCAAGCCACTCCGGATTGATCACATACCTCCCAAGTGTTCCTCTTTAGGAGATATTAGGGGTATGTACCTCCCAAGTGTTCCTCTTTAGGAGATATTAGGGGTCTGTACCTTCCATGTGTCCCTCTTTAGGAGATATTAGGGGTCTGTACCTCCCATGTGTCCCTCTTTAGGAGATATTAGGGGTCCGTACCTCCCAAATGTCCCTCTTTATAGGAGATATTAGGGGTCTGTACCTCCCAAGTGTCCCTCTTTATAGGAGATATTATGGGTCTGTACCTCCCAAGTGTCCCTCTTTAGGAGATATTAGGGGTCTGTACCTCCAAAGTGTTCCTCTTTAGGAGATATTAGGGGTCCGTACCTCCCAAGTGTTCCTCTTTAGGAGATATTAGGGGTCCGTACCTCCCAAATGTCCCTCTTTAGGAGATATTAGGGGTCTGTACCTCCCATGTGTCCCTCTTTAGGAGATATTAGAGGTCCGTACCTCCCAAGTGTCCCCGTATATGAGATTTTAGGGGTCCGTACCTCCTAAGTGTCCCTCTTTATAGGAGATATTAGGGGTCCGTACCCCCAAGTGTCCCTCTTTAGGAGATATTAGGGGTCTGTACCTCCCAAGTATCCCTCTATAGGAGATATTAGGGGTCCGTACCTCTCAAGTGTCCCTCTTTATAGGAGATATTATGGGTCTGTACCTCCCAAGTGTCCCTCTTTAGGAGATATTAGGGGTCTGTACCTCCAAAGTGTACCCGTATATGAGATATTAGGAGTCCGTACCCCCAAGTGTCCCTCTTTAGGAGATATTAGGGGTCTGTACCTCCAAAGTGTACCCGTATATGAGATATTAGGAGTCCGTACCCCCAAGTGTCCCTCTTTAGGAGATATTAGGGGTCTGTACCTCCCAAGTGTCCCTCTTTAGGAGATATTAGGGGTCCGTACCTCCCAAGTGTCCCCGTATATGAGATATTAGGGGTCCGTACCCCCAAGTGCCCCTCTTTATAGGAGATATTAGGGGTCTGTACCTCCCAAGTGTCCCTCTTTAGGAGATATTAGAGGTCCGTACCTCCCAAGTGTCCCTCTTTATAGGAGATATTAGGGGTCTGTACCTCCCAAGTGTCCCCTCTTTAGGAGGGACAGTCCCTTTTGAGATCCAAATCCCTCTGTCCCTCTTTTCTACCCGTTTGTCCCTCTTTTCTGGAGATCACAATAAGCGGTGTGTATCACATTGCCCTACAGCAATAAAAGTCACATAAATGTGTAGTAATGTCAGTATATGTGTGTATAAATTGGTCTGTTTAAATAAAATACTTCAGTCTTGCTGCAGATAATTTATTCAGTTACACAAAGAGGTGTCAATAGGTCTTGAAATAACCTAAACATTCTCAGCAATGCCCCGCCCACCAGCCACACCCCCAGTAACTCCACCTAAAACAAAAGTGTTCCTCTATGGCCATTTGAAATTTCGGGAGGTATGGGATCGCGACTAGGGACAATCTTCTTTCACCATAAGGGAAAACCCGCCTTCCTTCATCTAGGGTTCAGGGTTTTCCTCATAGCGACAGACAGAAGATTGTCCCTCACTGCGATCTGTCCGGGCCCATGATCGGATTCCAGATCTGAGGGAAGGTGACAATATAAGGTTATACAGCTACACATCGTTGCACACGTGTATAAAGAAGACTCAATCTTACTCCACTAACTGATCATTACTATCCCTTTAAATGGGCCTTTTCCTGTGGAAACCATGGAGTTGTTTATATAATACAACTATGCAGTGACTGCTGTTATGGTAAATGACTGTAGTACAGGGACTTAGTGGCCATTTTATTGGAGTCTAAGTCTCACATCAGGAATATTTACCACAGAGCTGTATATTTAATAGAACTGTCCTGTGACTGATGTTAAGGTACATGACTACAATGCATGGACTTAGTGGCCATTTTATTGGAGTCCAGGTCTCACATAAGGTATGTTTACCACAGAACTGTATATTTAATAGACCTGTCCAGTGACTGCTGTTATGGTAAATGACTGCAGTACATGGACTTAGTGGTCATTTTATTGAAGTCCAAGTCTCACATCAGGTATGTGTACCACAGAGCTGTATATAATAGAACTGCCCAGTGGCTGATGTTATGGTAAATGACTAGTACAGGGACTTAGTGGCCATTTTATTGGAGTCCAAGTCTCACATCAGGTATATGTACCACACAGCTGTGTGTATATATATATATATATATATATATATATATATATATATATATATATATATATATATATATATATATATATATATATATATATATATATATATAAAACTGTCCAGTGACTGCTGTTATGGTAACTGACTGCACTACAGGGACTTAGTGGCCATTTTATTGAAGTCCAAGTCTCACATCAGGTATGTGTACCACAGAGCTGTATATACAACTGTCCAGTGACTGCTGTTATGGTAAATGACTGCACTACAGGGACTTAGTGGCCATTTTATTGGAGTCTAAGTCTCACATCATGAATATTTACCACAGAGCTGTATATTTAATAGAACTGTCCAGTGACTGATGTTATGGTACATGACTTCAATGCATGGACTTAGTGGCCATTTTATTGGAGTCCAGGTCTCACATCAGGTGTATGTATCACAGACCTGTATATAATAGAACTCTCCAGTGACTGCTGTTATGGTAAATGACGGCAGTGTATGGTAAATGAGTGCAGTGCATGGACTTAGTGGATATTTTATTGGAGTCTAAGTCTCACATCAGGTATATTTACCACAGAGCTGTATATAATAGAAGTGTCCAGTGACTGCTGTTATGGTAAAAGACTGCAGTACATGGACTTAGTGGCCATTTTATTGGAGTCCAAGTCTCACATCAGGTATATATACCACAGAGCTGTATATAATAGAACTGTCCAGGTGCTGATGTTATGGTAAAAGACTGCAGTACATGGACTTAGTGGCCATTTTATTGGAGTCCAAGTCTCACGTAACTGACTGCACTACAGGGACTTAGTGGCCATTGTATTGGAGTCAAAGTCTCACATTAGGTATATTTACCACAGAGCTCTCTCTCTCTCTCTCTGTGTGTTTGTGTGTAACTGCTGTTATGGTAACTGACTGCACTACAGGGACTTAGTGGCCATTGTATTGGAGTCAAAGTCTCACATCAGGTGTATGTATCACAGAGCTGTATATTTAACTGTCCAATGACTGCTGTTATGTAAATGACTGTAGTACAAGGACTTGGTGGCCATTTTATTGGAGTCCAAGTCTCACACGTATATATCAGTCCATACCCTAGTGCGTCTCGGCACCAGCCCTCTGCTCACACCTACATGTCAGGCTGTATGTACATCCCTAATGAGCCACAGGGACTGACCCAATGATCGCTACCCCGTGAATAAGAAGGGGTATCCAGAGAACCAGGCATGGTGGTCTGCCCTTAGAGGGGCAATTATTACAAGCTCTATAACTACAGAAAATATATATACCCACACAAAATCCCCACACGGTGCCCTCATAGGACCATAGGATGAGAACGCATTTCTTTACAACACCCACAACGCATTCACATACGCTGAGACCACAGTAACATGGCGCCACAGCTCCGGTCTTGGGAAAGTAACATACGCTGAGACCACAGTAACATGGCGCCACAGCTCCTATCTTGGGGAAGGGAAGTTGTGGCCACTCAGCCAATCAGCACACCCCTCTCTTAGGCACTTCCGGTGATTGATACGCAGCTTGCGGTTCATTGAGGGACTCGTGGTTCTGTGTCGGATATAGGTCCGTTAGTGACGTCTCCATGGTAACGAGAGGGTGTTTGGGGTAAGTGAGTTTCTCTTACCTTTCTTCAGTACAGCGGCCTGTGTATCTGCCCCTCAGGGTTCTTATCCAATGGCGCTTGTCCCCTCTGAACCGTCTCCTGCCCTAATCCCTTAGTGTACATCCCGGGGGCTGTGGACAGGAGCGCACCCTGAGAGCTTTCACTTATTAACCCTTTACATTCCGAACAAAGTATCTCCTTGGGGTTATGTCAGTGTTCGCCTTAATCCAGAGGTGACTAGTTCTCCAGGAATCTCAAACGTGATACAGATCTGAGATATCACTATTTATACACCCATAAGCCCAGCAGGACTTCTCCCTCTGCCTTTCTGTACTTATTAGATTTCACTATTTATACACCCATAAGCCCAGCAGGACTTCTCCCTCTGCCTTTCTGTACTTATTAGATTTCACTATTTATACACCCATAAGCCCAGCAGGACTTCTCCTTCTGCCTTTCTGTACTTATTAGATATCACTATTTATACACCCATAAGCCCAGCAGGACTTCTCCTTCTGCCTTTCTGTACTTATTAGATATCACTATTTATACACCCATAAGCCCAGCAGGACTTCTCTCTCTGCCTTTCTGTACTTATTAGATATCACTACTTATACACCCATAAGCCCAGCAGGACTTCTCCCTCTGCCTTTCTGTACGTATTATATCACTATTTGTACACCCATAAGCCCAGCAGGACTTCTCCCTCTGCCTTTCTGTACATATTAGATGTTGCTATTTATACACTCATCATTCTTTTATTTTATTGGTAGAAACATATCAAAAGAGAGGATGCAATAAAACAGTACTCAGAGGAATGCTACTGTATACTGTATAACATCATCTCTGCACAGTAAATAGTATACTGTATAACATCATCTCTGCACAGTAAATAATATACTGTATACTGTATAGCATCATCATCTCTGCACAGTAAATAATATACTGTATACTGTATAGCTTCATCATCTCTGCACAGTAAATAATATACTGTATACTGTATAACATCATCATCTCTGCACAGTAAATAATATACTGTATAACATCATCTCTGCACAGTAAATAATATACTGTATAACATCACCTCTGCACAGTAAATAATATACTGTATAACATCATCATCTCTGTACAGTAAATAATATACTGTATGACATCATCTCTACACAGTAAATTATATACTGTATAACATCATCATCTCTGCACAGTAAATAATATACTGTATAACATCATCATCTCTGCACAGTAAATAATATACTGTATAACATCATCTCTGCACAGTAAATAATATACTGTATAACATCATCATCTCTGCACAGTAAATAATATACTGTATAACATCATCTCTGCACAGTAAATAATATACTGTATAACATCATCATCTCTGTACAGTAAATAATATACTGTATGACATCATCTCTACACAGTAAATTATATACTGTATAACATCATCATCTCTGCACAGTAAATAATATACTGTATAACATCATCATCTCTGCACAGTAAATAACATACTGTATAACATCATCTCTGCACAGTAAATAATATACTGTATAACATCATCATCTCTGCACAGTAAATAATATACTGTATAACATCATCTCTGCACAGTAAATAATATACTGTATAACATCATCATCTCTGTACAGTAAATAATATACTGTATGACATCATCTCTACACAGTAAATTATATACTGTATATAAGTGTATCACCCTGGTGTCCCTGTGTTTAGGAGATTAGACTGTGTAGTCGTGTGTATAGAAGTGTATCACTCTGGTGTCCCTGTGTTTAGGAGATCAGACTGTGTAGTCGTGTGTATAGAAGTGTATCACTCTGGTGTCCCTGTGTTTAGGAGATCAGACTGTGTGGTGTGTATATAAGTGTATCACCCTGGTGTCCCTGCGTTTAGGAGATCAGACTGTGTGGTGTGTATAGAAGTGTATCACCCTGGTGTCACTGTGTTTAGGAGATCAGACTGTGTGGTGTGTATAGAATTGTATCACCCTGGTGTCCCTGTGTTTAGGAGATCAGACTGTATGGTGTATATAAGTGCATCACATTAAATTCCTCTGTCCCACCGGGGTGATACACTTATATACACATCACACAGTCTGATCTCCTAAACACAGGGACACCAGGGTGATACAATTATATACACACCACACAGTCTGTTCTCCTAAACACAGGGACACCAGGGTGATACGCTTATATACACACCACACAGTCTGATCTCCTAAACACAGGGACACCAGGATGATACACTTATATACACACCACACAGTCTGATCTCCTAAACACAGGGACACCAGGATGATACACTTATATACACACCACACAGTCTGATCTCCTATACACAGGGACACCAGGATGATACACTTATATACACACCGCACAGTCTGATCTCCTAAACACAGGGACACCGGGGTGATACACTTATATACACACCACACAGTCTGATCTCCTAAACACAGGGACACCAGGGTGATACACTTATATACACACCACACAGTCTGATCTCCTACACACACGACACCAGGGTGATACACTTCTATACACACCACACAGTCTGATCTCATACACACACGACACCAGGGTGATACACTTATATACACACCATACAGTCTGATCTCCTAAACACAGGGACATCAGGGTGATACACTTATATACACACCACACAGTGTGATCTCCTAAACACAGGGACACCAGGGTGATGCACATATACACACCACACAGTCTGATCTCCTAAACACAGGAACACCAGGGTGATACAATTCTATACACACCACACAGTCTGATCTCCTAAACACAGGGACACCGGGGTGATACACTTATATACACACCACACAGTCTGATTTCCTAAACACAGGGACACCGAGGTGATTCACTTATATACACACCACACAGTCTGATCTCCTAAACACAGGGACACCAGGGTGATACACTTATATGCACACCACACAGTCTGATCTCCTACACACAGGGACACCAGGGTGATACACTTATATATACATCACACAGTCTGATCTCCTACACACAGGGACACCAGGGTGATACAATTCTATACACACCACACAGTCTGATCTCCTAAACACAGGGACACCAGGGTGATACACTTACATATACACCACACAGTCTGATCTCCTAAACACAGGGACACCAGGGTGATACATTTATATACACACCACACAGTCTGATCTCCTAAACACAGGGACACCAGGGTGATACACTTATATACACACCATACAGTCTGATCTCCTAAACACAGGGACACCAGGGTGATACACTTATATACACACCACACGGTCTGATCTCCTAAACACAGGAACACCAGGGTGATACACTTATATACACACCACACAGTCTGATCTCCTAAACACAGGGACACCAGGGTGATACACTTATATACACACCACACAGTCTGATCTCCTAAAAAGAAGGACATCGGGGTGGGAAAGAGGGACAGAGGGATTTAGGTCTAAAAGAGGGACTGTCCATCCTAAAGAGGGACACCTGGGAGGTATGTAATTGGGTTGGGATGATTGTTATAGTCTGGAGCCTGATAGCAGTCACTGGGTAGTGAAGTAAAGTCATCAGAAGTAACATTTACCCCTGTACCTGCAGATGGACATGAGTGTGGATTTTGCCTGATTCTTCTCATTCTGGAACCAGTTTTGTGGCCAACTTAAACCTAAGTTCTGCGACTAATAAGGAATGATGTACCTCAGGACATGTCCGAGCAAGGAGAAGATATGAGATGCCAAGGATGTGTCGTCTCAGGAATCCGAGGATATGAGTTGCCAAGGTCATGTCCTCCCAGGAAGGAGAGGATATGAGATGTAAGGTTCCCTCTGACCCCTTCCCGCCCCCATAACTGTCCTCTAACCATGTGATTGTCCTCTCACCCCTTTCCCATTTCTTGTCCTCTGACCTCTGTCCTGTCCCCCGAGCCTTTCCTTCTAACTGACCTCTTCTCCTATTGCTCCTGGGTGACCGGTCACTTTGTATTTTGGTTTTTCAGGTCTGAGCTCCCTGTCTTGTTCCCCTGTCCGCCTGGTTGTGCAGAGTGTGTGCTCATCTGATCAGGCCACTGACATCTCTGCTGATTGTCCCAAGGGCTTTGTCTCCCTTAATGTTGGTGAGAATATTTCACAGCTTGATCATGTCCTACTCAAGCTCACAAAGAGAAGTCCTCCAACCCCTGGACCATCTACAGGTCTGAGGAAGCACATTGACCGTTTGCTCTTCCTCACCCAACAGCGCCATCTCCTCACATTGGTTCGGGATTTGTATTCAAACGTTAAGAGTGCGACAGATTTGACTCAACATTTGTGTGTTCATTTGGAACAAGGTCTCCTTGGAGCGACACAGATAAGGACGCTCTGCATACAGCTGCGAGATGAAAGGAGACACTGTGCCGCTTTGCAGAGGAGGTTGTGTGGGGACAGGTGGCTCCAGCCGCCTTCTCCTTCTCTGCAGGAATGTGCCACCAAGTTCCAGATCAGACTTGACTCGCTCTTTGCACAATCTGGGCTGCTGATAGAGCAATGTATCCTCATTGAACTGAGAAGGTTGGCACGATTTCCCACCGAGGTTACTGGAGACCTGTTCCATGCCATGACTATCTATAATCAGATGGTGCCAGTGAAATCCAGGGTGGCATTGGGGGTGAAGGAGCCTCAGGCATTCCCTTTGTCTAGAGTGCTTGAGGTGCTGGCAGAGGAGCGGGGGGTGATGTTGGCAGGCTTGTTCTACCAGACTATATGTTGGTGGGAGCTGGAAGATGCCATACCAAAAGAGACCCAGAGCTGTGTGCCACCCTTGTTCTCATCTCAGAGTCTGGGCACAGATCCTCTTGGCTGGGTCTGTGAGCCGGGTATTGGAGGAGTATTGGAGACCCTTCTACAGGAGGACAAGAGCCAGGTGAGCGCCCTCCTCAGGGCACTATTGTATTCTGAATTCTCCCTCGGAAATCACATCCTGGTTAGACCACCTAGCAGGCTGGCACAGCAAAGGGAAAACTCACCACAAGCCTCTGAAGCCGCCCTTTACACTCAATACTCTGTCCTCCTCTGGCCAAACTTTTTCATAAACATTTGTAATGCCTTCTATCCGGGGCAGTGGGAGCTGCCATCTCTAATGCCGTCTGGTGAACGGGTCTGTCTGTTGGTAATCCGAAAACTGCAACACACACTGTCATCAGGTACCTCCTGTTCCCTCTATGTATTAGGCGTGTTGTAGTAGTTATGTTTATGTGTGTGTGCAGGCTGGCGCTGCCACTGTCTGCACTGTACCTGTTCTGTGTGTACATGTCATGTTATAGTAGTTTATGTGTGTGAGGCACTGCCACTGTCTGCACTGTACCTGTGTATGTATACATGTCATGGTTTAGTAGTGCGTGTGTGTGTGTGTGTGTGTGTGTGTGTGTGTGTGTGTGTGTGTGTGGTGAGGAGACTGGCACTGCCACTGTCTGCACTGTACCTGTGCTGTGTGTACATGTCATGTTATAGTAATGGGTGTATGTGGGGAGGAGACTGGAGCTGCTGTTGTCTGGCTGTTTATACATATCATGGTGTAGTAGTGGGTGTATGTGGTGAGGAGACTGGAGCTGCTGCTGTCTGGCTGTGTATACATATCATGGTGTAGTAGTGCATGTCAGTCACAATGAAGTATTAGTGTCAGGGGATGCACTCTCTGTACCTCAGTTTTTGTCTCTTTGTACATTTCAGACAGTGTTTCGGAGCTGTGCCGGAGGGAAGGGCAGAGTCTTTGTTTGCGTCTCCTCTCTACCTGTACATTCATAATGTGGGATCGAGGTAACGGATCAGAAGGGATAATAATAATAATAATCCTTTATTTATATAGCGCACACAGATTCCGCAGCGCTTTACACTCATATTGTTATCAGCAAAACATGAGGCCCTCAGTTTTAAAGGGATAGTAATACTTCTTTTTAACTTTATTTTGTAGGCATTTAAAAAACATGAAGAACGATATAAGTCTTATCTCTCAAACCTTTATGGTTTAAGAGATATTCACAAGCAAAGTTTCCCCTCCCATCCCTTTTACCTAGTGTAATCCATCTCTTCTCAGATGTGGAATCCAGTCCATAGACCAGACAGATAACAGCAGGGCACAATCTTCTTCCTATGAGAACAATGAAAGCCCTGCCCCCCTTTTACCTAGTGTAAGCCATCTCTTCTCAGATGTGGAATCCAGTCCATAGACCAGACAGATAACAGAAGGGGACAATCTTCTTCCTATGAGAACAATGAAAGCCCTGCCCCCCTTTTACCTAGTGTAAGCCATCTCTTCTCACATGTGGAATGCAGTCCATAGACCAGACAGATAACAGCAGGAGACAATCTTCTTCCTATGAGAACAATGAAAGCCCTGCCCCCCTTTTACCTAGTGTAAGCCATCTCTTCTCAGATGTGGAATCCAGTCCATAGACCAGACTGATAACAGCAGGGGACAATCTTCTTCCTATGAGAACAATGAAAGCCCTGTCCCCCTTTTACCTAGTGTAAGCCATCTCTTCTCAGATGTGGAATCCAGTCCATAGACCAGACAGATAACAGAAGGGGACAATCTTCTTCCTATGAGAACAATGAAAGCCCTGCCCCCCTTTTACCTAGTGTAAGCCATCTCTTCTCAGATGTGCAATGCAGTCCATAGACCAGACAGATAACAGCAGGGGACAATCTTCTTCCTATGAGAACAATGAAAGCCCTGTCCCCCTTGACAAGCTTTTCAGGTTTTTCCCTTATCTTAATTGAAGATTGTCCCTCTCTGCAGTCTACCTGGGCACCTCCCTTCTGATCTGGCTGAGCAGTGTTACATCAGTAAAAGGGACGGGAGAGGGATACTTTGTCATTGAATTACTCTGGTACTACAACTCTGACAGAATTGAAATAACACTCTCCAAAGTCCAAATACTATGATGATTAATTAGAGCTGCTTTTATTATGAGACATTACTATCCCTTTAAATGTGTGTGAATTACAGAATGTGTGTGATACAGTAGGACAGATAACTGTGTATAAAGTACAGAATGTGTGTGATACAGTAGGACAGATAACTGTGTATATAATGTACAGTATGTGTGTGATACAGTAGGACAGATAACTGTGTGTATAAAGTACACAATGTGTGTGATACAGTAGGACAGATAACTGTGTATAAAGTACACAATGTGTGTGATACAGTAGGACAGATAACTGTGTGTATAAAGTACAGTATGTGTGTGTGATACAGTAGGACAGATAACTGTGTGTATAAAGTACAGTATGTGTGTGATACAGTAGGACATAACTGTGTGTATAAAGTACAGTATGTGTGTGATACAGTAGGACAGATAACTGTGTGTATAAAGTACAGAATGTGTGTTATACAGTAGGACAGATAACTGTGTATAAAGTACACAATGTGTGTGATACAGTAGGACAGATAACTGTGTGTATAAAGTACAGTATGTGTGTGATACAGTAGGACAGATAACTGTGTGTATAAAGTACACAATGTGTGTTATACAATAGGACAGATAACTGTGTGTATAAAGTACACAATGTGTGTGATACAGTAGGACAGGTAAGTGTGTATAAAGTACAGTATGTGTGTGATACAGTAGGACAGATAACTGTGTGTATAAAGTACACAATGTGTGTTATACAATAGGACAGATAACTATGTGTATAAAGTACACAATGTGTGTGATACAGTAGGACAAATAACTGTGTATATAAAGTACACAGTGTGTGTGATACAGTAGGACAGATAACTGTGTGTATAAAGTACAGTATGTGTGTGATACAGTAGGACAGATAACTGTGTATATAAAGTACAGAATGTGTGTGATACAGTAGGACAGATAACTGTATAAAGTACACAATGTGTGTGATACAGTAGGACAGATAACTGTGTGTATAAAGTACACAATGTGTGTGATACAGTAGGACAGATAACTGTGTGTATAAAGTACAGTATGTGTGTGATACAGTAGGACAGATATCTGTGTATAAAGTACACAATGTGTGTGATACAGTAGGACAGATAACTGTGTATAAAGTACACAATGTGTGTGATACAGTAGGACAGGTGAGTGTGTGGGTTGAAGTCCTCAGTGGAATCTATTAGAATGAATGTGTCTATCGGGGGGGTGTCTGTGAATGGTGAGTTTTCGGATAAAGTGAGCTTGTTTGCCGTTGACATGGTGCTTTTGCTCACCCCTTTGAAATTTTGGAAGCTCTCTGGTCCATTTTAGGATATTTTAAAACAATCTCTGGGCTTGAGGTTAATGAGGAAAAAATCTGAATTCTTAGGATATGGTCTGTGTGGGTCAGTGGAGAGGAAATTGTAGGAAAACAATACATTTATAAAAACGTGCAGAGTCTCTTATTTTTAGGAGTAGAGCTTATGATTGACCCTAGGAAAATTTTCATATCCAATTATGGGTAATTATTCATGAAAATAGGATCCCTTTTAAAATATTGGAGAACCCTACCCCTCTTCTTAACGGGAAGGGTCAGTGTGATCAAAATGGTAATCCTACCCAAACTGCTGTGTTTTTTTTTTTTTTTTTTTTTTTTTTTTTTTTAACCCTTTGAGTGCTAGAGGGTTACGTAACACATTGCTTTGCAATGCGTTGCATACCGCTCTGGCACTCAAAGGGTTAAGAACTACTCCAATTGAAATTAGAGTTTACAAAATTGGATTCAAAGAGTGTATAGAATCGAATCTTTGACTTCATTTGGTAAGGGAGGTGTCTGAGACTTGGAAGAGACATCCATGCCAGTAGTGTATTGTAAATTGCACATGATACCAAGATATTCATGGGAATGCAGGACTCTGATGGAGTCCACTGGCCTTGGATGGAGAGATGTTTGTACACCGTTCCCCATTTGAATAGACTGGTGTCTGTTGTTACTATCTCCCACTATGTGACGTAGAAATGTTTGGTTGTCTGCTGATTTTCAATTCTAATCCACCAGTGGGGAGATTGTCTTGTGGACTGTGATATCTTCATCACATGATGATGACGATTTGGATTTTTGGACCATTTGCGAATCTGCAAAGGGAACTGCTTCTATTGTGGATACCATTTTCCCACAATCTTCATGCAGTGTCCTACAAATCTCTGATAGGTAGAGGAAGGATTGGACTGTCCTGAAGATCTTCTCTTGAGGTAAAAACACCTATTGAAGGCTGATATTGAATCTGAGTCCTAGAAACAGTGTGTGCTGAGATGGTACTAGTTGAGATTTCCTTAGATTGATTATCCAACTGCGATTCCTCATAGTTAACGGAGTAAAATGAAGATATTGTTGAATTAGCTCCTGAGATGGAGCCTTTTGCAATAGATCATCCAGGTAAAGAGTCAGGTTTAAGCCCTTGGATCTGAGGTGGGCTATAAGAGGGGCCATCACCTTGGTGAAAACTCTCGGAGCTGTGGCTAGACTGAAAGGCAGGGCCACAAATCAAAAATGTTTGTTTTGGTAAGCAAACGTGAGATATTTCTAGTGTTTGGGACAAATAGGCACGTGAAGGTAGGTATCTTTGATGTCACTTTTTCATGTCCATGTTCATACCAAAAGAAAGGAAGTTACAGGAAGCCTATCTTCAGGCTATCCATCAGTTCCTAGACAATGGGGTAATAGTTCCGTCACCAAAAGACCAGAAATTCAAAGGCTTTTATTCCAATCTTTTTATGGTACCCAAAAGAGATGGAGGATTCCATCCTATCCTGGAACTGAAAAACCTAAACCAGTTTCTCAAGATTCCCGAGTTCAAAATGGTGTCTATCAAGTCAGTGATATTGGCCATGGAACCAGAGGAATTTCTCTCATCTTTAGATATCAGATTCCTACCTTCACATCTCTATTTAACCCAAACACTAGAAATATCTCAGGTTTTCTTACCAAACCTTTTCGTTTTGTGGCCCTGCCTTTCAGTCTAGCCACAGCTCCGAGAGTTTTCCCCAAGGTGATTGGATCTGAGGTGAGCCACAAGAGGAGCCTTCACCACGGAGAGTGGAGCAAAAGTAGTAATCACAATGGTACAAAGGAGGTAGGAAATTAGAAATGATCTAACAAAAGATTCAATTTAGGAAGCAGCCCTGCGCTCTGATCACTTAATCAGTCATCCGGTTTGACCCTGGTGAGTAATTTAATGATGGGACTGCAGCGCTCCCTTCACCTCCATTCATTCGTTTCTTGGTGCTGCGGGCGGCTGTAAATCCTGCAGCATCAAGAAGGCAGTAAATGCCTTTGGGGTCGCTCTATGGATCATCTATCAGTTTGGATAGATGATCCATGGTAGGGGGGCTATCGGGAGGGGTCCTGATGCCCCCCTTTGAGGTCTGATCTTTTACTGTAACCATAAAAGCGCATATAAGCTATGTTTCACATAAGTTATATGCGCTTAATGTAATTAACAGGCATTTGTCGGCCTCATGTTAGGGGGGTGTCATAAGGGGGTCATGATATCCCCCTTGAGCTATAATGTATATATTATTAATGTTAAACAGTTTTTTAATAAAAAATAAATGCTTAACACACACACACATACAGGCAAGGTATGTATTCCATACCTTGCCTGTTAACCCTTTGGGTACCAGAAGGGTAGGAAACACATGCTAAGCAATGCTTTCCTACCTCTCTGGTTCTCAAAGGGTTAAGTGTTGAATAAAAGACAGGTTCAACTACTATATGTCAGCCAGTGAGATGAATGTCGGACGGGATTAGTATGTCGAATATATGCAATATATGTCAACATACTAAGGAGGGGGGCCATTGTGTAGTGCTTGATGTACTAGTTTTTTTTATTGTAACCCTTTGAATGCCACAGGGGTGATAAATGCACATCCCTATGGCAGGGCTCAAAATTTCCACTCACCATTAGCCAATGGCGAGTGAAAATTTAGCCCTGGCGAGTAGAAATTCAGCCCTGGTGGGTATGTTATGTATTGCAGTGGCGAGTAACTTTTCAGGTCTGACTAGTAGCAAAGGACTTCAACTTTTAAGCCCTGCCTATGGCATTCAGTGCTGTCTATGGTACTGAAAGCCATCTCTGTATTCCCCTAGTGGCTGGGTAGGGAAGCACAGAGAATGCTGTTCAGACGGTTGTAGCTCTCCCTGCTGTTACTCCATAGGAGAGTACAGGGGAGATCCCAGCTACAACAGCCTGACTTGGGTGAAGTGGAGACTGTGAACTCTGACAGCAGAGGCTGCTATCGGAGTTTACTGAATGAGTCGAAGCGTCACATTAAAATATCAACACACCCCCTTGTATACGAATGTATCTCATTATGCTTCATTTCCATATGGAAATGAGCAATTGTCGATTAGAAGAATACAAATTCGTAGACATGGTGAAGGCATGTCGGATTGATGTCGATGTGGGTCTTTTTTTGTCAGATTTCTGGTGATGTCGTAGACACTTTGTGAAGACTGAGGAGGTGCCTATGACACTGCTTCGACCGGACATCGACATTCCTAGCCCTCTTTGACCTTTAGTGCATCTAGGCCAATGTTTCAGGACAAGGGCTATCATTAGAGTTCTTTTCCATCAGCGTGGGTGTGCAGTGCTACAGAGGCTGGTAAAGTCCAATCATACGGGACATACACCTCATTAGGATATCCTGTATAGGTGAAGAAGATAAAATAGCAGCTAAATGTTCAGCTACTACAGTCAGAGCACGGCATACCCTGTTCTAAAGACATGGAACTCACATTCTGCCTAAAAGAAAAGGTGTTTTTTTGTTTTGTTTTGTTTTTTAACCTTCACTACACAAAAGATCATTACTGTTTTCCTCAGCTTTGTACAAAATTGTCTGTCACTCCACTGGAGGGAAAGTACCTTTTTACCTCAAAATACAGCAGTAGAAACTGTGCACAAGACCAACCTCGGTACAGTAGATAAACGTGCCCAAGGCATTTGAGTCCAAACGTACCACAGCATGAAGTCTGGAGGATGGAGTTCCCCATAGATACCTCCTCTAGGGGGAAGACTCCTTCCCTCCATTTGGTTAGGGAGAGATGCCATGAATAGGCCCTTCACCTGATATTAGAAGGGTATAGAATGTCGTTCATGACACTAGCACCACCTCCATTCTTCATGTCCAGAGTATTAAGTGTAAGATGGAATCTATTAGGAACTGTGATGGGTACAGGGGTTACTGCTTGGTAGACCGAGGGTTAAGTGATTTATCCAGCCAGACAAAAAGATAATACATTGTATTTATTAGAGAGGTCATGGCACACAAACATAAGACAACAATTACAGGCAAACAAACAGGGGTAAACCATAAAAACTACCCACTTCTGCTGGTCTCTTCTTGGTTGCACAGATTGCCAGGGGTTACATATAATACAGTCCATTTTAGCTTAATGCTGGAGCTTACACACTAGAGGCAAGAGTGGGCACCCCGCCCACTGCGCCTGGTGCTGGATTACATGAAGGTTCCTGGTATCTTTTAGTCCTGAGATGATCCCCGGCCACTTTCTTTAGTCTTGGGCCATGGCCACCGAAGTTTAGCTTCCTGGACACAATCCTTGTGGTGGGAACATCAGGGTACTTTCTGTGGCTGAAGCCGCCTTGACTTACAGCCCACAACTGAAAAGGGCACCTGGACACTGCAGTGCCCACTGACTCTAACTCTTCTGGTGAGGGCACTCACCAGTCCCAGTTTCTCTAGTACTCCTTTAGAATGCCCACGGACCCTAGGCCTCCCACCATTATGGAGAGGCCTTCTCTCATCTTCCTACATTTTCTACTCTCCCCTCTCTCTCTCTTCCTAGCCTTATTTCTAACCCCCCCCCCACAGGATCTGATGTCACAGCTACCATCTACCAGGTCTCTTTCTGCTTAGCCTGATGTGTGGGGGAAGATACATACACATTCCACACACAGATTTGCCCTACCCCCTCTATCTGACCAACACTGGCTATCTCATAACACAATCTATGTGGTCAGCTAGTCTGGATGGCGCCATCCCTCTGTACATCATATACTAATAATAATAATCCTTTATTTATATAGCGCACACAGATTCTGCAGCGCTTTACACTCATATTGGTTCCTGTCCCCATTGGGGCTCACAATCTAAATTCACCTATCAGTATGTTTTTTGGAGTGTGGGAGGAAACCGGAGTACCCGGATGAAACCCACGCAAACACAGTGAGAACATACAAACTCATTGCAGATGTTGTCCTTGGTGGGACCAACCCATTCAATGCTGGTAAATGGCCAACACACTCTAATGCATTCACCCACAGGTGACATTAATGTTTCAAGAATGGGAACACATATTAAGACAATGGTGATCACTGAACACATTTCATTCTCTCGGTGACAACCATTCCGTCCCAGGAACCAAAGGATTTTTTGACATCTTTGGACTTCAACAATGCTTACCTCTACATCCCAATATGGCCCAACCAATGGCAATGTCTCATGTTTGCTTACCTAAACCAATACTTCAATTCCTGACTTTTCCCTTCGGTCTTACCACATTACCAAGGTGTTTACCATGATGATTGCTCCTCATATCTCAAGGGTCAATCCACCACAACTTACTCAGTCTCTCACGGTGTGGTACTTGAGAGCCAAATATTAAAGAACATTGGATTCAGTTCTCCGGTCATTCAAACCATACTCAAAGCTTGTAAACAGGAGCCTACCAAAATATATCATCCCATTTGGAGAATATTTTGTTCCTTTCTGTTCTAATAAACTGATCCATCCTCTTTCTATATCCGGTACCTTCTTGAGTTCTTGCAAGCAGAAAGTTCAGATTTTCTCTGTTGTCCAATACAGGTTACTGGTAACTTTGGGTAGGCGATCAGCCCCTTTAATAGGCAGGAACAATTCTGAGATGTGACTCCTGGGTGGAGCCTACCTCCTCTCCTTAGCTTGCAGCTAGCCAGTTCCCAACCAGTAAGATTTGTTCCTTGGTCTAGACACAAGGCAAGAGAACAGTTCTGCTATAGTTTTAGCTTTTTATTATTTTTCTGTTAGATATGGAATACCACCATTAGGCAGATTACCATAACGGACAATTCCCAGCTCAGTTTACCAGGCGCTTTTGTGGACCTAAGCCCTGGGGGGGGGGGGAGTCTTGGCTGCGAGTTCTTTCCTCAGGAGTTGCCCACTGATGGTTCTTCTTTATACATGGTAATCTGAAGACAGAAGATCTGCAGGAAAGGTGAGCACCCTTTGAGTGCTGCAGGTCCACATGTCCCACGTTTCCCCTCCGCACAGGGGTCTCATTTGGAGTTCCTATTACATACTCATGCACTCATTGGGTTTATTCTGTATGTGAGGTGTTTGGAGCAAGTTTCTCTGATAACTTAACCCTTTTGTTGCTGGTTAGCACATTTTTGAGGGGCTTTGGGCACTTTCCCTACTGGGACCAGTGTTTATTGGGTCTACTGCTTAATTCTAGTAGGCTTTTGTATATTCGCAGATTGAGTATCCTATGCAGGGCTTGGACTCTCCTTCTCTCCTCCGCAGTTTAACTCTTCTCTTACCAGATAAGTCTTATTTAGAGTTTCTGGGGTGCATTTATTTATCATACACACTATTTTGTGGGTGTTTTGATACTTTGACCTCTTGACTCTGTGAGAATGTCTACTCCGTTATACTCTGGGGCTAAACCTAAGACTAAGGATACTGGGGTGTCTGTGTCCCCCATTGCTCCTTGCTCCTCATGTCACTCAGGGTTACCTAGAGAATACTCAGGTCATGTTTGCCCAGCATGCGTTGCTGCCCCTGAATCCCCTGCAGGGGCCTCTAGCCATTCACTAGAGCCAATATGGATTCAAGAGTTAAAGGCTACTACCAGGGACCTCCAGTCCACCTTACAACTCCTTCCATCCACTTTACAGGGGGTCTTCCACTTATGGCAGACCCCCACCCCTATCAGATCTTCCCTGCCTAAACCACCAGGTGTACCTGATGTGTCTGACTCCTCTGAGGAGGAGTTGTTGGTGGACTCTGATGATGATGATTGTTCAGCTGTTCCTTCATCTGAGATTTTTGGGGACCCCTTTGAGGCAGACCCCATCCCCTCGGCTGAGGGCCTGATCAGGGCTGTGTTGTCCACCCTGAACATTCCCTTGGTGCAGGAGGTGTCCAAACCTCCTTCTGCACGACTCCGAACCTGGGTCCCCACCCGCAGGTAGGTCGCCGCCTACGCCACTACCTTTCAGCTTGGCAGGCCTCTGTGGCGGAACCCTGGATTTTACAAGTGGTGGCCACGGGATACAGGATTCCATTCACCTCTCTTCCTCCTCCCAGGACCTTTGTTTCTTGTTCTCCCTTGGGAGCAGAAAAGAGCGTCTTTTTCGAGGACGCTATACAGGCCCTTCTGGACAAGGCGGCCCTGGAGCCAGTTCCCCCCTTGGAGAGGGGCTTGGGATTCTACTCCAACCTCTTTGTGGTTTCCAAGAAGGACGGGAGCTGTCATCCCATTTTGGATCTGAAGGATCTCAACTCCTTTGTGGTCAGGTCCCAATACCGCCAGGAGTCTCTGCGCACAATGGTAGCGGCCATGTCTCCTGGGGAATTTCTGGCCTCTCTGGATCTCCAAGATGCCTATCTGCACATGACCATTCATCCAGAGAGTCGGCAGTATCTCCTCTTTGCCTGCGACCGAGGGCATTTCCAGTTTTCTGCTCTCCCCTTTGGCTTAACCATGGCTCCTCAATACTTCAACGGAGTCCTGGGAGCATTGATCTCCGTCCTGCATCGGAACGGCATCAGGGTCACTCCATACATGGATGACCTCCTTCTGAAGGCCTCTTCTCTGGAACTCCTTCACCAGCAGGTGCAGTACTGCATTCATACTCCATTCCATCACAGGTGGATCATCAACTTGGACAAGTCAGACCTTGTTCCTTCCCAGAGGATGGTCTTTCTGGGCCTTCTCTTCGACACTCAGAGGGGGTTGGTGTTTCTGACGGATGAAGTGGCTCATCAGATAGCACTGAAGGTCCAGGCCATCCTTTCTCAGGATCCAGTTCCAGCCAAGAAGTTGTCATCCTTGGTGGGGAAATTCTCTTCCACCATAGAAGCAGTTCTGTTTGCCATGGCTCACACCAGGGAACTTCAGAGGTTTCTAATCCTGGCATGCAGGGGCCGTCCAGATCTCCTGGAAAGATCCCTATCCCTCCCTCTTCAAGTGGAGCAGAGCCTCTAGTGGTGGCTCAACCTAAACAATCTCCTGAAAGGCAGACGATTCCTAGTGCCCTTCTGGACCACAGTGATGACGGATGTCAGCCTCTCCGGATGGGGAGCTGTGCTGGGGCACTTGACTGTTCAGGGCCGGTGGTCTCAGGTTGACTCTCTCCTTCCCATCAATGTCTTGGAGCTTCGGGTGATATTTCATGCTCTGCATCACTGGACACAGAAACTGGAGGATTGCCCAGTCAGGGTACAGTCAAACAACGCCACAGCGGTAGCCTACATCAACAAGCAAGGAGGCAAAAGAAGTCTCGAAGCTTGGCTAGCGGTCAAGGCTATTTTGTCATGGGCAGAGGAGCATGTCACTGCCATGTCCGCAGTTTATATTCCTGGTGTAGACAACATTCTGGCAGACTTCCTCAGTGGCACACGGTGGACAGCGGAGAGTGGAAGCTACATCCAGAGGTGTTCAACCTCATCATCCAGCAGTGGGGTCTTCCTTGCATCGACCTGATGGCAACCAGGCACAACAAGAAGGTGCCAATGTTCTGCTCTCTCTGGCCGGATCCCCTGGATCTGGTGGTGGATGCCTTGTTGATCCTGTGGACGTTTCCTCTGGCATACATCTTTCCTCCTGTCCCCCTGTTGAACAGAGTACTTCAGAAGCTGAAACTGGAGTGCTGCCCAGTCATTCTGATTGCTCCGTACTGGCCCCAACAGGCTTGGTTTCCGGAGCTTCTGGACCTCTCAGTGGTGGAACCTCTTTGTCTCCCCCCCCCCCGTCCGGATCTTCTTCTACAGGGTTACCTCAGGAAGGAAGACGTTCATCGTCTGGCTTTGACGGCATGGAAATTGAATCCTCAATTTTGAAGAAGAAAGGTTTTTCTTCTGGAGTGGTGGCTACTATGCTTAGTTCCCGCCTGTTTCCTCTAAAGCCTATCATTGAGTTTGGCCTACTTTTTTGTTTTGGTGTGCTGACAAAGACCTGTCTCAGGATTTTGACCTTCCTACAATTCTTTCCTTCCTCCAGGATGGTGTGGATAAGGGTCTCCGTCTGAGTTCTCTTAAGGTGCAGACTTCTGCACTCACTGTCTTCTTTCAGAGGCGTCTTGGTATCATTCCTGATGTTAGGGTTTTCTTCCAGGGTGTTTGCTCATACCCATCCAGTGTTTAAGTCCCCTGCTCCTCTGTGGGATCTTAACCTGGTTCTGGGGGTCCTCCAGCATCCTCCCTTTGAGTCTTTGGCTACCATTCCTCTACGTCTGCTGACGTGGAAGATGGCCTTTCTCCTGGTGATTGTTTCTGTTCGCCGAGTTGTGGAGCTGCATGCCCTGTCTTGTAGACCACCCTTTTTGGTCTTTCACAAGGACAAGGCGGTGCTTCGCGCCTCATAAGAGTTTCTCCCGAAGGTGGTGTCTGAGCTCCACATTAGTCAGGAGATTGTGGTTCCTTCCTTCTGTCCTAACCTTACTTCTGACAAAGAGAGGGATCTTCATCTGTTGGATGATGTGCTTTGTCTCAGGTTCTATGTGCATCGCACGGAGTCCTTGAGGCAGTCTGACACTCTATCATTCCTGATGGTCCTAGGGCAGAGAAGCCTGCTTCCAAGGTTACCATTGCTTCTTGGATAAAGTCCACGATTTGTAAGGCTTATGAACTTCAGAAGAAGCCTGTTTCCTTCAGTGTTACGGCTCATTCTGCGAGGTCTATTGGGGCTTCTTGTGCCTACAAGAACCAGGCCTCAGCTGATCAGTTGTGCAAGGTGGCCACTTGGTCATCTGTGCACACTTTTTATAAACACTATCGTGTGGATGCGCTGGCATCGGCTGATGCCAGTTTTGGGAGGAAGATCCTGGAGGCAGCCTTGCCTGTCTATGATTTCTTTAATCTCTCAGTACTCTTTCAGTTTTTGAGCCCTGTTGGCTCTAGTTCAGTGTGCTGTGCAACAGTTTATGGCGTTTGTTTTACCCCTGTTCAGTGTCCGTTGACACTTTGCGGTTAGTGTTGAGCTATTTATGAGCTGTAGGTTCATTGGTGGACTGGTGACTTTGGGGGCCTGCACCTGGTCATTGCCTTTCTTCTTGCCCTGGGGAACTTAATGGTTGGACATCCCAAAGTTACTAGTAAACTGTATTGGATGACAGAGAAAAGAGTAATTTAGTCTTACCTGTTAAATCCTTTTCTCTTAGTCCATACAGGTTACTGGTCTCCCACCCTGTCAAAGGACCATGCTGGGCTCTCCTGTGGCAGAACGTGGGGATCCTTTGGGGTCATGCTCACAGGAGTCTTCCTTTACCTTCTTATTACCTAGTCAATAGTTAGTCTGCAAATCTTACTGGTTGGGGATTGGCTAGCTGCAGGCTAAGGAGAGGAGGTAGGCTCCACCCAGCAGTCACTTCTCAAAATTGTTCCTGCCTATTAAAGGGGCTGATCGCCTACCCAAAGTTACCAGTAACCTGTATGGACTAAGAGAAAAGGATTTAACAGGTAAGACTGAAATCTTAGTTTAGTGCTGTCCATTATCTTCCTGAGAAGAATTGCGTCTATCCCTGAAATTCTATTATTTATTTCAGGGTTCATCAGTTCCGTCTCATGAAAATTTAAGTTAGTAATTGTGGCATCTGGGAGGCCATCATGCCTTGAACAAAACACTTGTGTTCTCTCTCTCTACGTGCCTTCGTCACGCTCTTGTTTTTCTGGTTGCACCAATCATGGGGCTAAAAAGCTCCATGTAAGCCAAAGGAAATGATGAAAATTTCTGTTTTTCTGCTATAGAGTAGCTGGTTTACCCTCAAATTGCTATACTTTTCTTTATACATATGGGACAACAGACCAGACACACAAAGGAAAAGGGAAGGAATCCTGAGGCAGACCATCTGCACTGTAGAAGACAATACCCATTCCTGATTTTAAAGCGGAACCTTCACTCAAATTAAAGTGCAGACGTCTTACCTCTTCAGCATCTGTGCGTCTGCGCTGTCCATCACGGTCTCCTCTGTGATTGGTGAAGGGGAGTTGCATTGTACCTTAAGGTACAGAAAGGGCCCGACAGCACAGACGCACAGATGTCTCTACAGCAAGAAGCCTGCCCATCAGTCTCCGAACAAGGTGGACCTATTCAGGGACATACAAGCATTGGTATGCATATCGCTATATAAATTATTATTTGGGGGGCACTTTAATTTGAGTAATAGGTTCTCTTTAAACAGGGCAAACACCCTTTTATATGAAGGATTAAAGAGGATATTTTGCCTTCTCCTATTTACAGAATATTTCTGTGATTATTCCTCCTCATTATACTGCCCTCTGGTTGAAATAGACAGGTCTGAAGAGGGGGATTCAGTGGACCTGTTTAATTTGACCTGTCACCCTAAGACTAGATCAGCTTTACACAGAAGTAAAATCGGCCCATATGTTGTAGGAGACATTTTTCTGTAAATTTCATGGTGTCGGTGGCACAGTCTGGCACATTACACTAACTCCCTTCACCATATGCTTAATTAGTTCTGTTCCTGGCCTAACGTTCCCCTCGCTGTACTGTTAGACCCCCCCCCCCCAGTGTGTGGGCTAGATGAATCCACACAGTGTGGGGTAATACTGTCTCAGCACATCATCTAATTAGCATAAAGTGCCAGCAAGACATTTTCATTTCTCAAAGACTATTTATATTACAAAGAAATACATAGCATGAAATCTAGGCCGTTTTTTCTTCTCCTTAAGGTGACAGCCTTAACAGGCAGGTCAGAGAACAAAGCTCTGCTGTAATTCGCTTCCCCAACTACTAAATCAGAATTCTCTGACTGTTATCCTATTAGGAAAATAAATGTCAGGTTATAGGCAGTTTAAATAGGTACATTTAACGAGACTAAATCTGTGTAGGGAACAGGTGAACTTTAATGCTGAAATCTCCATCCCTCTCGTGCCAGTGACACTGCTGATACCCGTGTTCTGAACTGTGCCCCCTGCAGGAATCTGTGAGTTACTGAGCTCTGCGCTGACTGATAAGGGAGTAATGCACTCACCAGAGGACGTGCCCAGTGGGTCAGCTGGCACAGGGCAGAGCAGAACAGCAGGGATCCTTGCAAGCCTGTGCCGAAAGTTATCAGTATTAGTACACCATCTGTACAGCGCCCACCACGGTGAGACCCTGGACTGGTATAGTACATCTCCCCACCTCCTCACCATTCTCTAATCCCTCTTACTTCCTCACTCAGGTTCTGACCTGTTAGGTCCATCCATTGCACAGTCTGTTCTCTGTCGCTGTGTCGCCTCACTGCAGCTGTGTCATCTCTGGCTACGAACACGCACTCAGCTGTACATGTCCGCCGGAGCCCTCGGCTCTTTACTGCTGGTGACCCATGGAGATCTGCCTGTGAGGAACTTACAGTAGCACAAACGACATTAGCACATGCACACACACTAATGTGTATATGTATAAAGTATACACACGTACAAATTCATACACATACACACACAAACAAGTACATATATATATATATATATATATATATATATATTATATATATATATATACATACACACACACACTGGTATATCACATATGTATCCTTTTAAAAGGTTGCAGTCAAAAGAGCATTTGCTCAAATGACATAGTAACCATGTCGCCATAATAATAATGGCAACATGAGAATCTTGCAATGTATGACAGCGCGAGATTCCCATGTCGGGTACTGAAAGGTCGCTTCAAGTACCATAGTGTTACAGAAGGAGAGCAAACTCCCCGGCAGTAATATTTTAACCCTTAACTAGCAGACTACGCTGGCACCAAATGGGGACTTCTGGTTACCCATGGAGATCTGCCTGTGAGGAACTTGATGGGATAGCGCCGGAGCAGCATGATGGGATAGGCATTGCCTGCAAAGGGTTAACAATAAGAGAGCAAACACCTAAAAATGAAGCGGCGTTGTGTAATTTGACAAATCCTGTTCTTCCAGCTCACATCTGTAAACATTAGTAGTTATGTGTGTATCACGTCCCCATGTATGGTGCTGGCGCAGTCTACTAGTTAAGGGTTAAAACGTTTACTGCCGGGGAGTTCGCTCTCCTGTAACACTTGATGCGACCATTCAGTACCCCACAAGAGAATCACGCTCAGTCATGTCACCATTTTTATCATGGCGGCATGGTTACTGTATCATTTGGTTGCACGCTGTTTTGTGTGTGGATCACATAAGTCTGTCTCTATTGCTAATCTACTAGCCCTCCCATGTCTCGAACACTATTACCTGTCTAAATCTGGTGTCTCCCTCAGTCTGACTCCTCTCTCTGTGTATGTGTCCATCAGTCTGTCTCCTCTCTGTGTATGTGTCCATCAGTCTGTCTCCTCTCTCTGTGTATGTGTCCATCAGTCTGTCTCCTCTCTCTGTGTATGTGTCCATCAGCCTGTCTCCTCTCTCTGTGTATGTGTCCATCAGTCTGTCTCCTCTCTCTGTGTATGTGTCCATCAGCCTGTCTCCTCTCTCTGTGTATGTGTCCATCAGTCTGACTCCTCTCTGTTTGTGTCCATCAGTCTGACTCCTCTCTGTGTCCATCAGTCTGTCTACTCTCTGTGTATGTGTCCATCAGTCTGTCTCCTCTCTCTGTGTATGTGTCCATCAGTCTGTCTACTCTCTCTGTGTATGTGTCCATCAGTCTGTCTCCTCTCTCTGTGTATGTGTCCATCAGTCTGTCTCCTCTCTCTGTGTATGTGTCCATCAGTCTGTCTCCTCTCTCTGTGTATGTGTCCATCAGCCTGTCTCCTCTCTCTGTGTATGTGTCCATCAGTCTGACTCCTCTCTGTTTGTGTCCATCAGTCTGACTCCTCTCTGTGTCCATCAGTCTGTCTCCTCTCTGTGTATGTGTCCATCAGCCTGTCTCCTCTCTCTGTGTATGTGTCCATCAGTCTGTCTACTCTCTGTGTATGTGTCCATCAGCCTGTCTCCTCTCTCTGTGTATGTGTCCATCAGTCTGACTCCTCTCTCTGTGTATGTGTCCATCAGTCTGTCTCCTCTCTCTGTGTATGTGTCCATCAGTCTGACTCCTCTCTCTGTGTATGTGTCCATCAGTCTGACTCCTCTTTCTGTGTATGTGTCCATCAGTCTGTCTCCTCTCTCTGTGTACGCGGCCATCAGCCTGTCTCCTCTCTGTGTATGTGTCCATCAGCCTGTCTCCTCTCTCTGTGTATGTGTCCATCAGTCTGTCTCCTCTCTGTGTATATGTCCATCAGTCTGTCTCCTCTCTCTGTGTATGTGTCCATCAGTCTGTCTCCTCTCTCTGTGTATGTGTCCATCAGCCTGTCTCCTCTCTCTGTGTATGTGTCCATCAGCCTGTCTCCTCTCTCTGTGTATGTGTCCATCAGTCTGTCTCCTCTCTGTGTATATGTCCATCAGTCTGTCTCCTCTCTCTGTGTATGTGTCCATCAGCCTGTCTCCTCTCTCTGTGTATGTGTCCATCAGCCTGTCTCCTCTCTCTGTGTATGTGTCCATCAGCCTGTCTCCTCTCTCTGTGTATGTGTCCATCAGTCTGACTCCTCTCTCTGTGTATGTGTCCATCAGTCTGACTCCTCTTTCTGTGTATGTGTCCATCAGTCTGTCTCCTCTCTCTGTGTACGCGGCCATCAGCCTGTCTCCTCTCTGTGTATGTGTCCATCAGCCTGTCTCCTCTCTCTGTGTATGTGTCCATCAGTCTGTCTCCTCTCTCTGTGTATGTGTCCATCAGTCTGTCTCCTCTCTCTGTGTATGTGTCCATCAGCCTGTCTCCTCTCTCTGTGTATGTGTCCATCAGTCTGTCTCCTCTCTCTGTGTATGTGTCCATCAGCCTGTCTCCTCTCTCTGTGTATGTGTCCATCAGTCTGTCTCCTCTCTCTGTGTATGTGTCCATCAGTCTGACTCCTCTTTCTGTGTATGTGTCCATCAGTCTGACTCCTCTCTCTGTGTATGCGGCCATCAGTCTGTCTTTTCTCTGTATGTGGCCATCTGTCTGTCTTTTCTGTCAGTCAGTCTCTCTCTTACACACCTCTCTCTCCCTCCCTCCTGCTCTCTCTCTCTCTCTGTAGATCCTTCAAGCAGAGTCAGACAGACTGTGTTGTATGGTCAATGAAGCTGGAGGCCTGAACTCATTTCCCCCAAACCAGCGACTGTGCCATCAGATCCAGGAAGCCATGAACGGCATGGAGGTGAGACTATGAGGGCGGCAATAAATGGGGAGTGAACATTGGAGTGTGTACACCCTATAGTACTATATAGGCACAGTGGACTACAGCACAGTGGATACTGGTTGTTCCTTTGTTGAACTCCTTGGTTGAGCCCAGAAGATGATTTAGTTGAGCTGTGTGCATTAAATATCTAGTAAAGGCCACATCCTTGAGAGTCTTCTGATAATCTTTCAGAAAGGATACTGCCATCACCAAGATACAGGCTCCTGTATGAAATCCATCCCCAGGCATTATCTATTCCAATGACAAAAGTATCCATTATTTCTTTCTTCTTGGTTGCTTTACATGTTTTGTGTTTCTCATTGGTTCTAGTAGATATTTGGTATTTCTTGTTGATCCTACTGGTTTGTTGGTGCCTCTCTTTGGTCCTTGTGGTTATTTGGTGTTTCTCGTTGATCTTATTGGATATTTAGTATTTATCATTGGTTCTAGTGGGTATTTAGTGAGTCACGTTGCTCCTAGTGGATATTTGGTGATTATTGTTGGTCCTAGTGAATATTTGATGTTTCTTACTGGCCCTAGTGGTTTGTTGGTGTCTCTCCTTGGTCCTTAGTGTATATTTAGTGATTCTCGCTGGTCCTAGTGGATATTTTGTGTCTCTTATTGATCCTAGTGGATATTTGGTGTCTCTCGTTAGTCCTAGTGGATATTTGGTGTTTCTCATTGGTGCTACTGGATATTTGGTGTCTCTCGTTGGTGCTAGTGGATATTGGTGTCTCTTGTTGGTCTGGATATTTGGTGTCTCTCGTTAGTCCTAGTGGATATTTAGTGTCTCTTCTTGGTCCTAGTGGATATTTAGTGTCTCTTGTTGGTGCTAGTGGATATTTGGTGTCTCTTGTTGGTCTGGATATTTGGTGTCTCTCGTTGGTCGGGATATTTGGTGTCTCTTGTTGGTGCTAGTGGATATTTGGTGTCTCTTGTTGGTCAGGATATTTGGTGTCTCTTTTTGGTCCTAGTGGATATTTGGTGTCTCCTGTGTGTCTCTTGTTGGTCCTAGTGGATATTTGATGTCTCTCGTTGGTCCTAGTGGATATTTGGTGTCTCTTGTTGGTCGGAATATTTGGTGTCTCTCGTTGGTCCTAGTGGATATTTGGTGTCTCTTGTTGGTCTGGATATTTGGTGTCTCTCGTTGGTGCTAATGGATATTTGGTGTCTCTTGTTGGTCGGGATATTTGGTGTTTCTCGTTGGTCGGGATATTTGGTGTCTCTCGTTGGTGCTAGTGGATATTTGGTGTCTCTTGTTGGTCTGGATATTTGGTGTCTCTCGTTGGTCGGGATATTTGGTGTCTCTCGTTGGTGCTAGTGGATATTTGGTATCTCTTGTTGGTCAGGATATTTGGTGTTTCTTGTTGGTCCTAGTGGATACTTAGTATCTCTTGTTGGTGCTAGTGGATATTTAGTGTCTCTTGTTGGTCTGGATATTTGGTGTCTCTCGTTGGTGCTAGTGGATATTTGGTGTCTCTCGTTGTTTCTAGTGGATATTTGGTGTCTCTTGTTGGTCCTAGTGGATATTTGGTGTCTCCTGTGTGTCTCTTGTTGGTCCTAGTGGATATTTGGTGTCTCTTGTTGGTCGGGATATTTGGTGTCTCTCGTTGGTCCTAGTGGATATTTAGTGTCTCTTGTTGGTGCTAGTGGATATTTGGTGTCTCTTGTTGGTCTGGATATTTGGTGTCTCTCGTTGGTGCTAGTGGATATTTGGAGTCTCTCGTTGGTGCTAGTGGATATTTGGTGTCTCTCGTTGGTCCTAGTGGATTTTTGGTGTCTCTTGTTGGTCCTAGTGGATATTTGGTGTCTCTTGTTGGTCGGGATATTTGGTGTCTCTCGTTGGTCCTAGTGGATATTTAGTGTCTCTTGTTGGTGCTAGTGGATATTTGGTGTCTCTTGTTGGTCGGGATATTTGGTGTCTCTCGTTGGTCCTAGTGGGTATTTGGTGTCTCTCGTTGGTGCTAGTGGATATTTGGTGTCTCTTGTTGGTCGGGATATTTGGTGTTTCTCGTTGGTGCAAGTGGATATTTGGTGTCTCTCATTGGTGCTAGTGGATATTTGGTGTCTCTTGTTGGTCGGGATATTTGGTGTTTCTTGTTGGTGCAAGTGGATATTTGGTGCCTCTTGTTGGTCGGGATATTTGGTGTCTCGTTGGTCCTAGTGGATATTTGGTGTCTCGTTGGTCCTAGTGGATATTTGGTGTCTCTCGTTGGTGCTAGTGGATATTTGATGTCTCTTGTTGGTCTGGATATTTGGTGTCTCTCGTTGGTGCTAGTGGATATTTGGTGTCTCTCGTTGGTCCTAGTGGATATTTGGTGTCTCTTGTTGGTCTGGATATTTGGTGCCTCTCGTTGGTCCTAGTGGATATTTGGTGTCTCTCGTTGGTCCTAGTGGATATTTGGTGTCTCTTGTTGGTCGGGATATTTGGTGCCTCTCGTTGGTCCTAGTGGATATTTGGTGTCTCTTGTTGGTCGGGATATTTGTGTCTCTCGTTCGTCCTAGTGGATATTTGGTGCCTCTCGTTGGTGCTAGTGGATATTTGGTGCCTCTCGTTGGTCCTAGTGGATATTTGGTGTCTCTTTTTGGTCCTAGTGCAAATTTGGTGTCTCTAGTTGGTGCTAGTGGATATTTGGTGTCTCTCGTTGGTGCTAGTGGATATTTGGTGTCTCTTGTTGGTCGGGATATTTGGTGTTTCTCTTTGGTGCAAGTGGATATTTGGTGCCTCTTGTTGGTGCTAGTGGATATTTGGTGTCTCTCGTTGGTGCTAGTGTATATTTGGTGTCTCTTGTTGGTCCTAGTGGATATTTGGTGTCTCTCGTTGGTGCAAGTGGATATTTGGTGTCTCTCGTTGGTGCTAGTGGATATTTGGTGTCTCTCGTTGGTGCTAGTGGATATTTGGTGTCTCTTGTTGGTGCTATTGGATATTTGGTGTTTCTCGTTGGTGCTAGTGGATATTTGGTGTCTCTTGTTGGTCGGGATATTTGGTGTTTCTCGTTGGTGCTAGTGGATATTTGTTGTCTCTTGTTGGTCAGGATATTTGGTGTCTCTCGTTGGTGCTAGTGGATATTTGGTGCCTCTCGTTGGTCCTAGTGGATATTTGGTGCCTCTCTTTGGTCCTAGTGGATATTTGGTGTCTCTTGTTGATCGGGATATTTGGTGCCTCTCGTTGGTCCTAGTGGATATTTGGTGTCTCTTATTGGTCGAGATATTTGGTGCCTCTCATTGGTGCTAGTGGATATTTGGTGTCTCTCGTTGATCCTAGTGGATATTTGGTGTCTCTCGTTGGTCCTAGTGGATATTTGGCGTCTCTTGTTGGTCGGGATATTTGGTGCCTCTCGTTGGTGCTAGTGGATATTTGGTGGATATTTGGTGTCTCTCGTTGGTCCTAGTGGATATTTGGTGTCTCTTGTTGGTCGGGATATTTGGTGCCTCTCGTTGGTCCTAGTGGATATTTGGTGTCTCTTGTTGGTCGGGATATTTGTGTCTCTCGTTCGTCCTAGTGGATATTTGGTGCCTCTCGTTGGTGCTAGTGGATATTTGGTGCCTCTCGTTGGTCCTAGTGGATATTTGGTGTCTCTTGTTGGTGCTAGTGGATATTTGGTGTCTCTTTTTGGTCCTAGTGCAAATTTGGTGTCTCTAGTTGGTGCTAGTGGATATTTGGTGTCTCTTGTTGGTCCTAATGGATATTTGTTGTCTCTTGTTGGTCGGGATATTTGGTGTTTCTCTTTGGTGCAAGTGGATATTTGGTGCCTCTTGTTGGTGCTAGTGGATATTTGGTGTCTCTCGTTGGTGCTAGTGTATATTTGGTGTCTCTTGTTGGTCCTAGTGGATATTTGGTGTCTCTCGTTGGTGCTAGTGGATATTTGGTGTCTCTTGTTGGTGCTATTGGATATTTGGCGTTTCTCGTTGGTGCTAGTGGATATTTGGTGTCTCTTGTTGGTCGGGATATTTGGTGTTTCTCGTTGGTGCTAGTGGATATTTGTTGTCTCTTGTTGGTCGGGATATTTGGTGTTTCTCGTTGGTGCTAGTGGATATTTGGTGTCTCTCGTTCGTGCTAGTGGATATTTGGTGCCTCTCGTTGGTCCTAGTGGATATTTGGTGTCTCGTTGGTCCTAGTGGATATTTGGTGTCTCTCATTGGTGCTAGTGAATATTTGGTGCCTCTCTTTGGTCCTAGTGGATATTTGGTGTCTCTTGTTGATCGGGATATTTGGTGCCTCTCGTTGGTCCTAGTGGATATTTGGTGTCTCTCGTTGGTGCTAGTGGATATTTGGTGCCTCTCGTTGGTCCTAGTGGAAATTTGGTGTCTCTCATTGGTGCTAGTGAATATTTGGTGCCTCTCTTTGGTCCTAGTGATATTTGGTGTCTCTTGTTGATCGGGATATTTGGTGCCTCTCGTTGGTCCTAGTGGATATTTGGTGTCTCTTATTGGTTGGGATATTTGGTGCCTCTCGGTGGTGCTAGTGGATATTTGGTGTCTCTCGTTGATCCTAGTGGATATTTGGTGTCTCTCATTGGTCCTAGTGGATATTTGGTGTCTCTTGTTGGTCGGGATATTTGGTGCCTCTCGTTGGTGCTAGTGGATATTTGGTGGATATTTGGTGTCTCTCGTTGGTCCTAGTGGATATTTGGTGTCTCTTGTTGGTCGGGATATTTGGTGCCTCTCGTTGGTCCTAGTGGATATTTGGTGTCTCTTGTTGGTTGGGATATTTGTGTTTCTCGTTCGTCCTAGTGGATATTTGGTGCCTCTCGTTGGTGCTAGTGGATATTTGGTGTCTCTCGTTGGTACTAGTGGATATTTGGTGCCTCTCGTTGGTCCTAGTGGATATTTGGTGTCTCTTGTTGGTGCTAGTGGATATTTGGTGTCTCTTTTTGGTCCTAGTGGATATTTGGTGTCTCTAGTTGGTGCTAGTGGATATTTGGTGCCTCTCGTTGGTGCTAGTGGATATTTGTTGTCTCTTGTTGGTCGGGATATTTGGTGTTTCTCGTTAGTCCTAGTGGATATTTAGTGTTTCTTGGTGGTCGGGATATTTGGTGTCTCTTGATGGTCCTAGTGCATATTTAGTGTCTCTCGTTGGTGCTAGTGGATATTTGGTGCCTCTCGTTGGTCCTAGTAGGTTTTTGGGCATTAACACGTAATTTATCCCTGTTCCTCACTCCTCCTCAGATCTTGGCAGTTTCTCTACCTCAGTCCCTGGGTGATACCTGTGGCCGGTTGGCAAAAGCCATGTTTCAGAACCTGATGCCTACTGGGCGACACTGGAAGGGGAAACTCACTTCAGGTTGGTTCTCTTCTAATTTCAGTCCTATGTATTTTGTGTCATTGAGCACCAGCTACCCCCTAGAGGGACCCAGTCACCCCCGTGCCAGAGGGCAGAGAGACCCAGACACCCCCATGCCAGAGGGCAGAGGGACCCAGACACCATCTGCCTACACACACTAACGGACCCTGATGTAGAACTGTAGTGGTACCAGTTACATTACTCAGTGATGGGAGGTGATACGGATCCTGATATAGAACTATAGTGGTACCGGTTACATTACTCAGTGATGGGAGGTGATACAGACCCTGATAAGTGGTATCAGTTACATTACACAGTGATGGGAGGTGATACGGACCCTGATGTAGAACTATAGTGGTACCGGTTACATTACACAGTGATGGGAGGTGATACGGACCCTGATGTAGAACTGTAGTGGTACCGGTTACATTACACAGTGATGGGAGGTGATACAGACCCTGATATAGAACTATAGTGGTACCAGTTACATTACACAGTGATGGGGAGGTGATACGGACCCTGATATAGAACTATAGTGGTACCGGTTAGATTACACAGTGATGGGAGGTGATACGGACCCTGATATAGAACTATAGTGGTACCAGTTACATTACACAGTGATGGGAGGTGATACGGACCCTGATGTAGAACTGTAGTGGTACCGGTTACATTACACAGTGTTGGGAGGTGATACGGACCCTGATATAGAACTATAGTGGTACCGGTTACATTACACAGTGATGGGAGGTGATACGGACCCTCATGTAGAACTGTAGTGGTACCGGTTACATTACACAGTGATGGGAGGTGATACGGACCCTGATATAGAACTATAGTGGTACCGGTTACATTACACAGTGATGGGAGGTGATACGGACCCTGATAAAGAACTGTAGTGGTACCGGTTACATTACACAGTGATGGGAGGTGATACGGACCCTGATAAAGAACTATAGTGGTACCAGTTACATTACACAGTGATGGGAGGTGATACGGACCCTGATATAGAACTATAGTGGTACCGGTTACATTACACAGTGATGGGAGGTGATACGGACCCTGATATAGAACTGTAGAGGTACCGGTTACATTACACAGTGATGGGAGGTGATACGGACCCTCATGTAGAACTGTAGTCGTACCGGTTACATTACACAGTGATAGGAGGTGATACGGACCCTGATATAGAACTGTAGTGGTACCGGTTACATTACACAGTGATGGGAGGTGATACGGACCCTCATGTAGAACTGTAGTGGTACCGGTTACATTACACAGTGATGGGAGGTGATACGGACCCTCATGTAGAACTGTAGTGGTACCGGTTACATTACACAGTGATGGGAGGTGATACGGACCCTCATGTAGAACTGTAGTGGTACCGGTTACATTACACAGTGATGGGAGGTGATACGGACCCTCATGTAGAACTGTAGTGGTACCGGTTACATTACACAATGATGGGAGGTGATACGGACCCTGATGTAGAACTGTAGTGGTACCGGTTACATTACACAGTGATGGGAGGTGATACGGACCCTGATATAGAACTGTAGTGGTACCGGTTACATTACACAGTGATGGGAGGTGATACGGACCCTGATATAGAACTGTAGTCGTACCGGTTACATTACACAGTGATGGGAGGTGATACGGACCCTGATATAGAACTGTAGTGGTACCGGTTACATTACACAGTGATGGGAGGTGATACGGACCCTGATATAGAACTATAGTGGTACCGGTTACATTACACAGTGATGGGAGGTGATACGGACCCTCATGTAGAAATGTAGTGGTACCGGTTACATTACACAGTGATGGGAGGTGATACGGACCCTCATGTAGAACTGTAGTGGTACCGGTTACATTACACAGTGATGGGAGGTGATACGGACCCTGATGTAGAACTGTAGTGGTACCGGTTACATTACACAGTGATGGGAGGTGATACGGACCCTGATATAGAACTGTAGTGGTACCGGTTACATTACACAGTGATGGGAGGTGATACGGACCCTCATGTAGAACTGTAGTGGTACCGGTTACATTACACAGTGATGGGAGGTGATACGGACCCTCATGTAGAACTGTAGTGGTACCGGTTACATTACACAGTGATGGGAGGTGATACGGACCCTCATGTAGAACTGTAGTCGTACCGGTTACATTACACAGTGATGGGAGGTGATACGGACCCTGATATAGAACTGTAGTGGTACCGGTTACATTACACAGTGATGGGAGGTGATACGGACCCTGATATAGAACTGTAGTCGTACCGGTTACATTACACAGTGATGGGAGGTGATACGGACCCTGATATAGAACTGTAGTCGTACCGGTTACATTACACAGTGATGGGAGGTGATACGGACCCTCATGTAGAAATGTAGTGGTACCGGTTACATTACACAGTGATGGGAGGTGATACGGACCCTCATGTAGAAATGTAGTGGTACCGGTTACATTACACAGTGATGGGAGGTGATACGGACCCTGATATAGAACTGTAGTCGTACCGGTTACATTACACAGTGATGGGAGGTGATACGGACCCTCATGTAGAACTGTATCGGTACCAGACGCAGCACATTTATGTCTGTTTACAAGGTGGAATTTGTATTCAGGATAGTAAAATGGTGAGATTTTGGGGGACACCAGGTGAATCGGTGGGAGAAATACAAATCCCCAAAGAGATAATGGAGTCTTTAACCCCTACAGTGCTATGCAGATGTAGAATGGATTGCTTAGCAATTTGATAGAGACTTTGTTAGCATTTATGTGGTTAAACTTACAGTTTCTTACTGTAATGTACTGCGGTTGGTTTGCCCAGAACTGCACCATTTTAAATCTGTGAATGTGGCTTCTGGCTGTTATATAGAGAGAAGCCCATATAGATGAAGATGGTCTAAATGCAGGTGAAATATGAGCTGTTTTGGGTTTTAATGGGTTTTATCTGTACATTATCTGTCTGTGTATGTGTGTATCTCTTTAAGACGATGGAGTGTGTCCCAGTGAGTACGCCCTGATCACGGCCCATACTGTTCTGGTACCAGTTCTGGATGGGATCCGTTCTCTGCCCTCAGATCACCAGGTGGCAGCTCTGTCTGTGGCTGTTAGTGAGTTCATGGAGACCTGGATGGGTCACGTCCTGCAGGAGCGGCTCCGCTTCAGGTATCTGGTACCAACATGGAGACCTTGGGACCGGGGTGTAGAGAGTAACTGGAAATGGGTACAGACTGGGGTACAGTACTGGTATCAGTACAGGGGACTGGGGGATAACTGGGAATGGACACAGACTGGGGTACAGTACTGGTATCAGTACAGGGGACTGGGGGATAACTGGGAATGGACACAGACTGGGGTACAGTACCGGTATCAGTACAGGGGACTGGGAGATAACTGGGAATGGACACAGACTGGGGTACAGTACCGGTATCGGTACAGGGGACTGGGAGATAACTGGGAATGGACACAGACTGGGGTACAGTACCGGTATCGGTACAGGGGACTGGGAGATAACTGGGAATGGACACAGACTGGGGTACAGTACCGGTATCGGTACAGGGGACTGGGAGATAACTGGGAATGGACACAGACTGGGGTACAGTACCGGTATCGGTACAGGGGACTGGGAGATAACTGGGAATGGACACAGACTGGGGTACAGTACTGGTATCAGTACAGGGGACTGGGAGATAACTGGGAATGGACACAGACTGGGGTACAGTACCGGTATCAGTACAGGGGACTGGGAGATAACTGGGAATGGACACAGACTGGGGTACAGTACCGGTATCAGTACAGGGGACCGGGAGATAACTGGGAATGGACACAGACTGGGGTACAGTACCGGTATCAGTACAGGGGACTGGGAGATAACTGGGAATGGACACAGACTGGGGTACAGTACTGGTATCAGTACAGGGGACTGGGAGATAACTGGGAATGGACACAGACTGGGGTACAGTACTGGTATCAGTACAGGGGACTGGGAGATAACTGGGAATGGACACAGACTGGGGTACGGTACCGGTATCAGTACAGGAGACCGGGAGATAACTGGGAATGGACACAGACTGGGGTACAGTACTGGTATCAGTACAGGGGACCGGGAGATAACTGGGAATGGACACAGACTGGGGTACAGTACCGGTATCGGTACAGGGGACTGGGAGATAACAACTGGGAATGGACACAGACTGGGGTACAGTACCGGTATCGGTACAGGGGACTGGGAGATAACTGGGAATGGACACAGACTGGGGTACGGTACCGGTATCAGTACAGGGGACTGGGGGATAACTGGGAATGGACACAGACTGGGGTACAGTACCGGTATCAGTACAGGGGACTGGGAGATAACTGGGAATGGACACAGACTGGGGTACAGTACCGGTATCAGTACAGGGGACCGGGAGATAACTGGGAATGGACACAGACTGGGGTACAGTACCGGTATCAGTACAGGGGACTGGGAGATAACTGGGAATGGACACAGACTGGGGTACAGTACTGGTATCAGTACAGGGGACTGGGAGATAACTGGGAATGGACACAGACTGGGGTACAGTACTGGTATCAGTACAGGGGACTGGGAGATAACTGGGAATGGACACAGACTGGGGTACGGTACCGGTATCAGTACAGGAGACCGGGAGATAACTGGGAATGGACACAGACTGGGGTACAGTACTGGTATCAGTACAGGGGACCGGGAGATAACTGGGAATGGACACAGACTGGGGTACAGTACCGGTATCGGTACAGGGGACTGGGAGATAACAACTGGGAATGGACACAGACTGGGGTACAGTACCGGTATCGGTACAGGGGACTGGGAGATAACTGGGAATGGACACAGACTGGGGTACGGTACCGGTATCAGTACAGGGGATTGGGGGATAACTGGGAATGGACACAGACTGGGGTACAGTACCGGTATCAGTACAGGGGACTGGGGGATAACTGGGAATGGACACAGACTGGGGTACAGTACCGGTATCAGTACAGGGGACTGGGAGATAACTGGGAATGGACACAGACTGGGGTACAGTACCGATATCAGTACAGGGGACTGGGAGATAACTGGGAATGGACACAGACTGGGGTACAGTACCGGTATCAGTACAGGGGACTGGGAGATAACTGGGAATGGACACAGACTGTGGTACAGTACCGGTATCAGTACAGGGGACTGGGAGATAACTGGGAATGGACACAGACTGGGGTACGGTACCGGTATCAGTACAGGGGACTGGGAGATAACTGGGAATGGACACAGACTGGGGTACGGTACCGGTATCAGTACAGGGGACTGGGAGATAACTGGGAATGGACACAGACTGGGGTACGGTACCGGTATCAGTACAGGAGACTGGGAGATAACTGGGAATGGACACAGACTGGGGTACGGTACTGGTATCAGTACAGGGGACTGGGAGATAACTGGAAATGGACACAGACTGGGGTACAGTACTGGTATCAGTACAGGGGATTGGGAGATAACTGGGAATGGACACAGACTGGGGTACAGAACTGGTATCAGTACAGGGGACCGGGAGATAACTGGGAATGGACACAGACTGGGGTACGGTACCGGTATCAGTACAGGGGACTGGGAGATAACTGGGAATGGACACAGACTGGGGTACAGTACCGGTATCAGTACAGGAGACCGGGAGATAACTGGGAATGGACACAGACTGGGGTACAGTACCGGTATCAGTACAGGGGACCGGGGTATAACTGGGAATGGACACAGACTGGGGTACAGTACCGGTATCAGTACAGGGGACTGGGAGATAACTGGGAATGGACACAGACTGGGGTACGGTACTGGTATCAGTACAGGGGAATGGGAGATAACTGGGAATGGACACAGACTGGGGTACGGTACCGGTATCAGTACAGGAGACCGGGAGATAACTGGGAATGGACACAGACTGGGGTACAGTACCGGTATCAGTACAGGGGACTGGGGGATAACTGGGAATGGACACAGACTGGGGTACGGTACTGGTATCAGTACAGGGGACTGGGAGATAACTGGAAATGGACACAGACTGGGGTACGGTACTGGTATCAGTACAGGGGACTGGGAGATAACTGGAAATGGACACAGACTGGGGTACGGTACTGGTATCAGTACAGGGGAATGGGAGATAACTGGGAATGGACACAGACTGGGGTACGGTACCGGTATCAGTACAGGAGACCGGGAGATAACTGGGAATGGACACAGACTTGGGTACAGTACCGGTATCAGTACAGGGGACTGGGGGATAACTGGGAATGGACACAGACTGGGGTACAGTACCGGTATCAGTACAGGGGACTGGGAGATAACTGGGAATGGACACAGACTGGGGTACAGTACCGGTATCAGTACAGGGGACTGGGAGATAACTGGGAATGGACACAGACTGGGGTACAGTACCAGTATCAGTACAGGGGACTGGGAGATAACTGGGAATGGACACAGACTGGGGTACAGTACCGGTATCAGTACAGGAGACTGGGAGATAACTGGGAATGGACACAGACTGGGGTACTGGGGTACAGTACCGGTATCAGTACAGGAGACTGGGAGATAACTGGGAATGGACACAGACTGGGGTACAGTACCGGTATCAGTACAGGGGACTGGGAGATAACTGGGAATGGACACAGACTGGGGTACAGTACCGGTATCAGTACAGGGGACTGGGGGATAACTGGGAATGGACACAGACTGGGGTACAGTACCGGTATCAGTACAGGGGACTGGGAGATAACTGGGAATGGACACAGACTGGGGTACGGTACCGGTATCAGTACAGGGGACTGGGAGATAACTGGGAATGGACACAGACTGGGGTACAGTACTAATGTCAGTACAGGAGACTGGGAGATAACTGGGAATGGACACAGACTGGGGTACGGTACTGGTATCAGTACAGGGGACTGGGAGATAACTGGGAATGGACACAGACTGGGGTACAGTACCGGTATCAGTACAGGGGACTGGGGGATAACTGGGAATGGACACAGACTGGGGTACAGTACCGGTATCAGTACAGGAGACTGGGAGATAACTGGGAATGGACACAGACTGGGGTACAGTACTGGTATCAGTACAGGGGACTGGGAGATAACTGGGAATGGACACAGACTGGGGTACAGTACCGGTATCAGTACAGGGGACTGGGGGATAACTGGGAATGGACACAGACTGGGGTACAGTACCGGTATCAGTACAGGGGACTGGGAGATAACTGGGAATGGACACAGACTGGGGTACAGTACCGGTATCAGTACAGGGGACTGGGAGATAACTGGGAATGGACACAGACTGGGGTACAGTACCGGTATCAGTACAGGGGACTGGGAGATAACTGGGAATGGACACAGACTGGGGTGCAGTACCGGTATCAGTACAGGGGACTGGGGGATAACTGGGAATGGACACAGACTGGGGTACAGTACCGGTATCAGTACAGGGGACTGGGAGATAACTGGGAATGGACACAGACTGGGGTACAGTACTGGTATCAGTACAGGGGACTGGGGGATAACTGGGAATGGACACAGACTGGGGTACAGTACCGGTATCAGTACAGGGGACTGGGAGATAACTGTGAATGGACACAGACTGGGGTACAGTACTGGTATCAGTACAGGGGACTGGGAGATAACTGGGAATGGACACAGACTGGGGTACTGTACCGGTATCAGTACAGGGGACTGGGAGATAACTGGGAATGGACACAGACTGGGGTACGGTACCGGTATCAGTACAGGGGACTGGGAGATAACTGGGAATGGACACAGACTGGGTACAGTACTGGTATCAGTACAGGGGACTGGGAGATAACTGGGAATGGACACAGACTGGGGTACAGTACTGGTATCAGTACAGGAGACTGGGAGATAACTGGGAATGGACACAGACTGGGGTACAGTACTGGTATCAGTACAGGGTACCGGGAGATAACTGGGAATGGACACAGACTGGGGTACAGTACCGGTATCAGTACAGGGGACTGGGAGATAACTGGGAATGGACACAGACTGGGGTACAGTACCGATATCAGTACAGGGGACTGGGAGATAACTGGGAATGGACACAGACTGGGGTACAGTACCGGTATCAGTACAGGGGACTGGGAGATAACTGGGAATGGACACAGACTGTGGTACAGTACCGGTATCAGTACAGGGGACTGGGAGATAACTGGGAATGGACACAGACTGGGGTACGGTACCGGTATCAGTACAGGGGACTGGGAGATAACTGGGAATGGACACAGACTGGGGTACGGTACCGGTATCAGTACAGGGGACTGGGAGATAACTGGGAATGGACACAGACTGGGGTACGGTACCGGTATCAGTACAGGGGACTGGGAGATAACTGGGAATGGACACAGACTGGGGTACGGTACCGGTATCAGTACAGGAGACTGGGAGATAACTGGGAATGGACACAGACTGGGGTACGGTACTGGTATCAGTACAGGGGACTGGGAGATAACTGGAAATGGACACAGACTGGGGTACAGTACTGGTATCAGTACAGGGGATTGGGAGATAACTGGGAATGGACACAGACTGGGGTACAGAACTGGTATCAGTACAGGGGACCGGGAGATAACTGGGAATGGACACAGACTGGGGTACGGTACCGGTATCAGTACAGGGGACTGGGAGATAACTGGGAATGGACACAGACTGGGGTACAGTACCGGTATCAGTACAGGAGACCGGGAGATAACTGGGAATGGACACAGACTGGGGTACAGTACCGGTATCAGTACAGGGGACCGGGGTATAACTGGGAATGGACACAGACTGGGGTACAGTACCGGTATCAGTACAGGGGACTGGGAGATAACTGGGAATGGACACAGACTGGGGTACGGTACTGGTATCAGTACAGGGGAATGGGAGATAACTGGGAATGGACACAGACTGGGGTACGGTACCGGTATCAGTACAGGAGACCGGGAGATAACTGGGAATGGACACAGACTGGGGTACAGTACCGGTATCAGTACAGGGGACTGGGAGATAACTGGGAATGGACACAGACTGGGGTACAGTACTGGTATCAGTACAGGGGACTGGGGGATAACTGGGAATGGACACAGACTGGGGTACAGTACCGGTATCAGTACAGGGGACTGGGAGATAACTGTGAATGGACACAGACTGGGGTACAGTACTGGTATCAGTACAGGGGACTGGGAGATAACTGGGAATGGACACAGACTGGGGTACTGTACCGGTATCAGTACAGGGGACTGGGAGATAACTGGGAATGGACACAGACTGGGGTACGGTACCGGTATCAGTACAGGGGACTGGGAGATAACTGGGAATGGACACAGACTGGGTACAGTACTGGTATCAGTACAGGGGACTGGGAGATAACTGGGAATGGACACAGACTGGGGTACAGTACTGGTATCAGTACAGGAGACTGGGAGATAACTGGGAATGGACACAGACTGGGGTACAGTACTGGTATCAGTACAGGGTACCGGGAGATAACTGGGAATGGACACAGACTGGGGTACAGTACCGGTATCAGTACAGGGGACTGGGAGATAACTGGGAATGGACACAGACTGGGGTACAGTACCGATATCAGTACAGGGGACTGGGAGATAACTGGGAATGGACACAGACTGGGGTACAGTACCGGTATCAGTACAGGGGACTGGGAGATAACTGGGAATGGACACAGACTGTGGTACAGTACCGGTATCAGTACAGGGGACTGGGAGATAACTGGGAATGGACACAGACTGGGGTACAGTACCGGTATCAGTACAGGGGACTGGGAGATAACTGGGAATGGACACAGACTGGGGTACGGTACCGGTATCAGTACAGGGGACTGGGAGATAACTGGGAATGGACACAGACTGGGGTACGGTACCGGTATCAGTACAGGGGACTGGGAGATAACTGGGAATGGACACAGACTGGGGTACGGTACCGGTATCAGTACAGGAGACTGGGAGATAACTGGGAATGGACACAGACTGGGGTACGGTACTGGTATCAGTACAGGGGACTGGGAGATAACTGGAAATGGACACAGACTGGGGTACAGTACTGGTATCAGTACAGGGGATTGGGAGATAACTGGGAATGGACACAGACTGGGGTACAGAACTGGTATCAGTACAGGGGACCGGGAGATAACTGGGAATGGACACAGACTGGGGTACGGTACCGGTATCAGTACAGGGGACTGGGAGATAACTGGGAATGGACACAGACTGGGGTACAGTACCGGTATCAGTACAGGAGACCGGGAGATAACTGGGAATGGACACAGACTGGGGTACAGTACCGGTATCAGTACAGGGGACCGGGGTATAACTGGGAATGGACACAGACTGGGGTACAGTACCGGTATCAGTACAGGGGACTGGGAGATAACTGGGAATGGACACAGACTGGGGTACAGTACCGGTATCAGTACAGGGGAATGGGAGATAACTGGGAATGGACACAGACTGGGGTACGGTACCGGTATCAGTACAGGAGACCGGGAGATAACTGGGAATGGACACAGACTGGGGTACAGTACCGGTATCAGTACAGGGGACTGGGGGATAACTGGGAATGGACACAGACTGGGGTACGGTACTGGTATCAGTACAGGGGACTGGGAGATAACTGGAAATGGACACAGACTGGGGTACGGTACTGGTATCAGTACAGGGGACTGGGAGATAACTGGAAATGGACACAGACTGGGGTACGGTACTGGTATCAGTACAGGGGAATGGGAGATAACTGGGAATGGACACAGACTGGGGTACGGTACCGGTATCAGTACAGGAGACCGGGAGATAACTGGGAATGGACACAGACTTGGGTACAGTACCGGTATCAGTACAGGGGACTGGAGGATAACTGGGAATGGACACAGACTGGGGTACAGTACCGGTATCAGTACAGGGGACTGGGAGATAACTGGGAATGGACACAGACTGGGGTACAGTACCGGTATCAGTACAGGGGACTGGGAGATAACTGGGAATGGACACAGACTGGGGTACAGTACCAGTATCAGTACAGGGGACTGGGAGATAACTGGGAATGGACACAGACTGGGGTACAGTACCGGTATCAGTACAGGAGACTGGGAGATAACTGGGAATGGACACAGACTGGGGTACTGGGGTACAGTACCGGTATCAGTACAGGGGACTGGGAGATAACTGGGAATGGACACAGACTGGGGTACAGTACCGGTATCAGTACAGGGGACTGGGAGATAACTGGAAATGGACACAGACTGGGGTACAGTACCGGTATCAGTACAGGGGACTGGGAGATAACTGGGAATGGACACAGACTGGGGTACAGTACTGGTATCAGTACAGGAGACTGGGAGATAACTGGGAATGGACACAGACTGGGGTACAGTACCGGTATCAGTACAGGGGACTGGGAGATAACTGGGAATGGACACAGACTGGGGTACAGTACCGGTATCAGTACAGGGGACTGGGGGATAACTGGGAATGGACACAGACTGGGGTACAGTACCGGTATCAGTACAGGGGACTGGGAGATAACTGGGAATGGACACAGACTGGGGTACGGTACCGGTATCAGTACAGGGGACTGGGAGATAACTGGGAATGGACACAGACTGGGGTACAGTACTAATGTCAGTACAGGAGACTGGGAGATAACTGGGAATGGACACAGACTGGGGTACGGTACTGGTATCAGTACAGGGGACTGGGAGATAACTGGGAATGGACACAGACTGGGGTACAGTACCGGTATCAGTACAGGGGACTGGGGGATAACTGGGAATGGACACAGACTGGGGTACAGTACCGGTATCAGTACAGGAGACTGGGAGATAACTGGGAATGGACACAGACTGGGGTACAGTACTGGTATCAGTACAGGGGACTGGGAGATAACTGGGAATGGACACAGACTGGGGTACAGTACCGGTATCAGTACAGGGGACTGGGGGATAACTGGGAATGGACACAGACTGGGGTACAGTACCGGTATCAGTACAGGGGACTGGGAGATAACTGGGAATGGACACAGACTGGGGTACAGTACCGGTATCAGTACAGGGGACTGGGAGATAACTGGGAATGGACACAGACTGGGGTACAGTACCGGTATCAGTACAGGGGACTGGGAGATAACTGGGAATGGACACAGACTGGGGTGCAGTACCGGTATCAGTACAGGGGACTGGGGGATAACTGGGAATGGACACAGACTGGGGTACAGTACCGGTATCAGTACAGGGGACTGGGAGATAACTGGGAATGGACACAGACTGGGGTACAGTACTGGTATCAGTACAGGGGACTGGGGGATAACTGGGAATGGACACAGACTGGGGTACAGTACCGGTATCAGTACAGGGGACTGGGAGATAACTGTGAATGGACACAGACTGGGGTACAGTACTGGTATCAGTACAGGGGACTGGGAGATAACTGGGAATGGACACAGACTGGGGTACTGTACCGGTATCAGTACAGGGGACTGGGAGATAACTGGGAATGGACACAGACTGGGGTACGGTACCGGTATCAGTACAGGGGACTGGGAGATAACTGGGAATGGACACAGACTGGGTACAGTACTGGTATCAGTACAGGGGACTGGGAGATAACTGGGAATGGACACAGACTGGGGTACAGTACTGGTATCAGTACAGGAGACTGGGAGATAACTGGGAATGGACACAGACTGGGGTACAGTACTGGTATCAGTACAGGGTACCGGGAGATAACTGGGAATGGACACAGACTGGGGTACAGTACTGGTATCAGTACAGGAGACCGGGAGATAACTGGGAATGGACACAGACTGGGGTACAGTACTGGTATCAGTACAGGAGACCGGGAGATAACTGGGAATGGACACAGACTGGGGTACGGTACTGGTATCAGTACAGGGGAATGGGAGATAACTGGGAATGGACACAGACTGGGGTACGGTACTGGTATCAGTACAGGGGAATGGGAGATAACTGGGAATGGACACAGACTGGGGTACGGTACCGGTATCAGTACAGGAGACCGGGAGATAACTGGGAATGGACACAGACTGGGGTACAGTACCGGTATCAGTACAGGGGACTGGGGGATAACTGGGAATGGACACAGACTGGGGTACGGTACTGGTATCAGTACAGGGGACTGGGAGATAACTGGAAATGGACACAGACTGGGGTACGGTACTGGTATCAGTACAGGGGACTGGGAGATAACTGGAAATGGACACAGACTGGGGTACGGTACTGGTATCAGTACAGGGGAATGGGAGATAACTGGGAATGGACACAGACTGGGGTACGGTACTGGTATCAGTACAGGGGACTGGCAGATAACTGGAAATGGACACAGACTGGGGTACGGTACTGGTATCAGTACAGGGGAATGGGAGATAACTGGGAATGGACACAGACTGGGGTACGGTACCGGTATCAGTACAGGAGACCGGGAGATAACTGGGAATGGACACAGACTGGGGTACAGTACCGGTATCAGTACAGGGGACTGGGAGATAACTGGGAATGGACACAGACTGGGGTACAGTACCAGTATCAGTACAGGGGACTGGGAGATAACTGGGAATGGACACAGACTGGGGTACAGTACCGGTATCAGTACAGGGGACTGGGAGATAACTGGGAATGGACACAGACTGGGGTACAGTACCGGTATCAGTACAGGGGACTGGGAGATAACTGGGAATGGACACAGACTGGGGTACAGTACCGGTATCAGTACAGGGGACTGGGAGATAACTGGGAATGGACACAGACTGGGGTACAGTACCGGTATCAGTACAGGGGACTGGGAGATAACTGGGAATGGACACAGACTGGGGTACTGTACCGGTATCAGTACAGGGGACTGGGAGATAACTGGGAATGGACACAGACTGGGGTACGGTACCGGTATCAGTACAGGGGACTGGGAGATAACTGGGAATGGACACAGACTGGGTACAGTACTGGTATCAGTACAGGGGACTGGGAGATAACTGGGAATGGACACAGACTGGGGTACAGTACTGGTATCAGTACAGGAGACTGGGAGATAACTGGGAATGGACACAGACTGGGGTACAGTACTGGTATCAGTACAGGGTACCGGGAGATAACTGGGAATGGACACAGACTGGGGTACAGTACTGGTATCAGTACAGGAGACCGGGAGATAACTGGGAATGGACACAGACTGGGGTACAGTACTGGTATCAGTACAGGAGACCGGGAGATAACTGGGAATGGACACAGACTGGGGTACAGTACTGGTATCAGTACAGGGGACTGGGAGATAACTGGGAATGGACACAGACTGGGGTACAGTACCGGTATCAGTACAGGAGACCGGGAGATAACTGGGAATGGACACAGACTGGGGTACAGTACCGGTATCAGTACAGGGGACTGGGAGATAACTGGGAATGGACACAGACTGGGGTACAGTACCAGTATCGGTACAGGCGACTGGGGGATAACTGGGAATGGACACAGACTGGGGTACAGTACTGGTATCGGTACAGGGGACTGGGAGATAACTGGGAATGGACACAGACTGGGGTACAGTACTGGTATCAGTACAGGAGACTGGGAGATAACTGGGAATGGACACAGACTGGGGTACAGTACCGGTATCAGTACAGGAGACTGGGGGATAACTGGGAATGGACACAGACTGGGGTACAGTACCGGTATCAGTACAGGGGACTGGGAGATAACTAAGAATGGACACAGACTGGGGTATAGTACCGGTATCAGTACAGGGGACTGGGGGATAACTGGGAATGGACACAGACTGGGATACAGTACTGGTATCAGTACAGGGGACTGGGAGATAACTAAGAATGGACACAGACTGGGGTATAGTACCGGTATCAGTACAGGGGACTGGGGGATAAGTGGGAATGGACACAGACTGGGGTACAGTACCGGTATCGGTACAGGCGACTGGGAGATAACTGGGAATGGACACAGACTGGGGTACAGTACTGGTATCAGTACAGGGGACTGGGAGATAACTGGGAATGGACACAGACTGGGGTACAGTACTGGTATCAGTACAGGAGACTGGGAGATAACTGGGAATGGACACAGACTGGGGTACAGTACCGGTATCAGTACAGGGGACTGGGAGATAACTAAGAATGGACACAGACTGGGGTATAGTACCGGTATCAGTACAGGGGACTGGGGGATAACTGGGAATGGACACAGACTGGGGTACAGTACCGGTATCAGTACAGGGGACTGGGGGATAACTGGGAATGGACACAGACTGGGGTACAGTACCGGTATCAGTACAGGGGACTGGGAGATAACTGGGAATGGACACAGACTGGGATAGTGGGGTTGTGATATTGTAGAATAGGTAAAGGGGTAGGAAACGGTACAGAGTGCTGTGGTTTTTATATTGTAGGGGGTAGGTATAGGGGTAGGAGACGGTACAGATGTAACGGATGCTATCCGTTACTTGGGCCCTTGTCTGGACCGCGAACAGTTTTGTCAAAGACTATGGCCCTGTGGCCTTATTTGAACTGTGATAGGGGTTTCCCTATCATTATGTTAAAAGGATTTATGTTGAATGTTGTACGTTTTGTATATTGTAGAATGTCGAAAGTTTAATGTATTGTATGGTATAATGTACGAGGGATACACGGACACCGAAGCCGGTGGTTCCCCGGTTCCTTTGTTCGAGGTATCAATGCCGTCTAGAACACGGGAAACCGGAGGCAGTGAGTCGACACTGGATTGGCCGACGTACGACTCACTGCGCACCCTGATTAGCCAGGGTTGAAGCCGCATATTCAAACTAGTGTGTACGTGCTTCAACCCCTGGCCCAGTTCTCAGATGTGTATTCCCTCTGATCAACCCATTGTCTTTGTCCAGACGTTGATTAATCATGTTAATCCTAACATTGTCAATATTGTGTTCAGTAGCCCATCTCCCATTAGCTCGTTTCCCTTGGCTACCATTGGTCCCTTTGTTCCCTCTGCCGTTGGTCCATTGTTCACCATCACCATTGGTCTGTTGTGCCCTGTGTAATATGCCCATTGTGTATGATTGGTCCCTGGGCCAAGCCTGCATTAGAATGCCTGGCCCTTCCCATCCCTATTGTGGTACCATGTTGTAAACTGTATAAAAGTTGGGAGTCTTGTTCAATAAAGTGTGTTACATTTGGAGTGAACCAGAGTCCTGGAGTCTGTTTGTTCCCATGGTAAAAGTGGCCACTCTACAGCCCATTCGAACCAGGTTCCTGTACGTTCGTCCGTCTGCTGCCAGGATCCCGCTACCGAACTTCGTATCCTGTCAGGCGGCCACGTGGGCTCTGCCCTTTGGTTTCCTGTATAATCTTCAACCTTTGAGTCGAGCACCGGAGTGCTTGAACGGCTGGGGATATAGCCACTTTGGTTCCTGCTACATTTTGCCTGATTCGCTCCTGTGCTTGTTCGACGGTGTTCGAGTGCCGTGACCCCTCCGGTAGCCGCATCCTTCAAGGCAGAATCGGTCTTCCCGAGGTTCGACGCCGCTTTGAGTCGACCTCCGGAACGCTGATTTGCTCGACCGGTGCACTCGACGGCGCCAGTCCGGTGTTGAGGAGGAGAGACCCGGGGACTAAGACGGAAGGCGTTCCGGTCCTCATACCACCTTCCGTTACATTGGTGGCATAGCAGTGGGATTTCTCCTTCTTTCATCGAGTGTATCGAATGAGGAATGGCGGCACGCGGATCCGGCGGAGCAGTATTGCCCGAATGGGGTTTTCTGGACTTTTTGGATCTGATCGAATCAGTTGGACCCGCATGGGATCTCAGTGACTTCCACAAGCGCCTCGGAGCTGTAGAGCCCGACTGGGAGTACATTGACTTTTTAGTGAAGGAAAAGTGGACCATTATTGGAATCGGACCAAGTGAGGACCCGGTGTACCGGAGGATGGTGAATCTCATGCCACTCCTTGGATACAAGCCATCGGTTGCCAGGATTAATAGACTGATGGATATTGTGCATGACCGGTACATGCGGGAACTTTGTACAGGAAGAGAGGAAGAATATTGGGGGGGCCACTCATGTGAGGAGGACCTCCATGAAGCTGAGGACTTGGATGGAGCTGCCCCTGTTCACTCCACACTGGTGATTGGGGATGCGTGCCTCACCAGTGCCCCGGTTGCCCTGCCTGATACCCTTTTTTCCCTGGACTATGTTTTCCCTGAGCTGGGGGGTGGGAATTCGTTCCCCCTCAGTGAAGAAGATGCCTCGGCATCAGGGGATGGGACGGACGTCTCCCCTGAGAGGCCAGTTGCCCCTTTCCCTGTTTTCCCAGCTGCAGTGGACGAGACGCAGGTCCCCACCAGCAGCAATTGTGTGCCCCAACTGATGGGTGGGAGCGAGCCCATCAGTCCCCTTGAGCCCCCTGCTGTAGTGGGTGTGGGAGAGCCCAGCAGCAGCCCCAAAATGTTGCCCCCTGTGGGGTTGGAAGATGCCCTGGGAGCGGAGCCGTGCGTGCTCCCCAGGATTACCAGTAATGCCGCCTTGAGGGATGGGACTGCGGTCTCCCTCAAGGCAGACGAAAGGCCTGGGTGTAATGGCCTACAGGAGGAGGACCCCAGTGGGCTGGGAGAAAGCAGTGCCGCTGGCCCTCCTAAAGATATGGACTGTGAACTGATGGGTGGGAGCAAGCCCATCAGTTCCCCTGAGACCCTTGCTGTAATGGGTGTGAGAGAACCCAGCAGCAGCCCCAAGATGTTGCCCCTGGTGGGGGTGGAAGATGCCCTGGGAGCGGAGCCGTGCGTGCTCTCCAGGCTTACAAGTAATGCCGCCTTGAGGGATGGGACTGCGGTCTCCCTCAAGGCAAAAGAAAGGCCTGTGTGTGATGGCCTACCAGAGGAGGACCCCAGCGGACTGGAAGAGAGTAGTGCTGCTGGACCTCCTATGGATGGGTTGTGTGACCTGATGGGTGGGGAAGAGTGCCCCATCAATCCCCCTGTAACTCCTGGCTTGGTGCGTGGGAGCAAGCGCACCAGGTCATGTGCAGTTCTGGCTGGGATGAGTGGGACAGCAGTCCTCATCCCCAGCCCAGCGTTTGTCCCGCCTTTCCCTGAGACCCCTGGCCTAGTGAGTGGGGCCACGGTCATCATTAAGGAGCCTGTTATTACCCCTGCACTGGGGATCCCCACCTTGGTGAGTGGGACCACGATCCTCACCAAGGACATTTGTGTTGCCCTGTCCCCTGTTGACCCCAGCTTGGTGAGTGGGAATGTAGTCTCCACCAGGCCCATACCTGATTTGCCCAGGAGAGTGGGACAAACATCCTCTCCTGTTCATCTGGGGCAGTGGCCCAACTAAAAGGGAGAGATGTGCCTCTCTCCCCACATTCTGATGCACAAAAGCCAGAGACACAATTGCCCCAAGGAGATCCACCATATGGACTGGCTCTGGACCCTGAGCCACTGGCCCCAGACCCAGAAGGATTTGACCTCAGCACTGCCTGGAGAAGGGCCCAGGAGAGGCCACCTAATTTGATGTTGGTCAGGGCAACCAAGCACCAATTTCCCTGGCCCAGAAGTAAGGACAAAAGAACTGTTCATTGTTCCCCTGGCCCGGACAAGGGGCTCATGTTTTCTCCGGGCCCAGGACAAAAAGACTGCTTCAACCTCTGGCCCAGGATTAAGGACAAAGGGGCTTGCATTTTCTTCACTGGCCCAGGACAAGGGCCTTGTTCCCCACTACCAGGCCCGGACAAGGGGCTCATGTTTTCTCCTGGCCCAGGACAAAAAGACTACTTCAACCTCTGGCCCAGGACAAGGGGCCCCTCAGTGGAAACTGTCCTAGGACCAAGGCCTTCGGACTAGTGCACTGTCCAGACAAGTGGCTCACCACCTTCATGCCCTCCTACAGCTCCAAGCCAGCGTTTACTACCACACCCGCTGGCTTGGTACCAAAAGGGGGAGAAGTGCAACGGATGCTATCCGTTACTTGGGCCCTTGTCTGGACCGCGAACAGTTTTGTCAAAGACTATGGCCCTGTGGCCTTATTTGAACTTTGATAGGGGTTTCCCTATCATTATGTTAAAGGGGAACTACCACCCCGCAATAACTTAAGCTTGATAGATTGCTCATCTGGCGACTAGCTGCTTAGTAGCGCTAGTCGCCAGAAATATTACCCGGTTCTGCAGATATCTGCGTTTTATCGATGGTGACAGGAGCAGGAAGCACGGATGTCTCTTCACAGTGACGTCCGTGCGCCTGCGTTTTCAGTCCCTTTTGAGCCGACCAGCTCAAAAGAGACTGACAGCGCAGGCGCACGGACGTCACTGTGAAGAGACATCCGTGCTTCCTGCTCCTGTCACCATCGGTAAAACGCCGATATCTGCAGAACCGGGTAATATTTCTGGCGACTAGCGCTACTAAGCAGCTAGTCGCCAGATGAGCAATCAATCAAGCTTAAGTTATTGCGGGGTGGTAGTTCCCCTTTAAAAGGATTTATGTCGAATGTTGTACGTTTTGTATATTGTAGAATGTCGAAAGTTTAATGTATTGTATGGTATAATGTACGAGGGATACACGGACACCGAAGCCGGTGGTTCCCCGGTTCCTTTGTTCGAGGTATCAATGCCGTCTCGAACGCGGGAAACTGGAGGCAGTGAGTCAACGCCGGATTAGCCGACGTACTACTCACTGCGCACACTGATTGGCCAGGGTTGAAGCCGCATATTCAAACTAGTGTGTACGTGCTTCAACCCCTGGCCCAATTCTCAGATGTGTATTCCCTCTGATCAACCCATTGTCTTTGTCCAGACGTTGATTAATCATGTTAATCCTACCATTGTCAATATTGTGTTCAGTAGCCGATCTCCCATTGGCTCGTTTCCCTTGGCTACCATTGGTCCCTTTGTTCCCTCTGCCGTTGGTCCATTGTTCACCGTCACCATTGGTCTGTTGTGCCCTGTGTAATATGCCCATTGTGTATGATTGGTCCCTGGGCCAAGCCTGCATTAGAATGCCTGGCCCTTCCCCTTCCTATTGTGGTACCATGTTGTAAACTGTATAAAAGTTGGGAGTCTTGTTCAATAAAGTGTGTTACATTTGGAGTGAACCAGAGTCCTGGAGTCTGTTTGTTCCCATGGTAAAAGTGGCCACTCTGCCGCCCATTCGAACCAGGTTCCTGTACGTTCGTCCGTCTGCTGCCAGGATCCCGCTACCGACCTTTGTATCCTGTCAGGCGGCCACGTGGACTCTGCCCTTTGGTTTCCTGTATAAGCTACAACCTTCGAGTCGAGCACCGGAGTGCTCGAACGGCTGGGGATATAGCCACTTTGGTTCCTGCTACATTTTGCCTGATTCGCTCCTGTGCTTGTTCGACGGTGTTCGAGTGCCGTGACCCCTCCGGTAGCCGCATCCTTCAAGGCAGAATCGGTCTTCCCGAGGTTCGACGCCGCTTTGAGTTGACCTCCGGAACGCTGATTTGCTCGACCGGTGCACTCGACGGCGCCAATCCGGCGTCGGGGAGGAGAGACCCGGGGACTAAGACGGAAGGCAACCCGGTCCTCATACCACTTTCTGTTACAACAGAGTGCTGGGGTTTTGATATTGTAGGGGGTAGGTATAGGGGTAGGACACGGTACAGAGTGCTGGGGTTTTGATATTGTAGGGGGTAGGTATAGGGGTAAAAGACGTTACAGAGTGCTGGTGTTGTGATATTGTAGGGGGTAGGTATAGGGGTAGGACAGGGTACAGAGTGCTGGGGCAGTACACATGAAGCGATCACACAGCTCACATGGACTGGCAGGCGTTGGAGGGAACGGTGTTGGGAAGACTCAGGTTTGAGGGAGTGACACTGGAGCACTAGGGAAGGGATCAGGGAAAATTAAATGTTGTTGGGTTTTGGGCTCCTTGCACAGATAATGGAAACTGCTGTTTTGAGGGGTTGGGAAGTTACACTAGAACAGAGTAAGGGTGAAGGGGTGCATCACAGGGCAGTGGGGTTTAGGAAGAAAGAGCGGGGGGGGGACTGGGGAAGGAGTGGGGGGGATCTGGGGAAGAATGAGGGGGAACTGGGGAAGAAGGAGCGGGCGCGACTGGGAAAGAAGGAGCAAAGTGACTGGGGAAGGAGTGGGGGGGGCAACTGGGGAACAAGAAGCAGGGTGCGACTGGTGAAGAAGGAGCAATGTGACTGGGGAGGAAGGAGCGGGCAGGCGACTGGGGAAGAAGGAGCGGGGTGCGACTGGGGAAGAAGGTGCAACGTGACTGGGGAAGAAGGAGCGGGGGGCGACTGGGGAAGAAGGAGCGGGGGGGCGACTGGGGAAGAAGGAGCGGGGGCCGACTGGGGAAGAAGGAGCGGGGGGACGACTGGGGAAGAAGGAGCAATGTGACTGGGGAAGATGGAGCGGGGGGGGCGACTGGGCAAGAAGGTGCAACGTGACTGGGGAAGAAGGAGCGGTGGGGCGACTGGGAAAGAAGGAGCGGGGAGGGCGACTGGGAAAGAAGGAGCGGGGAGGGCGACTGGGGAAGAAGGAGCGGGGAGGGCGACTGGGGAAGAAGGTGCAACGCGACTGGGGAAGAAGGAGCGGGGGCCGACTGGGGAAGAAGGAGCGGGGGGACGACTGGGGAAGAAGGAGCAATGTGACTGGGGAAGATGGAGCGGGGGGGGCGACTGGGCAAGAAGGTGCAACGTGACTGGGGAAGAAGGAGCGGTGGGGCGACTGGGGAAGAAGGAGCGGTGGGGCGACTGGGGAAGAAGGAGCGGGGAGGGCGACTGGGAAAGAAGGAGCGGGGAGGGCGACTGGGGAAGAAGGAGCGGGGAGGGCGACTGGGGAAGAAGGTGCAACGTGACTGGGGAAGAATGAGCGGGGGGGCGACTGGGCAAGAAGGTGCAACGCAACTGGGGAAGAAGGAGGGGGCGACTGGGGAAGAAGGAGCGGGAGGCAACTGGGGAAGAAGGAGTGGAGGGGCGACTGGGGAAGAAGGAGCGGGGTCGACTGGGGAAGAAGAAGCAGGGGGGTGACTGGGCAAGAAGGTGCAACGTGACTGGGCAAGAAGGAGCGAGGGGCGACTGGGGAAGAAGGAGCAGGGGGCGACTGGGCAAGAAGGAGCGGGGGATGACTGGGCAAGAAGGAGCGGGGGATGACTGGGCAAGAAGGAGGGGGGGCGACTGGGCAAGAAGGAGCGGGGGGCGACGGGAGGAAGAAGGGTTGGGAAGTTGCACTGCAACAGAGTAAGGGTGAAGGGGTGCATCACAGGGCAGTGGGGTTTAGGAAGAAGGAGCAAGGGGGACTGAGGAGGAAGGAGGGGGGACTGGGGAAGAAGGAGCAAAGTGACTGGGGAAGGAGTGGGGGGGCGACTGGGGAAGAATGAGCAAAGTGGGGAAGAAGGAGCGGGGGGCGACTAGGGAAGAAGGAGCAAAGTGACTGGGGAAGGAGTGGGGAGGCGACTGGGGAAGAAGGAGCGGGGGGGCGAATGGGGAAGAAGGAGCAGGGGGGGCGATGGGAGGAAGAATGAGAGGGCGAGGACTGGGGAAGAAGGAGCAGGGGCATTTTAGATGAGGCTTTTTGACTTTACTGGGAATGGTGACAGGTGTCATGATGAGGTGAATGGTCTCAGTATTGTTTGTCTCTCAGCCTTCAGGGGGCGCTCCAGTTGAGAAGTGACTTTGAGAGTGTCCGTTGCTTGCTGAAGTCTCCCAGCTCGGGGCTGTCTCCTGAGGTGCTGCAGGCTGTGTTGTCTCTTCCGGTATTCCAGCAGTCGGATAATGCTGTCATCTGCCTCCTCCAGCAGCCGTCTCGCAAGACCTATCTGCAGTCTCGTGCTTGTCCTCTACTGTGCTGCTGTGAGTGTCCAATGTCTGTCCGCCCTGCTGTCCCTGGGTCATGTCCTCTATCTCCCCTTCATCTGGCCTTTATTTCACTGCTTGCCTCCACTCTCTGGGCCCAGTCCAGTCTGTTGTGGCCTGTCCCTTACTGTGTCCCCCTGGTGTCCCCTTAGTCTGTTCCCCCACTCTCCCATGGCCTCTCTCTTGATACTGACCCCTCTTTAACTCTTCCTGCCCCAGGCCCCATGCTGTGCAGAGCTACTGTGGAGAGTGTGTCAGACAGTTTACAGAGCCTGGATAGCCTGGAGCGCAGATCCTGGGGAAGAGCTCGCTCGGCAGATCCGCCTCGGCAGAACCGGGATTCCTATCTCCCTCACAGTCAGCGGCAGTGGCTGTCCTTACGTGTCCACAGGAGCTGGGGAGGCCTGCGTGTTCCCTGGGAGGGGCAGGAAGCCTCTGAGGGGTGACCAGACCAGCCCTGGGGAGTAACCTACAGCAGGGGAGCCAGCAGTGATTCTCCAGACCTACCTGCGGTTTATGAGTTCTGGATCTCCCAGAGACACACCAGTGGACTAATCGAGACCCAGCCATCTGTTCTGCCCACGGAGATCCTGTAAACATGCACCTTTGGTAGCTCTGGAGGACCATGACTGGCTACGCCTCACCTAAAACCAGACCGCCCCCTGCTGGTAGTACTGTCTTACATACAGTTATCGCCAGCATTTATCAGAGGGTACGTGTGACCCGTGGCTCTTCTGATTGGGTGATGAGCGGGGATGTCTGTCCCAATTAGGAGGATTATATGTAGGAATATATATGGGACATCCACCTCAATGTAGAGGAATGGGATCTGTAGTGTTCCTCTTTAGCTCCGTTTGGTACATATTAATAGCAGGGGGTATTCCTTCTCCAAAAACCACAAGGTGTTTGGTCTTTTTATTATAAAAATAAAGATTTATTTTCTGTGATCTGATTGTCATTCCTCCCAGGGTTACAGCTAACACACAGACAAAGATGTGACAATTACATTACATTGTGTATCCACTAGTACACCTATACTACACACAATCCTCTGTACTGATATTACATTACACTTTGTATCCACTATTACACCTATACTACACACAATCCTCTGTACTGATATTACATTACACTGTGTGTACACTGTTACACCTGTACTACACACAATCCTCTGTACTGATATTACATTACACTGTGTGTACACTATTACACCTATACTACACACAATCCTCTGTACTGATATTACATTACACTGTGTGTACACTATTACACCTATACTACACACAATCCTCTGTACTGATGTTACATTACACTGTGTGTACACTATTACACCTGTACTACACACAATCCTCTGTACTGATATTACATTACACTGTGTATACACTATTACACCTATACTACACACAATCCTCTGTACTGATGTTACATTACACTGTGTGTACACTATTCCACCTGTACTACACACAATCCTCTGTACTGATGTTACATTACACTGTGTGTACACTGTTCCACCTGTACTACACACAATCCTCTGTACTGATATTACATTACACTGTGTGTACACTATTCCACCTGTACTACACACAATCCTCTGCACTGATATTACATTACACTGTGTATCCACTATTACACCTATACTACACACAATCCTCTGTACTGATATTACATTACACTGTGTGTACACTATTCCACCTGTACTACACACAATCCTCTGTACTGATGTTACATTACACTGTGTGTATACACTATTCCACCTGTACTACACACAGTCCTCTGTACTGATATTACATTACACTGTGTGTACACTGTTACACCTGTACTACACACAATCCTCTGTACTGATATTACATTACACTGTGTGTACACTATTACACCTATACTACACACAATCCTCTGTACTGATATTACATTACACTGTGTGTACACTATTACACCTGTACTACACACAGTCCTCTGTACTGATATTACATTACACTGTGTGTACACTATTACACCTGTACTACACACAGTCCTCTGTACTGATATTACATTACACTGTGTGTACACTATTACACCTGTACTACACACAGTCCTCTGTACTGATGTTACATTACACTGTGCGTACACTGTTACACCTGTACTACACACAATCCTCTGTACTGATGTTACATTACACTGTGCGTACACTGTTACACCTGTACTACACACAATCCTCTGTACTGATATTACATTACACTGTGCGTACACTGTTACACCTGTACTACACACAATCTTCTGTACTGATATTACATTACAGTGTGTGTACATTATTACACCTGTACTACACACAATCCTCTGTACTGATATTACATTACACTGTGTGTACACTATTCCACCTGTACTACACACAATCCTCTGTACTGATATTACATTACACTGTGTGTACACTATTCCACCTGTACTACACACAATCCTCTGTACTGATGTTACATTACACTATGAGTACACTATTCCACCTGTACTACACACAATCCTCTGTACTGATGTTACATTACACTGTGTGTACACTGTTACACCTGTACTACACACAATCCTCTGTACTGATGTTACATTACACTGTGTGTACACTAATACACCTGTACTACACACAATCCTCTGTACTGATGTTACACTACACTGTGTGTACACTATTACACCTGTACTACACACAATCCTCTGTACTGATGTTACATTACACTGTGTGTACACTATTACACCTGTACTACACACAATCCTCTGTACTGATATTACATTACACTGTGTGTACACTATTACACCTGTACTACACACAATCCTCTGCACTGATATTACATTACACTGTGTATCCACTATTACACCTATACTACACACAATCCTCTGTACTGATATTACATTACACTGTGTGTACACTATTCCACCTGTACTACACACAATCCTCTGTACTGATGTTACATTACACTGTGTGTATACACTATTCCACCTGTACTACACACAGTCCTCTGTACTGATATTACATTACACTGTGTGTACACTGTTACACCTGTACTACACACAATCCTCTGTACTGATATTACATTACACTGTGTGTACACTATTACACCTATACTACACACAATCCTCTGTACTGATATTACATTACACTGTGTGTACACTATTACACCTGTACTACACACAGTCCTCTGTACTGATATTACATTACACTGTGTGTACACTATTACACCTGTACTACACACAGTCCTCTGTACTGATATTACATTACACTGTGTGTACACTATTACACCTGTACTACACACAGTCCTCTGTACTGATGTTACATTACACTGTGCGTACACTGTTACACCTGTACTACACACAATCCTCTGTACTGATGTTACATTACACTGTGCGTACACTGTTACACCTGTACTACACACAATCCTCTGTACTGATATTACATTACACTGTGCGTACACTGTTACACCTGTACTACACACAATCTTCTGTACTGATATTACATTACAGTGTGTGTACATTATTACACCTGTACTACACACAATCCTCTGTACTGATATTACATTACACTGTGTGTACACTATTCCACCTGTACTACACACAATCCTCTGTACTGATATTACATTACACTGTGTGTACACTATTCCACCTGTACTACACACAATCCTCTGTACTGATGTTACATTACACTATGAGTACACTATTCCACCTGTACTACACACAATCCTCTGTACTGATGTTACATTACACTGTGTGTACACTGTTACACCTGTACTACACACAATCCTCTGTACTGATGTTACATTACACTGTGTGTACACTAATACACCTGTACTACACACAATCCTCTGTACTGATGTTACACTACACTGTGTGTACACTATTACACCTGTACTACACACAATCCTCTGTACTGATGTTACATTACACTGTGTGTACACTATTACACCTGTACTACACACAATCCTCTGTACTGATATTACATTACACTGTGTGTACACTATTACACCTGTACTACACACAATCCTCTGCGCTGATATTACATTACACTGTGTATCTACTATTACACCTGTACTACACACAATCATCTGTACTGATATTACATTACACTGTGTGTACACTATTACACCTATACTACACACAATCCTCTGTACTGATATTACATTACACTGTGTGTACACTATTCCACCTGTACTACACACAATCATCTATACTGATGTTACATTACACTGTGTGTACACTATTCCACCTGTACTACACACAATCCTCTGTACTGATATTACATTACACTGTGTGTACACTGTTACACCTGTACTACACACAATCCCCTGTACTGATATTACATTACACTGTGTATACACTATTACACCTATACTACACACAATCCCCTGTACTGATATTACATTACACTGTGTATACACTATTACACCTATACTACACACACTCCCCTGTACTGATATTACATTACACTGTGTATACACTATTACGCCTGTACTATACACAATGACTCCGGTGTGATCAGTACTAACACTGGGTACGTGTTTATGTATAATACTTATTGCAGGACTGATCTATACACACACAATCCTCTGTACTGACATTAAATTGATGTGCAGGTGAAGGCTGGAGTATATATGAGATCATTTGCAGGTAGTATTGAATTTGATAAGAGATGATGTGCAGGTTGCAGTGGATATGAGATGATGTGCAGGTTGCAGTGGGTATGAGATGATGTGCAGGTTGGAGTGGATATGAGGTGATGTGTAGGCTGGAGTGGATATGAGATGAGATGATGTGCAGGTTGGAGTGGATATGAGGTGATGTGCAGGTTGGAGTGGATATAAGATGATGTGCAGGTTGGAGTGGGTATGAGATGATATGATGTGCAGTTTGGAGTGGATGTGAGATGATGTGCAGGTTGGAGTGAATTTGATATGAGATGATGTGCAGGCTGGAGTGGATATGAGATGATCTGCAGTTTGGAGTGGATATGAGATAATATGATGTGCAGGTTGGAGTGGATATGAGGTGATGTGCAGGTTGGAGTGGATATGAGATGACATGCAGATTGGAGTGGGTATGAGATGATGTGCAGGTTGGAGTGGATATTAGATGAGATGACGTGCAATTTGGAGTGGAGATGACATGATGTGCTGGTTTCAGTGGATAAGAGATGAGATGATGTACAGGTTGGAGAGGATGTGATATTATGTACAGGTTGGAGTGAAGCGGATATGAGATGATGTGCAGGCGAAAGAGGATATGATATGATATGAGATGATGTGCAGGTTGGAGTGGACATGATATGATGTGCAGATAGTAGTGAATTTGATATGTGAAGCTCTGCAGGTTGTAGTGGAGATGAGATGAGATGCTGTGCAGGTTGGGGTGGATATGAGATGATGTGCAGGTTGGGGATGAGATGAGATGATGTGCAGGTTGTAGTGAATTTGATATGAGATGATGTGCAGGTTGTAGTGGATATGATATGATGTTTAGGTTCAGTGGATATGACATGAGATGATGTGCTGGTTGTAGTGGAGATGATATGAGATGATGTGCAGGTTGGAGTGGAGATGGGATGATGTGCAGGTTGGAGTGAATTTGATATGATATGATGTGCAGGTTGGAGTGGATATGATATGATGTGCAGGTTGGAGTGGATATGAGATGATGTGCAGGTTGGAGTGGATATGAGATGAGATGCTGGAGTGGATATGAGATGATGTGCAGGTTTCAATGAATAAGAGACGAGATGATGTGCAGGTTGGAGTGGATATGAGGTGATGTGCAGATTGGAGTGGATATGAGATGAGATGATGTGCAGTATGAAGTGATTATGATATGATGTGCAGGTTGGAGTGGATATGAGATGATGTGCAGGTTGGAGTGGAGATGATATGAGATGATGTGCTGGTTTTAGTAGATATGAGATGATTTGCAGGTTGGAGTGGATATGAGATGATGTGAAGGTGTTGGAGATGATGTGTAGGTTTCAATGAATAAGAGATGAGATGATGTGCAGGCTGGAGTGGATATGAGATGATGTGCAGGTTGGAGTGGAGATGAGATGATGTGCAGTTTGGAGTGATTATGAGATGATGTGCAGGTTGGAGTGGATACGAGATGAGATGATGTGCAGGTTGGAGTGGATATGAGATGAGATGATGTGCAGGTTGGAGTGGAGATGAGATGATGTGCAAGTTGGAGTAGATATGAGATGATGTGCATGTTGGAGTGAATATGAGATTATGTCAGGTTGGAATGGATATGAGATGGTGTACAGGTTGGAGTGGGTATGAGATGAGATGATGTGCAGGTTGCAGTGGAGATGAGATGATGTGCAGGTTGGAGTGGTAATGATATGATGTGATGGTTGGAGTGGATATGAGATGATGTGCAGGTTGGAGTGGATATGAGATGAGATGTTGTGCAGGTTGGAGTGGATATGAGATGAGATGATGTGGAGGTTGGAGTGGGTTTGAGATGAGGTGATGTGCAGGTTGGAGTGGGGATGAAATGATGTGAAGGTTGGAGTAGATATGAGATGAGATGATGTGCAGGTTGGAGTGGAAATGAGATGATGTGCAGTTTGGAGTGGATATGAGATGATGTGAATGTTGGAGTGGATATGATATGATGTGCAGGTTGGAGTGCATATGAAATGATGTGCAGTTTTGAGTGGATATGAGATGAAATGATGTGTAGGTTTAAATGGGTATGAGATGAGATGATGTGATGGTTGTAGTGTGATATGAGAGGATGTGCAGGTTGGAGTGGGTATGAGATGATGTGCAGTTTTGAGTGGATATGATGTGCATGTTGGAGTGGATATGAGATGAGATGATGTGCAGGCTGGAGTGGATATGAGATGAGATGATGTGTAGGTTTGAGTGGATATGATATAATGTGCATGTTGGAGTAGATATGAGATGATATGATGTGCAGGTTGGAGTGGATATAAGATGATGTCCAGGTTGTAGTGGATATGAGATTATGTGCAGGTTGGAGTGGATGTGAGACGAGATGATGTGCAGGTTGGAGTGGATATGAGATGATGGTTGTATTGGATATGATATGATGGGCTGGTTGGAGTGGGTATTAGATGACGTGCAGGTTGGAGTGGATGTGAGATGATGTGCAGGTTGGAGTGAATTTGATATGAGATGATGTGCAGGCTGGAGTGGATATGAGATGATGTGTAGGTTGTAGTGGATATGAGATGATTTGCTGGTTGGAGTGGACATGAGATGATGTGCAGGTTGGAGTGGATATGAGATGATTTGTAGGTTGGAGTGGATATGAGATGAGATGATGTGCAGGTTGGAGTTGATTTGCTATGATGTGCAGGTTGGAGTGGATGTGAGATGTGATGATGTGCAGGTTGGAGTGGATGTGAGATGAGATGATGTGCAGGTTGGAGTGGATGTGAGATGAGATGATGTGCAGACTGGAGTGGATATGAGATGATGTGCAGGTTGCAGTGGGTATGAGATGAGATGTTGTGCAGGTTGGAGTGGATATGAGATGAGATGATGTGCATGTTGGAATGGATATGAGATGAAGTGCAGGTTGGAGTGGGTATGAGATGAGAAGATGTGCAGGTTGGAGTTGATTTGCTGTGATGTGCAGGTTGCAGTGGATATGAGATGTGATGACGAGCAGGTTGGAGTGGGTATGTGATGCTGTGCAGGTTGGAGTGGGTATGATATGAGATGATGTGCAGGTTTGAATGGATATGCGATGAGATGATGTGCAGGTTGGAGTGGATATGAGATGGTGTGCAGGTTGGAGTGAATATGAGATGATATGATGTGCAGACTGGAGTGGATATGAAATGATGTGCAGGTTGGAGTGGGTATGAGATGAGATAATGTGCAGACTGGAGTGGGTATGAGATGATGTTAGGTTGTAGTGGATATGATATGATGTGCAGGTTGGAGTGGATATGAGATGACATGATGTGCATGTTGGAATGGATATGATATGATGTGCAGGTTGGAGCGAATATGAGATGATATGATGTGCAGACTGGAGTGGATATGAGATGGTGTGCAGGTTGGAGTGGATATGAGATGAGATGATGTGCATGTTGGAGTGGATATGAGATGATGTGCAGGTTGGAGTGGATATGAGATGATATGATGTGCAGACTGGAGTGGATATGAAATGATGTGCAGGTTGGAGTGGATATGAGATGATATGATGTGCAGACTGGAGTGGATATGAGATGGTGTGCAGGTTGGAGTGGATATGAGATGAGATGATGTGCATGTTGGAGTGGATATGAGATGATGTGCAGGTTGGAGTGAATATGAGATGATATGTGCAGACTGGAGTGGATATGAAATGGTGTGCAGGTTGGAGTGGGTATGAGATGAGATAATGTGCAGACTGGAGTGGGTATGAGATGATGTTAGGTTGTAGTGGATATGATATGATGTGCAGGTTGGAGTGGATATGAGATGACATGATGTGCATGTTGGAATGGATATGATATGATGTGCAGGTTGGAGCGAATATGAGATGATATGATGTGCAGGTTGGAGTGGAGATGAGATGATGTGCAGGTTGGAGTGGATACGAGATGAGATGATGTGCAGGTTGGAGTGGATATGAGATGAGATGATGTGCAGGTTGGAGTGGAGATGAGATGATGTGCAAGTTGGAGTAGATATGAGATGATGTGCATGTTGGAGTGAATATGAGATTATGTCAGGTTGGAATGGATATGAGATGGTGTACAGGTTGGAGTGGGTATGAGATGAGATGATGTGCAGGTTGCAGTGGAGATGAGATGATGTGCAGGTTGGAGTGGTAATGATATGATGTGATGGTTGGAGTGGATATGAGATGATGTGCAGGTTGGAGTGGATATGAGATGAGATGTTGTGCAGGTTGGAGTGGATATGAGATGAGATGATGTGGAGGTTGGAGTGGGTTTGAGATGAGGTGATGTGCAGGTTGGAGTGGGGATGAAATGATGTGAAGGTTGGAGTAGATATGAGATGAGATGATGTGCAGGTTGGAGTGGAAATGAGATGATGTGCAGTTTGGAGTGGATATGAGATGATGTGAATGTTGGAGTGGATATGATATGATGTGCAGGTTGGAGTGCATATGAAATGATGTGCAGTTTTGAGTGGATATGAGATGAAATGATGTGTAGGTTTAAATGGGTATGAGATGAGATGATGTGATGGTTGTAGTGTGATATGAGAGGATGTGCAGGTTGGAGTGGGTATGAGATGATGTGCAGTTTTGAGTGGATATGATGTGCATGTTGGAGTGGATATGAGATGAGATGATGTGCAGGCTGGAGTGGATATGAGATGAGATGATGTGTAGGTTTGAGTGGATATGATATAATGTGCATGTTGGAGTAGATATGAGATGATATGATGTGCAGGTTGGAGTGGATATAAGATGATGTCCAGGTTGTAGTGGATATGAGATTATGTGCAGGTTGGAGTGGATGTGAGACGAGATGATGTGCAGGTTGGAGTGGATATGAGATGATGGTTGTATTGGATATGATATGATGGGCTGGTTGGAGTGGGTATTAGATGACGTGCAGGTTGGAGTGGATGTGAGATGATGTGCAGGTTGGAGTGAATTTGATATGAGATGATGTGCAGGCTGGAGTGGATATGAGATGATGTGTAGGTTGTAGTGGATATGAGATGATTTGCTGGTTGGAGTGGACATGAGATGATGTGCAGGTTGGAGTGGATATGAGATGATTTGTAGGTTGGAGTGGATATGAGATGAGATGATGTGCAGGTTGGAGTTGATTTGCTATGATGTGCAGGTTGGAGTGGATGTGAGATGTGATGATGTGCAGGTTGGAGTGGATGTGAGATGAGATGATGTGCAGGTTGGAGTGGATGTGAGATGAGATGATGTGCAGACTGGAGTGGATATGAGATGATGTGCAGGTTGCAGTGGGTATGAGATGAGATGTTGTGCAGGTTGGAGTGGATATGAGATGAGATGATGTGCATGTTGGAATGGATATGAGATGAAGTGCAGGTTGGAGTGGGTATGAGATGAGAAGATGTGCAGGTTGGAGTTGATTTGCTGTGATGTGCAGGTTGCAGTGGATATGAGATGTGATGACGAGCAGGTTGGAGTGGGTATGTGATGCTGTGCAGGTTGGAGTGGGTATGATATGAGATGATGTGCAGGTTTGAATGGATATGCGATGAGATGATGTGCAGGTTGGAGTGGATATGAGATGGTGTGCAGGTTGGAGTGAATATGAGATGATATGATGTGCAGACTGGAGTGGATATGAAATGATGTGCAGGTTGGAGTGGGTATGAGATGAGATAATGTGCAGACTGGAGTGGGTATGAGATGATGTTAGGTTGTAGTGGATATGATATGATGTGCAGGTTGGAGTGGATATGAGATGACATGATGTGCATGTTGGAATGGATATGATATGATGTGCAGGTTGGAGCGAATATGAGATGATATGATGTGCAGACTGGAGTGGATATGAGATGGTGTGCAGGTTGGAGTGGATATGAGATGAGATGATGTGCATGTTGGAGTGGATATGAGATGATGTGCAGGTTGGAGTGGATATGAGATGATATGATGTGCAGACTGGAGTGGATATGAAATGATGTGCAGGTTGGAGTGGATATGAGATGATATGATGTGCAGACTGGAGTGGATATGAGATGGTGTGCAGGTTGGAGTGGATATGAGATGAGATGATGTGCATGTTGGAGTGGATATGAGATGATGTGCAGGTTGGAGTGAATATGAGATGATATGTGCAGACTGGAGTGGATATGAAATGGTGTGCAGGTTGGAGTGGGTATGAGATGAGATAATGTGCAGACTGGAGTGGGTATGAGATGATGTTAGGTTGTAGTGGATATGATATGATGTGCAGGTTGGAGTGGATATGAGATGACATGATGTGCATGTTGGAATGGATATGATATGATGTGCAGGTTGGAGCGAATATGAGATGATATGATGTGCAGACTGGAGTGGATATGAGATGGTGTGCAGGTTGGAGTGGATATGAGATGAGATGATGTGCAGGTTGGAGTGAATATGAGATGATATGATGTGCAGACTGGAGTGGATATGAAATGATGTGCAGGTTGGAGTGGATATGAGATGAGATGATGTGCATGTTGGAACGGATATGATATGATGTATAGGTTGGAGTGGATTTGATATGATGTGCAGGTTGGAGTAGATATGAGATGAGATGATGTGCATGTTGGAGTGGATATGAGATGATGTGCAGGTTGGAGTGAATATGAGATGATATGATGTGCAGACTGGAGTGGATATGAAATGATGTGCAGGTTGGAGTGGGTATGAGATGAGATAATGTGCAGACTGGAGTGGGTATGAGATGATGTTAGGTTGTAGTGGATATGATATGATGTGCAGGTTGGAGTGGATATGAGATGACATGATGCGCATGTTGGAATGGATATGATATGATGTGCAGGTTGGAGTGAATATGAGATGATATGATGTGCAGACTGGAGTGGATATGAAATGATGTGCAGGTTGGAGTGGGTATGAGATGAGATAATGTGCAGGTTGGAGTGGATATGAAATGATGTGCAGTTTTGAGTGGATATGAGATGAGACGATGCGCAGGTTGGAGTGAATATGATATGATGTATAGGTTGGAGTGGATATAATATGATGTGTAGGTCAGAATGGATATGATATGATTTGCAGGTTGGAGTGGATATGAGATGATGTGCAGGTTGGTGTGGATATGAGATGATGTGCAGGTTGGAGTGAATTTGATATGAGATGATGTTCAGACTGGAGTGGAGATGAGATGATGTGCAGGTTGGAGTGGATATGAGATCTGATGATGTGCAGGTTGGAGTGGATATGAGATGACGTACAGGTTGGTATGGATATGAGATGATGTGCAGGTTTGAATGGATAACAGATGAGATGATGTGCAGGTTGGAGCGGATATGAGATGTTGTGCAGGTTGGAGTGAATTTGATATGAGATGATGTTCAGACTTGAGTGGAGATGAGATGATGTGCAGGTTGGAGTGGATATGAGATGAGATGATGTGCAGGTTGGAGTGGATATGAGATGATGTGCAGGTTGTAGTGGATATGAGATGATGTGCAGGTTGTAGTGGATATGAGATGATATGCAGGTTGGAGTGAATTTGATATGAGATGATGTGCAGACTTGAGTGGAGATGAGATGATGTGCAGGTTGGAGTGGATATGAGATGATGTGTAGGTTGGAGTGGGTATGAGATGAGATGATGTGCAGGTTGGAGTGGATATGAAATGATGTGCAGTTTTGAGTGGATATGAGATGAGATGATGTGCAGGTTGTAGTGGATGTGAGATGATGTGCAGCTTGGAGTGGGTATGAGATGAGATGATGTGCAGGTTGGAGTGGAGATGAGATGATGTGCAGGTTGTAGTGAATATGATATGATGTGCAGGTTGGAGTGGATATGAGATGTGATGATGAGCAGGTTGGAGTGGATATGTGATGCTGTGCAGGTTGGAGTGGATATAATATGATGTGCAGGTTGGAGTGGGTATGAGATGAGAGGATGGGCAGGTTGGAGTATGGGCAGGTTGGAGTGGGTATGAGATGATGTGCAGGTTGGAGTGGCTATTAGATGAGATAATGTGCAGGTTGGAGTGGGGATGAGATGATGTGCAGGTTGGAGTGGGTATTAGATGACGTGGAGGTTGGAGCGGATATGAGATGATGTGCAGGTTGGAGTGGATATGAGATGGGAGGATGTGATGGTTGTAGTGGATATGAGATGATGTGCAGGTTGGAGTGAATTTGATATGAGATGATGTGCAGGTTCGAGTGGATATGAGATGATGTGCAGTTTTGAGTGGATATGAGATGAGATGATGTGTAGGTTGGAGTGGGTATGAGATGAGATGATGTTCAGGTTCGAGTTGATTTGCTATGATGTGCAGGTTGGAGTGGATATGAGATGTGATGATGAGCAGGTTGGAGTGGATATGATATGATGTGCAGGTTTGAGTGGATATGATATGATGTGCAGGTTGGAGTGGGTATGAGATGATGTGCAGGTTGGAATAGAAATGAGATGAAGTGCAGGTTGGAGTGGGGATGAGATGATGTGGAGGTTGGAGTGGATATGAGATGATGTGCAGGTTGGAGTGGGGATGAGATGATGTGCAGGTTGGAGTGGAGATGAGATGATATGCAGGTTGGAGTGAATTTGATATGAGATGATGTGCAGACTGGAGTGGAGATGAGATGATGTGCAGGTTGGAGTGGATATGAGATGATATGTAAGTTGGAGTGGCTAAGAGATGAGATGATGTGCAGGTTGGAGTGGATATGAAATGATGTGCAGTTTTGAGTGGATATGAGATGAGATGATGTGCAGGTTCGAGTTGATTTGCTATGATGTGCAGGTTGGAGTGGATATGAGATGTGATGATGTGCAGGTTGGAGTGAATATGATATGATGTGTAGTTTAGAGTGGATATGATATGATGTGCAGGTTGGAGTGAATATGATATGATGTGTAGTTTAGAGTGGATATGAGATGATGTGCAGGTTGGAATAGAAATGAGATGATGTGCAGGTTGGAATAGAAATGAGATGATGTGCAGGTTGGAATGGATATGATATGATGTGCAGCTTGGAGTGGATATGAGATGATGTGCACGTTGGAGTGGATATGAGATGAGATGACGTGCAGGTTTGAATGGATATGAGATGATGTGCAGGTTGGAGTAGATATGAGATGAGATGACGTGCAGGTTTGAATGGATATGAGATGATGTGCACGTTGGAGTGGATATGAGATGAGATGACGTGCAGGTTTGAATGGATATGAGATGATGTGCAGGTTGGAGTGGGTATGAGATGAGATGATGTGCAGGTTGGAGTGGATATGAGATGGGAGGATGTGATGGTTGTAGTGGATATGAGATGATGTGCATGTTGAAGTGGATATGATATGATGTGCAGGTTGGAGTGGGTATGAGATGATGTGCAGGTTGGGTATGAGATGAGATGTTGTGCAGGTTGGAATGGATATGAGATGATGTGCAGGTTGGAGTGGGTATTAGATGACATGGAGGGTGGGGCGGATATGAGATGATGTACAGGTTGGAGTGGATATTAGATGAGATGATGTTCAAGTTGGAGTGGGTATGAGATGAGATGATGTGCAGGTTGGAGTGGATATGACATGAGATGATGTGCAGGTTGGAGAGAATATGGGATGATTTGCAGGTTGGAGTGAATTTGATATGGGATGATGTGCAGACTGGAGTGGAGATGAGATGATGTGTAGGTTGGAGTGGGTATGAGATGAGATGATGTGCAGGTTGGAGTGGGTATGATATGATGTGATGGTTGGAGTGGATATGAGATGATGTGTAGGTTGGAGTGGGTATGAGATGAGATGATGTGCAGGTTGGAGTGGATATGAAATGATGTGCAGTTTTGAGTGGATATGAGATGAGATGATGTGTAGGTTCGAGTGAGTTTGAGATGATGTGCAGGTTGGAGTGGATATGAGATGAGATGATGTGCAGGTTGGAGTTGATTTGCTATGATGTGCAGGTTGGAGTGGATATGAGATGTGATGATGAGCAGATTGGAGTGGATATGTGATGAGATGACGTACAGTTTGGTATGGATATGAGATGATGTGCATGTTTGAATGGATAACAGATGAGATGATGTGCAGGTTGGAGTGGATATGAGATGATATGCAGGTTGGAGTGAATTTGATATGAGATGATGTGCAGACTGGAGTGGAGATGAGATGATGTGCAGGTTGGAGTGGATATGAGATGAGATGATGTGTAGGTTGGAGTGGGTATGAGATGAGATGATGTGCAGGTTGGAGTGGATATGATATGATGTGCAGGTTGGAGTGGATATGAAATGATGTGCAGTTTTGAGTGGATATGAGATGAGATGATGTGCAGGTTGGAGTGGATATGAGATGAGATGATGTGCAGGTTGGAGTGAATATGAGATGAGATAATGTGCAGGTTGGAGTGAATATGATATGATGTATAGGTTGGAGTGGATATAATATGATGTGGAGGTCAGAATGGATATGATATGATTTGCAGGTTGGAGTGGATATGAGATGATGTGGAGGTCAGAATGGATATGATATGATTTGCAGGTTGGAGTGAATTTGATATGAGATGATGTACAGGTTGGTGTGGATATGAGATGATGTGCAGGTTGGAGTGAATTTGATATGAGATGATGTTCAGACTGGAGTGGAGATGAGATGATGTGCAGGTTGGAGTGGATATGAGATGTGATGATGTGCAGGTTGGAGTGGGTATGAGATGTGATGATGTGCAGGTTGGAGTGGGTATGAGATGATATGATGTGCAGGTTGTAGCGGATATGAGATGATGTGCAGGTTGGAGTGGGTATGAGATGAGATGATGTGCAGGTTGGATTGAATATGATATGATATGATGTGTAGGTTGGAGTGGATATGAGATGAGATGATTTTAGGTTGTAGTGGATATGAGATGAGATGATTTGCAGGTTGGAGTGGGTATGAGATGAGATGATGTGCAGGTTGTAGTGAATATGATATGATGTATAGGTTGGAGTGGATATGATATGATGTGCAGGTTGGAGTTGATATGATATGATGTGTAGGTCGGAATGGATATGATATGATGTGCAGGTTGGAGTGGATATGATATGATGTGCTGGTTGGAGTGGATATGTGATGCTGTGCAGGTGACTCTGGTATCACTCTGAGGACCTACGTAAGGCATTCTGATCCTGTGCCCATGTGGAGCGGAGCTGCTCCATATGCTTATCCACAGCCGGAATTTCCTGTGCCTGAAATGCATCCGGGAGCATAGACGACTGGAACCCATAATTGATCAGGAAGGGAGAGCTCCCGGACGAGGAGTTTATGGCAAACTCCGCCCGCCGGAAACAGGTCAACCCAATTATCATGGTCAGATGCGAAGCGGCGCAAGAATTGTTCCAGCCCTTGATTGGCTCTTTCCACAGCACCATTAGTCTGGGGGTGGTAGGCAGACGAAAATAGCAGTTTGATGCCCATCTGGTCACAAAAGGCCCTCCAAAATCTCGCCACGAACTGGCTTCCACAATCCAAAACCACAAGCCGGGGTACTCCATGGAGCCTGAATACCTCCCTAGCAAATACCACAGCCAATTCCTTAGAGGAGGGTAGTCCAGGAAGCGGAACAAAATGTGCTATTTTTGGAGAATCAATCCACTATCATTAGTATGACTGTGTAGCCCTTGGATCTAGGCAGCTCCACCATAAAGTCTAAGGAAATGTGTGACCACGGGCGTTCACCATTAGGAACGGACTGGAGCAAACCTAGAGGGAGATGCCTAGGAGCTTTGGCACGGGCACACACAGAACAAGTTTCTTGAAAAGCTGGATAATTCGCCCTTAAACTAGGCCACCAGAAGAGTTGCGAAATTGACCAAATTAGTTGGTCAGGCCAATATGCCCGGCTGCTTTGGATGAATGGTAGGCCTCCAGCAGCTTAGTGCAGAGATTGCTGGCTAGAAAACACTTTCCGCTGGGTTTCTCAACAAGAGCATTACTGTGTGAAGCCAGGATCTCCTCGCCCAGAGGAGACGTAATGCTAGTACGTATAGTAGCTAAAATGCGATCAGTAGGGATAATTGGAACTGGCACATTTTCAGACTCATGCTCAGGACCAAAATGTCTAGACAGGGCGTCAGCACGAGTATTCTTGGACCCAGGGAGGTATGAAAACACAAAATTAAATGTAGACAGGAATAACACCCATCTGGCCTGTCTAGGTGACAGTCTTTTGGCCTCTGATAAATATGTTAGATTTTTGTGATCCGTTAGGATCAAAATAGGAGCCTTGGTCCCATCCAGGAGGTGACGCCATGCTCGAAGCGCAAGAATAATGTCAAGCAATTCAAGGTCTCCTGTATGGCTTTGGGCCTTCGTCATCTTTTTCAGGGGTTTGCCAGGCTCAGCTCTCTGAGATAGTACTACCCCAACCCCAGTCTCAGATGCATCCACCTCCAGGGTAAAAGGGAAAGCGGTGTTAGGGTGCACTAATACTGGAGCTGTCGAGAAGGCAGATTTTAGGGCCTTAAAAGCATTGTTGGCCTCGGGAGACCACACAGATGAGTTAGCACCTTTATGAGTTAGATCAGTCAAGGGTTTGACCAGGGTCGAGAAATTACAAATGAATTTTCTATAATAATCTGCAAATCCGAGGAATCTTTGTATGGCCTTCAGGCCCACAGGACGTGGCCATTGCAACACTGCCAAGAGTTTTTCTGTATCCATGGCAATTCCACTGGCAGAAATAACGTAACCCAGGAAGGGCACCTGGTATTTATGAAATTCGCACTTTTCGAGTTTGCAATATAATTTGGTGTCCCTCAGTTTTTGTAGTACAGAAATGACATCTCTCCTATGTGTCTCGATATCAGGAGAGTGTATCAAGATATCGTCCAGGTACACTACTACACAGGACTGTAGTAAACTTCTCAAAACATTGTTAATGAACTCCTGGAAGACCGCTGGAGCATTGCATAGCCCAAAATGCATGACCAGATACTCATAATGGCCACTCCGAGTGTTTTAAAGTGGTCTTCCACTCATCGCCCCCCTTGATTCTAATCAAGTTATATGCTGCTCAGAGATCAAGTTTCGTGAACACTGAGGAGCTATCATGGTGCCCGTGCTCCTGGCTGCAGGCAGCGACATTCTGACTAGCCTATTTCCATACCTTCTGTCTGATTGGTCAGTATCCTTGTCGCCGCCCAGCAACTGCCTTTATAACCCCTGTCATGTCATCATGATGTTGCCCTTTCGTGGTGTACTAGTTCCTGACTTCTGCTCCGTGATTGCTGTTCGTGTATGACCTGGCCTGCCTGACGACGTTCCTGAATTTGCTGTTCTACTACTGATTCCGTTGCTGACCGTATCTGGCTGAGGACCCGCTTCCATTGCTGACCGTATCTGGCTGAGGACCCTCTTCTGTTGCTGACTGTAATCTGGTTGAGGACCCGCTTCCATTGCTGACTATTTCTAGCTGAGAACCCGCTCTGTTGCAGATCGTATCTGGCTGCAAACCCGCTCCACTACTGACCATTCCTGGCTGACTCGCTGTTCCGTTGCCAACAGTGTCTAGAGTATTGTCTCTCGGTTGACAGTAGCATCTTTGCTGTATGTTACAGAGGGCAAGCCTCAAACACCACTTTCTATTTGTTCCCTCAGCATATTGCTACGCTGCCTCAGCTGAAGAGCCACCGTGTGTTATATTGCTATGTTACCATAACTTAACCTTTTGAGTGCCAGAGGGGTATGCAACGCATTGCAAAGCAACGCTTTGCGTACCCCTCTGGCACTCAAAGGGTTAAGTAAGGAGGAGTTACTGCTCCCACTGGATGATTCAACGGGGAAGTGATTTAAATCATGCATGGAGTTGGCCTGCCCCCACTATCCAGCCCGCCCACCACTATCCAAGTAACTGAAAAAACAAAATGGCTGCCACTCGCTCCTACACCACAGACACAAACACATCAGACAAAAAAATACACACACACTCACACTCAATTGCACCCAATCACACACTCACACTCTCACACACACTCAATCATACACACTCACAATAATTCACACACTCACACACTCTCACTCACACTCAATCACACACACACTCTCACTCACACACTCAATCACACACACTCAATCAACCACACTCACACTCTCTCACTCACACTCTCTCACTCACTCTCATACACCCTCTCACTCACACACTCACACCCACAGACTCTCACTCAATCACACACACTCACTAACACACTCACATGCAGTCACTCACATGCAATCACTCACATGCAATCACTGACACGTGATCACTCACTCTCTCACTCACACTCACACACACTCACTCACACCCCAGGAGCCAGCACGATACACCTTCCACCATAGTATGTGCAATTACCACATGCATTTCAACTATACGAATGAATGCCACAGTGGAGGCATAAGTACAAACACAAATAATGACACATAACTCACCCCCTTATGACTCACTTCTGTGTGTGTGTGCCTGTGTGTTCCTCACTGTGTGTGTTGCATGTCTGTATCACACTCTATGTGTCTACATGTTGTGCATTGCATGTATGTATGTATGACTGTGTCGCTCTTTATGCATCTCAGTGCATGCGTGTGCATTTGCGTGTGTGTCTCTGTGTGTGTTTGTCTTGCATCCATGTGTGTGCATGAATTCCCTATATATCCTGACCAGCAGCGCCGTCCCACATTGCCAGTATATATATATATATTATATACACTAAAGTCTCTAGAAGGTGGACAATGCGAGTTCAAACAGGATACAAATGAAATGGTGCTGCAGGGTTAATTTGGCCCTCAAAGGGTTAATGATCCCTGTCATTAAAACAAGACTCCCATCGGCACCATTCTCTCTCCTCTCATTTGTCTTTAATGGCAGGCAACATTAACCCTTTGAGGTCTATATTAACCCTGCAGCGCCATTTCATTCGAAGTGTGTTTGACTCTTGAATGTCTGAGAAGGGGGTGAATATAAAGTGAGGAGGACGGACACCTGACCCTTCTCTGTCCTTTCATGTGTCTTTATCGTGACGGATCGCAGAACGGGGGACTGATAGTGACCAATCCGGTGTTAGAGCAACAAATTTCAGTTTTTTACCCCTCACAGCGCTCTCGCAGGAGCTTGTCAGGACTGTCACTGGACCTTAAGGGGTTAACGAAATGAACCAGATTAACCCTTTGAGTGTCAGTGGTGCATGGAGTGCAGAATTGAGGACGGTCAATGCTGTGCTTTTTTTGATATATTTAATCCTAAAGGATTAGTTTTAAAGAGAAAGTAATGTTTAAAAATGGCAGCCAGCTTGGTTCTGTACTATACTTCTTTATAACAAAACGTGGTGTTCGTTTTATTTTAATTAAAATTGTCCCCCTCCTGCCCCTTTCCATATGTAGTGCTACCTCCCCTCAGAGTGGTAAGCAGTCCCATAAGGAAAGGCTGCCCTCCCTCGGCCAGTGGTGGGGCCTCTCATTGTACTGACAGCGAGAAGATTGTCCCTCGCTGCCGTCTGTCCAGTCTCGAGCTGGATTTCACATCTGAGGAGGCAGCGTTACGTATGGAAAAGGGGGACACTTTTAATTAAAATGAAACAAACACCACAGTGTTATGAGCAGTTAGAACGGTACATTTCTTTGTAAATAATAAAATAATAGACGCTCTCATACTTTCGCTCAGCGCACATCTTTGGTTTTGACGTGCAGTGAGAATTGTAAATGTACAAGGATGCCCCTCCTGCCCCTCCTGTGCCCCTCCGGTGCGCCTCCCACGGAATCTGCAATCCAGGACCAGACGGGGGCAGCGATGGACAGACTTGTGTCAGTAAGTATAAGGAAACGGAGGGCGTGACGCCACCAGAAGGGGCGGGAGGATAATGAGGAAGGGAAATTCTCTTTCAGGTTAATTGGTAGGATTGGTGGTGATGGGGCAGATAGCTTCCTTTTCAGTAGAATGGGTTGGATTGGGACTAATGTGGAACTGAGATTCCCTTTCAGTACAATGGTTAGGATAGGGGGTGATGGGGCAGGGAGCTTACTTTTAAGTACATTCTGTAGGATTGGGGGTGATGGGGCAGTAAGCTTCCTTTTCAGTACAATTGGTTGAATTGAGGGTGATGGGTCAAGAAGCTTCCCTTTCAGTACAGTCTGTAGTGTTGGTGGTGATGAGGCAGGGAGCTTACCTTTTAGGACAATGGGTAGGATTATGCATGATGAGCAAGGTAGCTTACCTTTTAATACAATGGGTAGTATGGTGGGTGATGAGGCAGGAAGCTTACCTTTTAATACAATGGGTAGTATGGTGGGTGATGAGGCAGGAAGTTTACCTTTTAATACAATGGGTAGTATGGAGGGTGATGAGGCAGGAAGCTTACCTTTCAGTACAATGGGTAGGATTGTGGGTGATAAGGCGGGGAGCTTCCCTTTCAGTACAATGGGTAGGATTGTGGGTGATGAGGCAGGAAGCTTACCTTTTAGTACAATGCGCAGGACTGGTGGTGATGAGGCAGGAAGCTTACCTTTTAGTACAATGGGTAGGATTGTGGATGATGAGGCAGGAAGCTTACCTTTTAGTACAATGGGTAGGATTGTGGATGATGAGGCAGGAAGCTTACCTTTTAGTACAATGGGTAGGATTGTGGGTGATGAGGCAGGAAGCTTACCTGTTAGTACAATAGGTACGATTGTGGGTGATGAGGCATGAAGCTTACCTTTTAGTACAATGGGTAGGATTGTGGGTGATGAGGCATGAAGCTTACCTTTTAGTACAATGGGTAGGATTGTCGGTGATGAGGCAGGAAGCTTACCTTTTAGTACAATGGGTAGGATTGTGGGTGATGAAGCATGAAGCTTACCTTTCAGTACAATGGGTAGGATTGTCGGTGATGAGGCAGGAAGCTTACCTTTTAGTACAATGGGTAGGATTGTTGGTGATGAAGCATGAAGCTTACCTTTCAGTACAATGGGTAGGATTGTCGGTGATGAGGCAGGGAGTTTACCTTTTAGTACAATGCGCAGGACTGGTGGTGATGAGGCAGGAAGCTTACCTTTTAGTACAATGGGTAGGATTGTGGGTGATGAGGCGGGGAGCTTCCCTTTCAGTACAATGGCTAGGATTGTGGATCATGAGGCAGGAAGCTTACCTTTCAGTACAATGGGTAGGATTGTTGGTGATGAGGCAGGAAGCTTACCTTTTAGTACAATAGGTAGGATTGTGGGTGATGAGGCGGGGAGCTTCCCTTTTAGTACAATGGGTAGGATTGTGGATGATGAGGCAGGAAGTTTACCTTTCAGTACAATGGGTAGGATTGTTGGTGATGAGGCAGGAAGCTTACCTTTTAGTACAATGGGTAGGATTGTGGGTGATGAGGCGGGGAGCTTACCTTTTAGTACAATAGGTAGGATTGTTGGTGTTGAGGCGGGGGGCTTCCCTTTTAGTACAATGGGTAGGATTGTGGATGATGAGGCAGGAAGTTTACCTTTCAGTACAATGGGTAGGATTGTGGGTGATGAGGCAGGAAGTTTGCCTTTTAGTACAATGGGTAGGATTGTGGATGATGAGGCAGGGAGCTTACCTTTTAGTACAATGGGTAGGATTGTGGGTGATGAGGCGGGCAGCTTCCCTTGGTAGACTGTCTGACACCCAGTCTAGTTCAGCCATCCGCTGTCTTCACACAAGGCCTGGTTACTGCAGGGCCCATGGAGTTCATTCCCATCAGTAAATGACACAGACATGTGATACCAGTTACTGGTTTTATTTGTAATTACTTCTAAGGAACTACACTACACTACACTAAGTGCCCGGGCTCTGTGGCATCGCCACATGGTGACATGGAAAGGACTGAAGAAAGACACATGTCCCTCAAGTCCAGCCCATGTCACCATTGTTGATCCAGAGGAAGGCGAAAAAAACCCACTGAAGCCAATTAAGACTCCAGTGGGAAAAAATTCCTTCCTGACCCCAAACGGCAATCGGTTATTTCCCTGGATCAACACCCTGTCGGCAGTGATAATTATTAACTACTAATTTACATAACTACTAACTTACTTAACTACTAACCTACTTAACTACTAACTATTACCTAGGGGCTGATGTCACATTGAACCCTAAGTGAATAGGGTCCTTAGGTGACGTGAGAAGAATTGACCTATTCTTGTCATAAGGACACATAGGCAAGATTCATGGCTCACATTTCCTTCCGTGGTGGAAGGCTGGCTCCTAGGTGGATGCACACGTGCCTTTTTTAGCTTTCGGCAGCATGTGCTAGGCAGAGCCTGGAACCCTGCCTGACGGAGCAATATGTCCATGTACTTCTTCTCCAGCCTGTCTAGGTCGTTCTTTCTCTCATTTTCAGTGATCTTCATCTCCAGGATCTCTAATTCGATATTTCTGCGTTTTGCATTCAGTGCATTCAGTTCCCTGTTCTGATGATGAGCAGACGCCCGATGTAGGTCAGAGGAGAACTCTGGTCTGAGCAGATGACTTAACTGAACGTCAGTATAGCCTAACCTCCTCTGAAGATCACAAATAACTTGATCATTAAGCAGACGGGCCTCTTTAAGAACTTGAGCAACTGAAGGCGTCTGATTGCTGTTCATTTGTAAACTGCCCCCAATTTTGCCATCCGTTTTGGAAGACATCGTAGTGGACATTATCTTTACTTGAACTTCACTGCAGAAATCTGATTTGGGTCTGTGTGAGGTCTGACTGATGCCCTGTTTATATAGCAGTTGGAGGTGGCACCATTATGACATCACAGTGCTTGTGGAATGTAGTCTTATGACATCACAGTGCTTGTGGAATGTAGTCTTATGACATCACAGTGCTTGTGGAATGAAGTCTTATGACATCATAGTACTTGACTGCACACACGTCTCTACTGTCCTAGGAGCAGGGATTGGTCACCTGACATCATACAACTGCTCAGCAATGTGATACCCACATGGACCATACAATAACAGATATTTAAAGGAGAAGTAGCCTTTTTATTTTTTTATTTAGGAGACTATACAGTAAGGTGTAAAACAAGCTTACTATCACTGCTTCCAATCATTTGTTATTGCAATTTCAATTTCATGTATTATAATGAAAGGGGAGATTTACTTTAGGAATAAGTTGCTCTTAAAGAAACAGTACACCTTTATAATGAATATATTATGGAAGAATTTTCCTGTATAGAAAAACAAGGTTATGCTGGGAGATGTGTCACTGTAATGTTATTATGGTTTAATGTGATCTTTTTGTGCACTTTACCAGTGTCATCTGATTTTCAGACAGTTCACATTCCCTTCACCAGGTGTCCACACAGTTACTTTGTTATGTTTTAGAGGCGAATGAGAGCCGCGGACTCCAGTTCTCCATAGAGTGTGGTAATAACGGCTCCTCCACTTCATGTGAGCAGTGGAGGGGTATCATTACGGGGTGATAAATCTGCTTGAATGAGGCAAGTTGAGTGAGGGGGGGTGATAAGGAGGGCTGCACATTCAATTCTGTAGTAACAGTGACGATGTTCAGTTTCAGGACATGGGAGGACTGACCCCAAATATGTAACTCTGAGTTGTAATCATTTTTGAATAAAGTATCTCTAGTGAGTTATGTTTTACTGACAGGATAATCCCTGCACTATGCATTTCCACATATTATATATTACTGTCTCTTTAACACCTTAGTGATGTATGATGTGTCAGGACTGTCCCGTCGGTGCGGGCGATAAGGAGCGGTGACTGTACTGTCACACCATGGAATTCTGGGAAGGCAGCGAGGCAGCACACCGCTATACCATCCCACAATTCATTGAGAACTGTGGTCTGTAACAGCCCCCACCCCTGGATCGGACGGTCACTAAGGGGTTAAGAATTCATAAAACATATTGTAGGAAGTTTAAATCAAGAGCCCCCCCCCCCCGACTGTAATGTTTTCCTATCGGTTTAGACAAGATAAAGCGTTAGCGCCCCGATAATGAGACACGTTACTGCTGTTGTACAAAGGGGCCTTTCTTCAGCCATCTGGGGATGATGGGTATTGTGGTCCGTCAATAGCTGGAGCACCACATGATCATCACATCTCGTCTATTGTTAGGGATCCGCCCTTATTAATAATAATGATCATCACTCACTTTACTAGGGCAGAAATACGAATGACCCCTTGGATTCTGTGCCATTCTTCAAGAGATAGCCTAGTAAATAATGTGTTATGCACTGCTCTGGTCTGTAAAGGGTTAAGACTACTATATGTTCAGACCATACGGACATCATCTCCTCCTCTCCCCTCAGTCAGTACGTATCTATATATATCATAGGAGACGGGTCATGTGACTTAATTCATATCTCCCTAAGGATAAACACATCCCAGGGAGGAGTAAGGAGGAGGAGTTATGCAAATCTCCTCTATACTGCCTGTCCCATTGGTGTAAGCCTGGTGTGTTATACATAATATGCTAAACACCATATGTTATACACAGTGCACTACACACCATACTGTAATCACTATACACAGTACACTACATACCATACTGTAATCACTATACACAGTACACTACACACCATACTGTAACACTATACACAGTGCACTACACACCATACTGTAACACTATACACAGTACACTACACACCATACTGTAATCACTATACACAGTACACTACACACCATACTGTAATCACTATACACAGTACACTACACACCATACTGTAACACTATACACAGTACACTACACACCATACTGTAATCACTATACACAGTACACTACATACCATACTGTAATCACTATACACAGTACACTACACACCATACTGTAATCACTATACACAGTACACTGCACACCATACTGTAATCACTATACACAGTACACTATACACCATACTGTAACACTATACACAGTACACTACACATCATACTGTAATCACTATACACAGTGCACTACACACCATACAGTAATCACTATACACAGTACACTACACACCATACTGTAATCACTATACACAGTACACTGCACACCATACTGTAATCACTATACACAGTACACTACACACCATACTGTAATCACTATACACAGTACACTACACACCATACTGTAATCACTATACACAGTACACTACACACCATACAGTAATCACTATACACAGTACACTACACACCATACTGTAATCACTATACACAGTACACTACACACCATACTGTAATCACTATACACAGTACACTACACACCATACTGTAATCACTATACACAGTACACTACACACCATACTGTAATCACTATACACAGTACACTACACACCATACTGTAATCACTATACACAGTACACTACACACCATACTGTAATCACTATGCACAGTACACTACACACCATACTGTAATCACTATACACAGTACACTACACACCATACTGTAATCACTATACACAGTACACTACACACCATACTGTAATCACTATACACAGTACACTACACACCATACTGTAATCACTATACACAATACACTACACTACACACCATACTGTAACACTATGCACAGTACACTATACACCATACTGTAATCACTATACACAGTACACTACACACCATACTGTAATCACTATACACAATACACTACACACCATACTGTAATCACTATGCACAGTACACTACACACCATACTGTAATCACTATACACAGTACACTACACACCATACTGTAACACTATACACAGTACACTACACACCATACTGTAATCACTATACACAGTACACTACACACCATACTGTAACACTATACACAGTACACTACACACCATACTGTAACACTATACACAGTACACTACACACCATACTGTAACACTATACACAGTACACTACACACCATACTGTAATCACTATACACAGTACACTACACACCATACTGTAATCACTATACACAGTACACTACACACCATACTGTAATCACTATACACAGTACACTACACACCTTACTGTAACACTATACACAGTACACTACACACCATACTGTAATCACTATACACAATACACTACACACCATACTGTAATCACTATACACAGTACACTACACACCATACTGTAATCACTATACACAGTACACTACACACCATACTGTAATCACTATACACAGTACACTACACACCATACTGTAATCACTATACACAGTACACTACACACCATACTGTAATCACTATACACAATACACTACACACCATACTGTAATCACTATACACAGTACACTACACACCATACTGTAATCACTATACACAGTACACTACACACCATACTGTAATCACTATACACAGTACACTACACACCATACTGTAATCACTATACACAGTACACTACACACCATACTGTAATCACTATACACAGTGCACTGCACACCATACTGTAATCACTATACACAGTACACTACACACCATACTGTAATCACTATACACAGTACACTACACACCGTACTGTAATCACTATACACAGTACACTACACACCATACTGTAATCACTATACACAGTGCACTGCACACCATACTGTAATCACTATACACAGTACACTACACACCATACTGTAATCACTATACACAGTACACTACACACCGTACTGTAACACTATACACAGTACACTACACACTATACTGTAATCACTATACACAGTACACTGCACACCATACTGTAATCACTATACACAGTACACTACACACCATACTGTAATCACTATACACAGTACACTACACACCATACTGTAATCACTATACACAGTACACTACACACCATACTGTAATCACTATACACAGTACACTACACACCATACTGTAATCACTATACACAGTACACTACACACTATACTGTAACACTATACACAGTACACTACACACCATACTGTAATCACTATACACAGTACACTACACACCATACTGTAATCACTATACACAGTACACTACACACCATACTGTAATCACTATACACAGTACACTACACACCATACTGTAATCACTATACACAGTACACTACACACCGTACTGTAATCACTATACACAGTACACTACACACCGTACTGTAATCACTATACACAGTACACTACACACCATACTGTAATCACTATACACAGTACACTACACACCATACTGTAATCACTATACACAGTACACTACACACCATACTGTAATCACTATACACAGTACACTACACACCATACTGTAATCACTATACACAATACACTACACACCATACTGTAATCACTATACACAGTACACTACACACCATACTGTAATCACTATACACAATACACTACACACCATACTGTAATCACTATACACAGTACACTACACACCATACTGTAATCACTATACACAGTACACTACACACCATACTGTAATCACTATACACAATACACTACACACCATACTGTAATCACTATACACAGTACACTACACACCATACTGTAATCACTATACACAGTACACTACACACCATACTGTAATCACTATACACAGTACACTACACACCATACTGTAACACTATACACTGTACACTACACACCATACTGTAATCACTATACACAATACACTACACACCACACTGTAATCACTATACACAGTACACAACACACCATACTGTAATCACTATACACAGTACACTACACACCATACTGTAACACTATACACTGTACACTACACACCATACTGTAATCACTATACACAATACACTACACACCATACTGTAATCACTATACACAGTACACTACACACCATACTGTAATCACTATACACAATACACTACACACCACACTGTAATCACTATACACAGTACACTACACACCATACTGTAATCACTATACACAATACACTACACACCATACTGTAATCACTATACACAATACACTACACATCATACTGTAATCACTATACACAGTACACTACACACCATACTGTAACACTATACACAGTACACTTCACACCGTACTGTAATCACTATACACAGTGCACTACACACCATACTGTAATCACTATACACAGTACACTACACACCATACTGTAATCACTATACACAATACACTACACACCATACTGTAATCACTATACACAGTACACTACACACCATACTGTAATCACTATACACAGTACACTACACACCATACTGTAACACTATACACAGTACACTACACACCATACTGTAATGACTATACACAGTACACTACACACCATACTGTAATCACTATACACAGTACACTACACACCGTACTGTAACACTATACACAGTACACTTCACACCGTACTGTAATCACTATACACAGTGCACTACACACCATACTGTAATCACTATACACAGTACACTACACACCATACTGTAATCACTATACACAATACACTACACACCATACTGTAATCACTATACACAGTACACTACACACCATACTGTAATCACTATACACAGTACACTACACACCATACTGTAACACTATACACAGTACACTACACACCATACTGTAATGACTATACACAGTACACTACACACCATACTGTAATCACTATACACAGTACACTACACACCATACTGTAATCACTATACACAGTACACTACACACCGTACTGTAATCACTATACACAGTACACTACACACCATACTGTAATCACTATACACAGTACACTACACACTATACTGTAATCACTATGCACAGTACACTACACACCATACTGTAATCACTATACACAGTACACTACACACCATACTGTAATCACTATACACAGTACACTACACACCATACTGTAATCACTATACACAGTACACTATACACCATACTGTAACACTATACACAGTACACTACACACCATACTGTAATCACTATACACAGTACACTACACACCATACTGTAATCACTATACACAGTACACTATACACCATACTGTAACACTAAACACAGTACACTACACACCATACTGTAATCACTATACACAGTACACTACACACCATACTGTAATCACTATACACAGTACACTACACATCATACTGTAATCACTATACACAGTACACTACACACCGTACTGTAATCACTATACACAGTACACTACACACCATACAGTAATCACTATACACAGTACACTACACACCATACTGTAACACTATACACAGTACACTACACACCATACAGTAATCACTATACACAGTACACTACACACCATACTGTAATCACTATACACAGTACACTACACACCATACTGTAATCACTATACACAGTACACTACACACCATACTGTAATCACTATACACAGTGCACTACACACCATACTGTAATCACTATACACAGTACACTACACACCATACTGTAGTCACTATACACAGTACACTACACACCATACTGTAATCACTATACACAGTGCACTACACACCATACTGTAATCACTATACACAGTACACTATACACCATACTGTAATCACTATACACAGTACACTACACACCATACTGTAATCACTATACACAGTACACTATACACCATACTGTAGTCACTATACACAGTACACTACACACCATACTGTAGTCACTATACACAGTACACTACACACCATACTGTAACACTATACACAGTACACTACACATCATACTGTAATCACTATACACAGTACACCACACACCATACTGTAATCACTATACACAGTACACTACACACCATACTGTAACACTATACACAGTACACTACACACCATACTGTAATCACTATACACAGTACACTACACACCATACTGTAATCACTATACACAGTACACTATACACCATACTGTAATCACTGTACACAGTACACTACACACCGTACTGTAATCACTATACACAGTACACTACACACCATACTGTAATCACTATACACAGTACACTACACACCATACTGTAACACTATACACAGTACACTACACACCATACTGTAATCACTATACACAGTACACTACACACCATACTGTAACACTATACACAGTACACTACACACCATACTGTAATCACTATACACAGTACACTACACACCATACTGGAACACTATACACAGTACACTACACACCATACTGTAATCACTATACACAGTACACTACACACCATACTGTAACACTATACACAGTACACTACACACCATACAGTAATCACTATACACAGTACACTACACACCATACTGTAATCACTATACACAGTACACTACACACCATACTGTAATCACTATACACAGTACACTACACACCATACTGTAACACTATACACAGTACACTACACACCATACTGTAATCACTATACACAGTACACTACACACCATATTGTAATCACTATACACAGTACACTACACATCATACTGTAACACTATACACAGTACACTACACACCATACTGTAACACTATACACAGTACACTACACACCGTACTGTAATCGCTATACACAGTACACTACACACCATACTGTAATCGCTATACACAGTACACTACACACCATACTGTAATCACTATACACAGTACACTACACACCATACTGTAATCACTATACACAGTACACTACACACACCATACTGAAATCACTATACACAGTACACTACACACCATACTGTAATCACTATACACAGTACACTACACACCGTACTGTAATCACTATACACAGTACACTACACACCATACTATAACACTATACACAGTACACTACACACCATACTGTAATCACTATACACAGTACACTACACACCATACTGTAATCACTATACACAGTACACTACACACCATACTGTACTCACTATACACAGTACACTACACACCATACTGTAATCACTATACACAGTACACTACACACCTTACTGTAATCACTATACACAGTACACTATACACCATACTGTACTCACTATACACAGTACACTACACACCATACTGTAATCACTATACACAGTACACTCCACACCATACTATAACACTATACACAGTACAGTACACACCATACTGTAACACTATACACAGTACACTACACACCATACTGTAATCACTATACACAGTACACTACACACCATACTGTAATCACTATACACAGTACACTACACACCAAACAGTAATCACTATACACAGTACAGTACACACCGTACTGTAACACTATACACAGTACACTACACACCATACTGTAATCACTATACACAGTACACTACACATCGTACTGTAATCACTATACACAGTACACTACACACCATACAGTAATCACTATACACAGTACACTACACACCGTACTGTAATCACTATACACAGTACACTACACACCATACTGTAATCACTATACACAGTACACTACACACCGTACAGTAATCACTATACACAGTACACTACACACCATACTGTAATCACTATACACAGTACACTACACACCGTACAGTAATCACTATACACAGTACACTACACACCATACTGTAATCACTATACACAGTACACTACACACCATACTGTAATCACTATACACAGTACACTACACACCGTACTGTAATCACTATACACAGTACACAACACACCATACTGTAATCACTATACACAGTACACTACACACCGTACTGTCATCACTATACACAGTACACTACACATCGTACTGTAATCACTATACACAGTACACTACACACCATACTGTAATCACTATACACAGTACACTACACACCATACTGAAATTACTATACACAATACACTACACACCATACTGTAACACTATACACAGTACACTACACACCATACTGTAATCACTATACACAGTACACTACACATCGTACTGTAATCACTATACACAGTACACTACACACCATACTGAAATCACTATACACAATACACTACACACCATACTGTAATCACTATACACAGTACACTACACACCATACTGTAATCACTATACACAATACACTACACACCATACTGTAATCACTATACACAGTACACTACACACTATACTGTAATCACTATACACAGTACACTACACACCATACTGTAATCACTATACACAGTACACTACACACTATACTGTAATCACTATACACAGTACACTGCACACCATACTGTAATCACTATACACAGTACACTACACACTATACTGTAATCACTATACACAGTACACTACACACCATACTGTAATCACTATACACAATACACACCATACTGTAACACTATACACAATACACACCATACTGAAATCACTATACACAGTACACTACACACCATACTGTAATCAGTATACACAGTACACTACACACCATACTGTAATCACTATACACAGTACACTACACACCATACTGTAACACTATACACAGTACACTACACACCATACTGTAATCACTATACACAGTACACTACACACCGTACTGTAATCACTATACACAGTACACTAAACACCATACTGTAACACTATACACAGTACGCTACACACCATACTGTAATCACTATACACAGTACACTACACACCATACTGTAACACTATACACAGTACGCTACACACCATACTGTAATCACTATACACAGTACACTACACACCATACTGTAATCACTATACACAGTACACTACACACCATACTGTAATCACTATACACAGTACACTACACACCGTACTGTAACACTATACAGAGTACACTACACACCATACTGTAATCGCTATACACAGAACGCTACACACCGTACTGTAATCGCTATACACAGCACGCTACACACCATACTGTAATCACTATACACAGTACACTACACACCATACTGTAATCACTATACACAGTACACTACACACCATACTGTAATCACTATACACAGTACACTACACACCGTACTGTAACACTATACACAGTACACTACACACCATACTGTAATCGCTATACACAGTACGCTACACACCGTACTGTAATCGCTATACACAGTACACTACACACCGTACTGTAACACTATACAGAGTACACTACACACCATACTGTAATCACTATACACAGTACACTACACACCGTACTGTAACACTATACAGAGTACACTACACACCATACTGTAATCACTATACACAGTGCACTACACACCATACTGTAATCACTATACACAGTACACTACACACTGTACTGTAATCACTATACACAGTACACTACACACCGTACTGTAATCACTATACACAGTACACTACACACCGTACTGTAATCACTATACACAATACACTACACACCATACTGTAACACTATACACAGTACACTACACACCATACTGTAATCACTATACACAGTAAACTACACACCGTACTGTAATCACTATACACAGTACACTACACACCATACTGTAACACTATACAGAGTACACTACACACCATACTGTAATCACTATACACAGTGCACTACACACCATACTGTAATCACTATACACAGTACACTACACACCGTACTGTAATCACTATACACAGTACACTACAACACCGTACTGTAATCACTATACACAGTACACTACACACCATACTGTAACACTATACACAATACACTACACACCATACTGTAATCACTATACACAATACACTACACACCATACTGTAATCACTATACACAATACACTACACACCATACTGTAACACTATACACAGTACACTACACACCATACTGTAATCACTATACACAATACACTACACACCATACTGTAACACTATACACAGTACACTACACACCATACTGTAATCACTATACACAATACACTACACACCGTACTGTAATCACTATACACAGTACACTACACACCGTACTGTAATCACTATACACAATACACTACACACCGTACTGTAATCACTATACACAGTACACTACACACCATACTGTAATCACTATACACAGTACACTACACACCATACTGTAATCACTATACACAGTACACTACCCACCGTACTGTAACACTATACACAGTACACTACACACCATACTGTAATCACTATACACAGTACACTACACACCATACTGTAATCACTATACACAGTACACTACACACCATACAGTAATCACTATACACAGTACACTACACACCGTACTGTAATCACTATACACAGTACACTACACATCATACTGTAATCACTATACACAATACACTACACACCATACTGTAATCACTATACACAGTACACTACACACTATACTGTAATCACTATACACAGTACACTACACACCGTACTGTAATCACTATACACAGTACACTACACACCGTACTGTAACACTATACACAGTACACTACACACCGTACTGTAATCACTATACACAGTACACAACACACCATACTGTAATCACTATACACAGTACACTACACACCATACTGTAATCACTATACACAGTACACTACACACCATACTGTAATCACTATACACAATACACTACACACCATACTGTAATCACTATACACAGTACACTACACACCATACTGTAACACTATACACAGTACACTACACACCATACTGTAATCACTATACACAGTACATTACACACCATACTGTAATCACTATACACAGTACACTACACACCATACTGTAACACTATACACAGTACACTACACACCATACAGTAATCACTATACACAGTACACTACACACCATACTGTAATCACTATACACAGTACACTACACACCATACAGTAATCACTATACACAGTACACTAACCACCTTACTGTAATCACTATACACAATACACTACACACCGTACTATAATCACTATACACAGTACACTACACACCACACTGTAACACTATACACAGTACACTACACACCATACTGTAATCACTATACACAGTACACTACACATCGTACTGTAATCACTATACACAGTACACTACACACCATACTGTAATCACTATACACAGTACACTACACACCATACTGTAATCACTATACACAGTACACTACACACCATACTGAAATTACTATACACAATACACTACACACCATACTGTAACACTATACACAGTACACTACACACCATACTGTAATCACTATACACAGTACACTACACATCGTACTGTAATCACTATACACAGTACACTACACACCATACTGAAATCACTATACACAATACACTACACACCATACTGTAATCACTATACACAGTACACTACACACCATACTGTAATCACTATACACAATACACTACACACCATACTGTAATCACTATACACAGTACACTACACACTAAACTGTAATCACTATACACAGTACACTACACACCATACTGTAATCACTATACACAGTACACTACACACTATACTGTAATCACTATACACAGTACACTGCACACCATACTGTAATCACTATACACAGTACACTACACACTATACTGTAATCACTATACACAGTACACTACACACCATACTGTAATCACTATACACAATACACACCATACTGTTATCACTATACACAATACACACCATACTGAAATCACTATACACAGTACACTACACACCATACTGTAATCAGTATACACAGTACACTACACACCATACTGTAATCACTATACACAGTACACTACACACCATACTGTAACACTATACACAGTACACTACACACCATACTGTAATCACTATACACAGTACACTACACACCGTACTGTAATCACTATACACAGTACACTAAACACCATACTGTAACACTATACACAGTACGCTACACACCATACTGTAATCACTATACACAGTACACTACACACCATACTGTAACACTATACACAGTACGCTACACACCATACTGTAATCACTATACACAGTACACTACACACCATACTGTAATCACTATACACAGTACACTACACACCATACTGTAATCACTATACACAGTACACTACACACCGTACTGTAACACTATACAGAGTACACTACACACCATACTGTAATCGCTATACACAGAACGCTACACACCGTACTGTAATCGCTATACACAGCACGCTACACACCATACTGTAATCACTATACACAGTACACTACACACCATACTGTAATCACTATACACAGTACACTACACACCATACTGTAATCACTATACACAGTACACTACACACCGTACTGTAACACTATACAGAGTACACTACACACCGTACTGTAATCGCTATACACAGTACGCTACACACCGTACTGTAATCGCTATACACAGTACACTACACACCGTACTGTAACACTATACAGAGTACACTACACACCATACTGTAATCACTATACACAGTACACTACACACCATACTGTAATCACTATACAGAGTACACTACACACCATACTGTAATCACTATACAGAGTACACTACACACCATACTGTAATCACTATACACAGTGCACTACACACCATACTGTAATCACTATACACAGTACACTACACACTGTACTGTAATCACTATACACAGTACACTACACACCGTACTGTAATCACTATACACAGTACACTACACACCGTACTGTAATCACTATACACAATACACTACACACCATACTGTAACACTATACACAGTACACTACACACCATACTGTAATCACTATACACAGTAAACTACACACCGTACTGTAATCACTATACACAGTACACTACACACCGTACTGTAACACTATACAGAGTACACTACACACCATACTGTAATCACTATACACAGTGCACTACACACCATACTGTAATCACTATACACAGTACACTACACACCGTACTGTAATCACTATACACAGTACACTACAACACCGTACTGTAATCACTATACACAGTACACTACACACCATACTGTAACACTATACACAATACACTACACACCATACTGTAATCACTATACACAATACACTACACACCATACTGTAATCACTATACACAATACACTACACACCATACTGTAACACTATACACAGTACACTACACACCATACTGTAATCACTATACACAATACACTACACACCATACTGTAACACTATACACAGTACACTACACACCATACTGTAATCACTATACACAATACACTACACACCGTACTGTAATCACTATACACAGTACACTACACACCGTACTGTAATCACTATACACAATACACTACACACCGTACTGTAATCACTATACACAGTACACTACACACCGTACTGTAACACTATACACAGTACACTTCACACCGTACTGTAATCACTATACACAGTGCACTACACACCATACTGTAATCACTATACACAGTACACTACACACCATACTGTAATCACTATACACAATACACTACACACCATACTGTAATCACTATACACAGTACACTACACACCATACTGTAATCACTATACACAGTACACTACACACCATACTGTAACACTATACACAGTACACTACACACCATACTGTAATGACTATACACAGTACACTACACACCATACTGTAATCACTATACACAGTACACTACACACCATACTGTAATCACTATACACAGTACACTACACACCGTACTGTAATCACTATACACAGTACACTACACACCATACTGTAATCACTATACACAGTACACTACACACTATACTGTAATCACTATGCACAGTACACTACACACCATACTGTAATCACTATACACAGTACACTACACACCATACTGTAATCACTATACACAGTACACTACACACCATACTGTAATCACTATACACAGTACACTATACACCATACTGTAACACTATACACAGTACACTACACACCATACTGTAATCACTATACACAGTACACTACACACCATACTGTAATCACTATACACAGTACACTATACACCATACTGTAACACTAAACACAGTACACTACACACCATACTGTAATCACTATACACAGTACACTACACACCATACTGTAATCACTATACACAGTACACTACACATCATACTGTAATCACTATACACAGTACACTACACACCGTACTGTAATCACTATACACAGTACACTACACACCATACAGTAATCACTATACACAGTACACTACACACCATACTGTAACACTATACACAGTACACTACACACCATACAGTAATCACTATACACAGTACACTACACACCATACTGTAATCACTATACACAGTACACTACACACCATACTGTAATCACTATACACAGTACACTACACACCATACTGTAATCACTATACACAGTGCACTACACACCATACTGTAATCACTATACACAGTACACTACACACCATACTGTAGTCACTATACACAGTACACTACACACCATACTGTAATCACTATACACAGTGCACTACACACCATACTGTAATCACTATACACAGTACACTATACACCATACTGTAATCACTATACACAGTACACTACACACCATACTGTAATCACTATACACAGTACACTATACACCATACTGTAGTCACTATACACAGTACACTACACACCATACTGTAGTCACTATACACAGTACACTACACACCATACTGTAACACTATACACAGTACACTACACATCATACTGTAATCACTATACACAGTACACCACACACCATACTGTAATCACTATACACAGTACACTACACACCATACTGTAACACTATACACAGTACACTACACACCATACTGTAATCACTATACACAGTACACTACACACCATACTGTAATCACTATACACAGTACACTATACACCATACTGTAATCACTGTACACAGTACACTACACACCGTACTGTAATCACTATACACAGTACACTACACACCATACTGTAATCACTATACACAGTACACTACACACCATACTGTAACACTATACACAGTACACTACACACCATACTGTAATCACTATACACAGTACACTACACACCATACTGTAACACTATACACAGTACACTACACACCATACTGTAATCACTATACACAGTACACTACACACCATACTGGAACACTATACACAGTACACTACACACCATACTGTAATCACTATACACAGTACACTACACACCATACTGTAACACTATACACAGTACACTACACACCATACAGTAATCACTATACACAGTACACTACACACCATACTGTAATCACTATACACAGTACACTACACACCATACTGTAATCACTATACACAGTACACTACACACCATACTGTAACACTATACACAGTACACTACACACCATACTGTAATCACTATACACAGTACACTACACACCATATTGTAATCACTATACACAGTACACTACACATCATACTGTAACACTATACACAGTACACTACACACCATACTGTAACACTATACACAGTACACTACACACCGTACTGTAATCGCTATACACAGTACACTACACACCATACTGTAATCGCTATACACAGTACACTACACACCATACTGTAATCACTATACACAGTACACTACACACCATACTGTAATCACTATACACAGTACACTACACACCATACTGTAATCACTATACACAGTACACTACACACCGTACTGTAATCACTATACACAGTACACTACACACCATACTATAACACTATACACAGTACACTACACACCATACTGTAATCACTATACACAGTACACTACACACCATACTGTAATCACTATACACAGTACACTACACACCATACTGTACTCACTATACACAGTACACTACACACCATACTGTAATCACTATACACAGTACACTACACACCTTACTGTAATCACTATACACAGTACACTATACACCATACTGTACTCACTATACACAGTACACTACACACCATACTGTAATCACTATACACAGTACACTCCACACCATACTATAACACTATACACAGTACAGTACACACCATACTGTAACACTATACACAGTACACTACACACCATACTGTAATCACTATACACAGTACACTACACACCATACTGTAATCACTATACACAGTACACTACACACCAAACAGTAATCACTATACACAGTACAGTACACACCGTACTGTAACACTATACACAGTACACTACACACCATACTGTAATCACTATACACAGTACACTACACATCGTACTGTAATCACTATACACAGTACACTACACACCATACAGTAATCACTATACACAGTACACTACACACCGTACTGTAATCACTATACACAGTACACTACACACCATACTGTAATCACTATACACAGTACACTACACACCGTACAGTAATCACTATACACAGTACACTACACACCATACTGTAATCACTATACACAGTACACTACACACCGTACAGTAATCACTATACACAGTACACTACACACCATACTGTAATCACTATACACAGTACACTACACACCATACTGTAATCACTATACACAGTACACTACACACCGTACTGTAATCACTATACACAGTACACAACACACCATACTGTAATCACTATACACAGTACACTACACACCGTACTGTCATCACTATACACAGTACACTACACATCGTACTGTAATCACTATACACAGTACACTACACACCATACTGTAATCACTATACACAGTACACTACACACCATACTGAAATTACTATACACAATACACTACACACCATACTGTAACACTATACACAGTACACTACACACCATACTGTAATCACTATACACAGTACACTACACATCGTACTGTAATCACTATACACAGTACACTACACACCATACTGAAATCACTATACACAGTACACTACACACTATACTGTAATCACTATACACAGTACACTACACACCATACTGTAATCACTATACACAGTACACTACACACTATACTGTAATCACTATACACAGTACACTACACACCATACTGTAATCACTATACACAGTACACTACACACCATACTGTAATCACTATACACAGTACACTACACACCATACTGTAATCACTATACACAGTACACTACACACCATACTGTAACACTATACACAGTACACTACACACCATACTGTAATCACTATAGACAGTACACTACACACCATACTGTAACACTATACACAGTACACTACACACCATACTGTAATCACTATACACAATACACTACACACCATACTGTAATCACTATACACAGTACACTACACACTATACTGTAATCACTATACACAGTACACTACACACCATACTGTAATCACTATACACAGTACACTACACACTATACTGTAATCACTATACACAGTACACTGCACACCATACTGTAATCACTATACACAGTACACTACACACTATACTGTAATCACTATACACAGTACACTACACACCATACTGTAATCACTATACACAATACACACCATACTGTAATCACTATACACAATACACACCATACTGAAATCACTATACACAGTACACTACACACCATACTGTAATCAGTATACACAGTACACTACACACCATACTGTAATCACTATACACAGTACACTACACACCATACTGTAACACTATACACAGTACACTACACACCATACTGTAATCACTATACACAGTACACTACACACCGTACTGTAATCACTATACACAGTACACTAAACACCATACAGTAACACTATACACAGTACGCTACACACCATACTGTAATCACTATACACAGTACACTACACACCATACTGTAACACTATACACAGTACGCTACACACCATACTGTAATCACTATACACAGTACACTACACACCATACTGTAATCACTATACACAGTACACTACACACCATACTGTAATCACTATACACAGTACACTACACACCGTACTGTAACACTATACAGAGTACACTACACACCATACTGTAATCGCTATACACAGAACGCTACACACCGTACTGTAATCGCTATACACAGCACGCTACACACCATACTGTAATCACTATACACAGTACACTACACACCATACTGTAATCACTATACACAGTACACTACACACCATACTGTAATCACTATACACAGTACACTACACACCGTACTGTAACACTATACAGAGTACACTACACACCATACTGTAATCGCTATACACAGTACGCTACACACCGTACTGTAATCGCTATACACAGTACACTACACACCATACTGTAACACTATACAGAGTACACTACACACCATACTGTAATCACTATACACAGTACACTACACACCGTACTGTAACACTATACAGAGTACACTACACACCATACTGTAATCACTATACACAGTGCACTACACACCATACTGTAATCACTATACACAGTACACTACACACTGTACTGTAATCACTATACACAGTACACTACACACCGTACTGTAATCACTATACACAGTACACTACACACCGTACTGTAATCACTATACACAATACACTACACACCATACTGTAACACTATACACAGTACACTACACACCATACTGTAATCACTATACACAGTAAACTACACACCGTACTGTAATCACTATACACAGTACACTACACACCATACTGTAACACTATACAGAGTACACTACACACCATACTGTAATCACTATACACAGTGCACTACACACCATACTGTAATCACTATACACAGTACACTACACACCGTACTGTAATCACTATACACAGTACACTACAACACCGTACTGTAATCACTATACACAGTACACTACACACCATACTGTAACACTATACACAATACACTACACACCATACTGTAATCACTATACACAATACACTACACACCATACTGTAATCACTATACACAATACACTACACACCATACTGTAACACTATACACAGTACACTACACACCATACTGTAATCACTATACACAATACACTACACACCATACTGTAACACTATACACAGTACACTACACACCATACTGTAATCACTATACACAATACACTACACACCGTACTGTAATCACTATACACAGTACACTACACACCGTACTGTAATCACTATACACAATACACTACACACCGTACTGTAATCACTATACACAGTACACTACACACCATACTGTAATCACTATACACAGTACACTACACACCATACTGTAATCACTATACACAGTACACTACCCACCGTACTGTAACACTATACACAGTACACTACACACCATACTGTAATCACTATACACAGTACACTACACACCATACTGTAATCACTATACACAGTACACTACACACCATACAGTAATCACTATACACAGTACACTACACACCGTACTGTAATCACTATACACAGTACACTACACACCATACTGTAATCACTATACACAATACACTACACACCATACTGTAATCACTATACACAGTACACTACACACTATACTGTAATCACTATACACAGTACACTACACACCGTACTGTAATCACTATACACAGTACACTACACACCTTACTGTAATCACTATACACAGTACACTACACACCATACTGTAATCACTATACACAGTACACTACACACTATACTGTAATCACTATACACAGTACACTACACACCTTACTGTAATCACTATACACAGTACACTACACACCATACTGTAATCACTATACACAGTACACTACACACCGTACTGTAACACTATACACAGTACACTACACACCGTACTGTAATCACTATACACAGTACACAACACACCATACTGTAATCACTATACACAGTACACTACACACCATACTGTAATCACTATACACAGTACACTACACACCATACTGTAATCACTATACACAGTACACTACACACCATACTGTAACACTATACACAGTACACTACACACCATACTGTAATCACTATACACAGTACATTACACACCATACTGTAATCACTATACACAGTACACTACACACCATACTGTAACACTATACACAGTACACTACACACCATACAGTAATCACTATACACAGTACACTACACACCATACTGTAATCACTATACACAGTACACTACACACCATACAGTAATCACTATACACAGTACACTAACCACCTTACTGTAATCACTATACACAATACACTACACACCGTACTATAATCACTATACACAGTACACTACACACCATACTGTAACACTATACACAGTACACTACACACCATACTGTAATCACTATACACAGTACACTCACACCGTACTGTAATCACTATACAGAGTACACTACACACTATACTGTAATCGCTATACACAGTACACTACACACCGTACTGTAATCACTATACACAGTACGCTACACACCGTACTGTAATCGCTATACACAGTACGCTACACACCGTACTGTAATCACTATACACAGTACACTACACACCGTACTGTAATCGCTATACACAGTACACTACACACCGTACTGTAATCACTATACACAGTACACTACACACCGTACTGTAATCACTATACACAGTACGCTACACACCGTACTGTAATCGCTATACACAGTACACTACACACCGTACTGTAACACTATACACAGTGCACTACACACCATACTGTAATCACTATACACAGTACACTACACACCGTACTGTAATCACTATACACAGTGCACTACACACCATACTGTAATCGCTATACACAGTACAATACACACCATACTGTAATCACTATACACAGTACACTACACACTATACTGTAATCACTATACACAGTACACTACACACCGTACTGTAATCACTATACACAGTACACTACACACCTTACTGTAATCACTATACACAGTACACTACACACCATACTGAAATCACTATACACAGTACACTACACACCATACTGTAATCACTATACATAGTACACTACACACCATACTGTAACACTATACACAGTACACTACACACCGTACTGTAATCACTATACACAGTACACTACACACCGTACTGTAATCACTATACACAGTACACTACACACCATACTGTAATCACTATACACAGTACACTACACACCGTACAGTAATCACTATACACAGTACTCTACACACCATACTGTAATCACTATACACAGTACACTACACACCGTACTGTAATCACTATACACAGTACACTACACACCGTACTGTAATCACTATACACAGTACACTACACACCGTACTGTAATCACTATACACAGTACTCTACACACCATACTGTAATCACTATACACAGTACACTACACACCATACTGTAATCACTATACACAGTACACCACACACCATACTGTAATCACTATACACAGTACACTATACACGGTACACTACACAACATACTGTAATCACTATACACAGTACACTACACACCGTACTGTAATCACTATACACAGTACACTACACACCACACTGTAATCACTATACACAGTACACTACACACCATACTGTAATCACTATACACAGTACACTACACACCATACTGTAATCACTATACACAGTACACTACACACCATACTGTAATCACTATACACAGTACACTACACACCGTACTGTAATCACTATACACAGTACTCTACACACCATACTGTAATCACTATACACAGTACACTGCACACCATACTGTAATCACTATACACAGTACACTACACACCGTACTGTAATCACTATACACAGTACACTACACACCATACTGTAATCACTATACACAATACACTACACACCATACTGTAACACTATACACAATACACTACACACTATACTGTAATCACTATACACAGTACACTACACACCTTACTGTAATCACTATACACAGTACATTACACACCATACAGTAATCACTATACACAGTACACTACATACCGTACTGTAATCACTATACACAGTACACTACACACCATACTGTAACACTATACACAGTACACTACACACCACACTGTAATCACTATACACAATACACTACACACCATACTGTAATCACTATACACAGTACACTACATAACGTACTGTAATCACTATACACAGTACATTACACGCCATACTGTAATCACTATACACAGTACACTACACACCGTACTGTAATCACTATACACAGTACACTACACACCTTACTGTAATCACTATACACAATACACTACACACTGTACTATAATCACTATACACATTACACTACACACCATACAGTAATCACTATACACAGTACACTACACACCATACTGTAATCACTATAAACAGTACACTACACACCATACTGAAATCACTATACACAGTACACTACACACCGTACTGTAATCACTATAAACAGTACACTACATACCGTACTGTAATCACTATACACAGTACACTACACACCGTACTGTAATTACTATACACAGTACATTACACGCCATTCTGTAACACTATACACAGTACATTACACACCATACTGTAACACTATACACAGTACACTACACACCATACTGTAATCACTATACACAGTACACTACACACCGTACTGTAATCACTATACACAGTACATTACACGCCATTCTGTAATCACTATACACAATACACTACACACCATACTGTAATCACTATACACAGTACACTACATACCGTACTGTAATCACTATACACAGTACACTACACACCATACTGTAACACTATACACAGTACACTACACACCATACTGTAACACTATACACAGTACACTACATACCGTACTGTAATCACTATACACAGTACATTACACACCATACTGTAATTACTATACACAATACATTACACACCATACAGTAATCACTATACACAGTACACTACATACGGTACTGTAATCACTATACACAGTACATTACACGCCATACTGTAATCACTATACACAGTACACTACACACCGTACTGTAATCACTATACACAGTACATTACACGCCATACTGTAACACTATACACAGTACACTACACACCGTACTGTAATTACTATACACAATACATTACACACAATACAGTAATCACTATACACAGTACACTACATACGGTACTGTAATCACTATACACAGTACATTACACGCCATACTGTAACACTATACACAGTACACTACACACCGTACTGTAATCACTATACACAGTACATTACACGCCATACTGTAACACTATACACAGTACATTACACACCATACTGTAATCACTATACACAGTACACTACATACCACACTGTAATCACTATAAACAATACACTACACACCATACTGTAATCACTATACACATTACACTACACACCATACTGTAACACTATACACAGTACACTACACACCATACTGTAATCACTATACACAGTACACTACACACCACACTGAAATCACTATACACAGTACACTACACACCATACTGTAATCACTATACACAATACACTACACACCGTACTGTAACACTATACACAGTACGCTACACACCGTACTGTAATCACTATACACAGTACACTACACACCATACTGTAATCACTATACACAGTACACTACACACCATACTGTAACACTATACACAGTACACTACACACCATACTGTAATCACTATACACAATACACTACACACCGTACTGTAACACTATACACAGTACGCTACACACCGTACTGTAATCACTATACACAGTACACTACACACCATACTGTAATCACTATACACAGTACACTACACACCATACTGTAATCACTATACACAGTGCACTACACATCATACTGTAACACTATACACAGTACACTACACACCATACTGTAATCACTATACACAGTACACTACACACCATACTGTAATCACTATACACAATACACTACACACCATACTGTAACACTATACACAGTACACTACATACCATACTGTAATCACTATACACAATACACTACACACCGTACTGTAACACTATACACAGAACACTACACACCATACTGTAATCACTATACACAGTACACTATACACCATACTGTAATCACTATACACAGTGCACTACACACCATACTGTAACACTATACACAGTACACTACACACCATACTGTAATCACTATACACAGTACACTACACACCATACTGTAATCACTATACACAATACACTACACACCATACTGTAACACTATACACAGTACACTACATACCATACTGTAATCACTATACACAATACACTACACACCATACTGTAATCACTATACACAGTACACTACACACTATACTGTAATCACTATACACAGTACACTATACACCATACTGTAATCACTATACACAGTGCACTACACACCATACTGTAATCACTATACACACCGTACTGTAATCACTATACACAGTGCACTACACACCATACTGTAATCACTATACACAGTACACTACACACCATACTGTAATCACTATACACAGTACACTACACACCATACTGTAATCACTATACACAGTACACTACACACCATACTGTAATCACTATACACAGTACACTACACACCGTACTGTAATCACTATACACAGTACACTACACACTATACTGTAATCGCTATACACAGTACACTACACACCATACTGTTACACTACACACCATACTGTAATCGCTATACACAGTACACTACACACCATACTGTAATCACTATACACAATACACTACACACCGTACTGTAATCACTATATACAGTACACCACACACTATACTGTAATCACTATACACAGTACACTACACACCTTACTGTAATCACTATACACAATACACTACACACCATACTGAAATCACTATACACAGTACACTACACACCATACTGTAATCACTATACATAGTACACTACACACCACACTGTAACACTATACACAGTACACTACACACCGTACTGTAATCACTATACACAGTACACTACACACCGTACTGTAATCACTATACACAGTACACTACACACCATACTGTAATCACTATACACAGTACACTACACACCGTACTGTAATCACTATACACAGTACTCTACACACCATACTGTAATCACTATACACAGTACACTACACACCGTACTGTAATCACTATACACAGTACACCACACACCATACTGTAATCACTATACACAGTACAGTACACACCATACTGTAATCACTATACACAGTACTCTACACACTATACTGTAATCACTATACACAGTACACTACACACCGTACTGTAATCACTATACACAGTACTCTACACACCATACTGTAATCACTATACACAGTACACTACACACCATACTGTAATCACTATACACAGTACACTACACACCATACTGTAATCACTATACACAGTACACTATACACAGTACACTACACGCCATACTGTAATCACTATACACAATACACTACACACCATACTGAAATCACTATACACAATACACTACACACCATACTGTAATCACTATACTCAATACACTACACATCATACTGTAATCACTATACACAGTACACTACACACCGTACTGTAATCACTATACACAATACACTACACACCGTACTGTAAACACTATACACAGTACACTACACACCATACTGTAATAACTATACACAATACACTACACACCATACTGTAATCACTATACAGAGTACACCACACACAATACTGTAATCACTATACACAGTACACTACACACCATACTGTAATCACTATACACAGTACACTACACACCATACTGTAATCACTATACACAATACACTACACATCATACTGTAATCACTATACACAGTACACTACACACCGTACTGTAATCACTATACACAATACACTACACACCGTACTGTAATCACTATACACAATACACTACACACCGTACTGTAAACACTATACACAGTACACTACACACCATACTGTAATCACTATACACAATACACTACACACCATACTGTAATCACTATACAGAGTACACTACACACCATACTGTAATCACTATACACAGTACACTACACACCATACTGTAATCACTATACACAGTACACTACACACCATACTGTAATCACTATACACAATACACTACACACCATACTGTAATCACTATACACAATACACTACACACCATACTGTAATCACTATACACAGTACACTATACACCATACTGTAACACTAAACACAGTACACTACACACCATACAGTAATCACTATACACAGTACGCTACACACCGTACTGTAATCACTATACACAGTACACTACACACCATACTGTAATCACTATACACAATACACTACACACCGTACTGTAAACACTATACACAGTACACTACACACCGTACTGTAATCACTATACACAGTACACTACACACCATACTGTAATCACTATACACAGTACACTACACACCATACTGTACTCACTATACACAGTACACTACACACCATACTGTAATCACTATACACAGTACACTACACACCATACTGTAACACTATACACAGTACACTACACACCATACTGTAATCACTATACACAGTACACTATACACCATACTGTAATCACTATACACAGTACACTACACACCATACTGTAATCACTATACACAGTACACTACACACCATACTGTAATCACTATACACAGTACACTACACACCGTACTGTAACACTATACAGAGTACACTACACACCATACTGTAATCGCTATACACAGTACGCTACACACCGTACTGTAATCGCTATACACAGTACACTACACACCGTACTGTAACACTATACAGAGTACACTACACACCATACTGTAATCACTATACACAGTACACTACACACCGTACTGTAACACTATACAGAGTACACTACACACCATACTGTAATCACTATACACAGTGCACTACACACCATACTGTAATCACTATACACAGTACACTACACACCATACTGTAATCACTATACAGAGTACACTACACACAATACTGTAATCACTATACACAGAACACTACACACCATACTGTAATCACTATACACAGTACACTACACACCATACTGTAATCACTATACACAATACACTACACATCATACTGTAATCGCTATACACAGTACACTACACACCGTACTGTAATCACTATACACAATACACTACACACCGTACTGTAATCACTATACACAATACACTACACACCGTACTGTAAACACTATACACAGTACACTACACACCATACTGTAATCACTATACACAATACACTACACACCATACTGTAATCACTATACAGAGTACACTACACACCATACTGTAATCACTATACACAGTACACTACACACCATACTGTAATCACTATACACAGTACACTACACACCATACTGTAATCACTATACACAATACACTACACACCATACTGTAATCACTATACACAATACACTACACACCATACTGTAATCACTATACACAGTACACTATACACCATACTGTAATCACTATACACAGTACACTACACACCATACAGTAATCACTATACACAGTACACTACACACCATACTGTAATCACTATACACAGTACACTACACACCGTACTGTAACACTATACACAGTACACTACACACCATACTGTAACACTATACACAGTACACTACACACCATACTGTAATCACTATACACAATACACTACACACCATACTGTAACACTAAACACAGTACACTACACACCATACAGTAATCACTATACACAGTACGCTACACACCGTACTGTAATCACTATACACAGTACACTACACACCATACTGTAATCACTATACACAATACACTACACACCATACTGTAATCACTATACAAAGTACACTACACACCATACTGTAACACTATACACAGTACACTACACACCATACTGTAATCACTATACACAGTACACTATACACCATACTGTAACACTAAACACAGTACACTACACACCATACAGTAATCACTATACACAGTACACTACACACCATACTGTAATCACTATACACAGTGCACTACACACCATACTGTAATCACTATACACAGTACACTACACACCATACTGTAATCACTATACACAATACACTACACGCCATACTGTAATCACTATACACAGTACACTACACATCATACTGTAATCACTATACACAGTACACTACACACCATACAGTAAGCACTATACACAGTACACTACACACCATACAGTAATCACTATACACAGTGCAGTACACACCATACTGTAACACTATACACAGTACACTACACACCATACTGTAATCACTATACACAATACACTACACACCATACTGTAATCACTATACACAGTGCACTACACATCATACTGTAACACTATACACAGTACACTACACACCATACTGTAATCACTATACACAGTACACTACGCATCATACTGTAATCACTATACACAGTACACTACACACCATACTGTAATCACTATACACAGTACACTACGCATCATACTGTAATCACTATACACAGTACATTACACGCCATACTGTAATCACTATACACAGTACATTACACGCCATACTGTAATCACTATACACAGTACACTACACACCATACAGTAATCACTATACACAATACACTACACACCATACTGTAATCACTATACACAATACACTACACACCATACTGTAATCACTATACACAGTACACTACAGATTGTACTGTAATCACTATACACAATACACTACACACCATACTGTAATCACTATACACAGTACACTACACACCATACTGTAATCACTGTACACAGTACACTACACACCATACTGTAATCACTATACACAGTACACTACACACCATACTGTAATCACTATACACAGTACACTACACACCGTACTGTAATCACTATACACAGTACACTACACACCGTACTGTAACACTATACACAGTACACTACACACCATACTGTAATCACTATACACAGTACACTACACACCATACTGTAATCACTATACACAATACACTACACACCATACTGTAACACTATACACAGTACACTACACACCATACTGTAATCACTATACACAGTACTCTACACACCATACTGTAATCACTATACACAGTACACTACACACCATACTGTAATCACTATACACAGTACACTACACACCATACTGTAATCACTATACACAGTACACTACACACCATACTGTAATCACTATACACAATACACTACACACCATACTGTAATCACTATCCACAATACACTACACACCGTACTGTAACACTATACACAGTACACTACACACCATACTGTAATCACTATACACAGTACACTACACACCATACTGTAATCACTATACACAGTACACTACACACCATACAGTAATTACTATACACAGTACACTACACACCATACAGTAATCACTATACACAGTACACTACACACCATACTGTAATCACTATACACAGTACACTACACACCGTACTGTAACACTATACACAGTACACTACACACCATACTGTAACACTATACACAGTACACTACACACCATACAGTAATCACTATACACAGTACACTACACATCATACTGTAATCACTATACACAGTACACTACACACCATACTGTACTCACTATACACAGTACACTACACACTATACTGTAATCACTATACACAGTACACTACACACCATACTGTAATCACTATACACAGTACACTACACACCATACTGTAATCACTATACACAGTACACTACACACCATACTGTAATCACTATACACAGTACACTACACACCATACTGTAATCACTATACACAGTACACTACACACCATACTGTAATCACTATACACAGTACACTACACACCATACTGTAATCACTATACACAGTACACTACACACCATACTGTAATCACTATACACAGTACACTACACACCATACTGTAACACTATACACAGTACACTACACGCCATACTGTAATCACTATACACAGTACACTACACACCATACTGAAATCACTATACACAGTACACTACACACCATACTGAAATCACTATACACAGTACACTACACACCATACTGTACTCACTATACACAATACACTACACATCATACTGTAATCACTATACACAGTACACTACACACCATACTGTAATCACTATACACAGTACACTACACACCATACTGTACTCACTATACACAGTACTCTACACACCATACTGTAATCACTATACACAGTACACTACACACCATACTGTAATCACTATACACAGTACACTACACACCATACTGTAATCACTATACACAATACACTACACACCATACTGTAACACTATACACAATACACTACACACTATACTGTAATCACTATACACAGTACACTACACACCTTACTGTAATCACTATACACAGTACATTACACACCATACAGTAATCACTATACACAGTACACTACATACCGTACTGTAATCACTATACACAGTACACTACACACCATACTGTAACACTATACACAGTACACTACACACCATACTGTAATCACTATACACAGTACACTACACACCACACTGTAATCACTATACACAATACACTACACACCATACTGTAATCACTATACACAGTACACTACATAACGTACTGTAATCACTATACACAGTACATTACACGCCATACTGTAATCACTATACACAGTACACTACACACCGTACTGTAATCACTATACACAGTACACTACACACCTTACTGTAATCACTATACACAATACACTACACACCGTACTATAATCACTATACACATTACACTACACACCATACAGTAATCACTATACACAGTACACTACACACCATACTGTAATCACTATAAACAGTACACTACACACCATACTGTAATCACTATACACAGTACACTACACACCGTACTGTAATCACTATAAACAGTACACTACATACCGTACTGTAATCACTATACACAGTACACTACACACCGTACTGTAATTACTATACACAGTACATTACACGCCATTCTGTAACACTATACACAGTACATTACACACCATACTGTAACACTATACACAGTACACTACACACCATACTGTAATCACTATACACAGTACACTACACACCGTACTGAAATCACTATACACAGTACATTACACGCCATTCTGTAATCACTATACACAATACACTACACACCATACTGTAATCACTATACACAGTACACTACATACCGTACTGTAATCACTATACACAGTACACTACACACCATACTGTAACACTATACACAGTACACTACACACCATACTGTAACACTATACACAGTACACTACATACCGTACTGTAATCACTATACACAGTACATTACACACCATACTGTAATTACTATACACAATACATTACACACCATACAGTAATCACTATACACAGTACACTACATACGGTACTGTAATCACTATACACAGTACATTACACGCCATACTGTAATCACTATACACAGTACACTACACACCGTACTGTAATCACTATACACAGTACATTACACGCCATACTGTAACACTATACACAGTACACTACACACCGTACTGTAACACTATACACAGTACACTACACACCATACTGTAATCACTATACACAGTGCACTACACACCGTACTGTAATTACTATACACAATACATTACACACAATACAGTAATCACTATACACAGTACACTACATACGGTACTGTAATCACTATACACAGTACATTACACGCCATACTGTAACACTATACACAGTACACTACACACCGTACTGTAATCACTATACACAGTACATTACACGCCATACTGTAACACTATACACAGTACATTACACACCATACTGTAATCACTATACACAGTACACTACACACCATACTGTAATCACTATACACAGTACACTACACACCGTACTGTAATCACTATACACAGTACACTACATACCACACTGTAATCACTATAAACAATACACTACACACCATACTGTAATCACTATACACATTACACTACACACCATACTGTAACACTATACACAGTACACTACACACCATACTGTAATCACTATACACAGTACACTACACACCACACTGAAATCACTATACACAGTACACTACACACCATACTGTAATCACTATACACAATACACTACACACCGTACTGTAACACTATACACAGTACGCTACACACCGTACTGTAATCACTATACACAGTACACTACACACCATACTGTAATCACTATACACAGTACACTACACACCATACTGTAACACTATACACAGTACACTACACACCATACTGTAATCACTATACACAATACACTACACACCGTACTGTAACACTATACACAGTACGCTACACACCGTACTGTAATCACTATACACAGTACACTACACACCATACTGTAATCACTATAGACAGTACACTACACACCATACTGTAATCACTATACACAGTGCACTACACATCATACTGTAACACTATACACAGTACACTACACACCATACTGTAATCACTATACACAGTACACTACACACCATACTGTAATCACTATACACAGTACACTACACACCATACTGTAATCACTATACACAGTACACTACACACCATACTGTAATCACTATACACAGTACACTACACACCATACTGTAATCACTATACACAGTACACTACACACCATACTGTAATCACTATACACAGTACACTACACACCATACTGTAACACTATACACAGTACACTACACGCCATACTGTAATCACTATACACAGTACACTACACACCATACTGTAATCACTATACACAGTACACTACACACCATACTGTAATCACTATACACAGTACACTACACACCATACTGTACTCACTATACACAATACACTACACATCATACTGTAATCACTATACACAGTACACTACACACCATACTGTAATCACTATACACAGTACACTACACACCATACTGTACTCACTATACACAGTACTCTACACACCATACTGTAATCACTATACACAGTACACTACACACCATACTGTAATCACTATACACAGTACACTACACACCGTACTGTAATCACTATACACAGTACACTACACACCATACTGTAATCACTATACACAATACACTACACACCATACTGTAACACTATACACAATACACTACACACTATACTGTAATCACTATACACAGTACACTACACACCTTACTGTAATCACTATACACAGTACATTACACACCATACAGTAATCACTATACACAGTACACTACATACCGTACTGTAATCACTATACACAGTACACTACACACCATACTGTAACACTATACACAGTACACTACACACCATACTGTAATCACTATACACAGTACACTACACACCACACTGTAATCACTATACACAATACACTACACACCATACTGTAATCACTATACACAGTACACTACATAACGTACTGTAATCACTATACACAGTACATTACACGCCATACTGTAATCACTATACACAGTACACTACACACCGTACTGTAATCACTATACACAGTACACTACACACCTTACTGTAATCACTATACACAATACACTACACACCGTACTATAATCACTATACACATTACACTACACACCATACAGTAATCACTATACACAGTACACTACACACCATACTGTAATCACTATAAACAGTACACTACACACCATACTGTAATCACTATACACAGTACACTACACACCGTACTGTAATCACTATAAACAGTACACTACATACCGTACTGTAATCACTATACACAGTACACTACACACCGTACTGTAATTACTATACACAGTACATTACACGCCATTCTGTAACACTATACACAGTACATTACACACCATACTGTAACACTATACACAGTACACTACACACCATACTGTAATCACTATACACAGTACACTACACACCGTACTGTAATCACTATACACAGTACATTACACGCCATTCTGTAATCACTATACACAATACACTACACACCATACTGTAATCACTATACACAGTACACTACATACCGTACTGTAATCACTATACACAGTACACTACACACCATACTGTAACACTATACACAGTACACTACACACCATACTGTAACACTATACACAGTACACTACATACCGTACTGTAATCACTATACACAGTACATTACACACCATACTGTAATTACTATACACAATACATTACACGCCATACAGTAATCACTATACACAGTACACTACATACGGTACTGTAATCACTATACACAGTACATTACACGCCATACTGTAATCACTATACACAGTACACTACACACCGTACTGTAATCACTATACACAGTACATTACACGCCATACTGTAATACACAGTACACTACACACCGTACTGTAATTACTATACACAATACATTACACACAATACAGTAATCACTATACACAGTACACTACATACGGTACTGTAATCACTATACACAGTACATTACACGCCATACTGTAACACTATACACAGTACACTACACACCGTACTGTAATCACTATACACAGTACATTATACGCCATACTGTAACACTATACACAGTACATTACACACCATACTGTAATCACTATACACAGTACACTACATACCACACTGTAATCACTATAAACAATACACTACACACCATACTGTAATCACTATACACATTACACTACACACCATACTGTAACACTATACACAGTACACTACACACCATACTGTAATCACTATACACAGTACACTACACACCACACTGAAATCACTATACACAGTACACTACACACCATACTGTAATCACTATACACAATACACTACACACCGTACTGTAACACTATACACAGTACGCTACACACCGTACTGTAATCACTATACACAATACACTACACACCATACTGTAATCACTATACACAGTACACTACACACTATACTGTAATCACTATACACAGTACACTATACACCATACTGTAATCACTATACACAGTGCACTACACACCATACTGTAATCACTATACACACCGTACTGTAATCACTATACACAGTGCACTACACACCATACTGTAATCACTATACACAGTACACTACACACCATACTGTAATCACTATACACAGTACACTACACACCATACTGTAATCACTATACACAGTACACTACACACCATACTGTAATCACTATACACAGTACACTACACACCGTACTGTAATCACTATATACAGTACACCACACACTATACTGTAATCACTATACACAGTACACTACACACCTTACTGTAATCACTATACACAATACACTACACACCATACTGAAATCACTATACACAGTACACTACACACCATACTGTAATCACTATACATAGTACACTACACACCACACTGTAACACTATACACAGTACACTACACACCGTACTGTAATCACTATACACAGTACACTACACACCGTACTGTAATCACTATACACAGTACACTACACACCATACTGTAATCACTATACACAGTACACTACACACCGTACTGTAATCACTATACACAGTACACTACACACTATACTGTAATCGCTATACACAGTACACTACACACCATACTGTTACACTACACACCATACTGTAATCGCTATACACAGTACACTACACACCATACTGTAATCACTATACACAATACACTACACACCGTACTGTAATCACTATATACAGTACACCACACACTATACTGTAATCACTATACACAGTACACTACACACCTTACTGTAATCACTATATACAGTACTCTACACACCATACTGTAATCACTATACACAGTACACTACACACCGTACTGTAATCACTATACACAGTACACTACACACCGTACTTTAATCACTATACACAGTACACTACACACTATACTGTAATCGCTATACACAGTACACTACACACCATACTGTTACACTACACACCATACTGTAATCGCTATACACAGTACACTACACACCATACTGTAATCACTATACACAATACACTACACACCGTACTGTAATCACTATATACAGTACACCACACACTATACTGTAATCACTATACACAGTACACTACACACCTTACTGTAATCACTATACACAATACACTACACACCATACTGAAATCACTATACACAGTACACTACACACCATACTGTAATCACTATACATAGTACACTACACACCACACTGTAACACTATACACAGTACACTACACACCGTACTGTAATCACTATACACAGTACACTACACACCGTACTGTAATCACTATACACAGTACACTACACACCATACTGTAATCACTATACACAGTACACTACACACCGTACTGTAATCACTATACACAGTACTCTACACACCATACTGTAATCACTATACACAGTACACTACACACCGTACTGTAATCACTATACACAGTACACCACACACCATACTGTAATCACTATACACAGTACAGTACACACCATACTGTAATCACTATACACAGTACTCTACACACTATACTGTAATCACTATACACAGTACACTACACACCGTACTGTAATCACTATACACAGTACTCTACACACCATACTGTAATCACTATACACAGTACACTACACACCATACTGTAATCACTATACACAGTACACCACACACCATACTGTAATCACTATACACAGTACACTATACACAGTACACTACACGCCATACTGTAATCACTATACACAATACACTACACACCATACTGTAATCACTATACACAATACACTACACACCATACTGTAATCACTATACACAATACACTACACATCATACTGTAATCACTATACACAGTACACTACACACCGTACTGTAATCACTATACACAATACACTACACACCGTACTGTAAACACTATACACAGTACACTACACACCATACTGTAATAACTATACACAATACACAACACACCATACTGTAATCACTATACAGAGTACACTACACACAATACTGTAATCACTATACACAGTATACTACACACCATACTGTAATCACTATACACAGTACACTACACACCATACTGTAATCACTATACACAATACACTACACATCATACTGTAATCACTATACACAGTACACTACACACCGTACTGTAATCACTATACACAATACACTACACACCGTACTGTAATCACTATACACAATACACTACACACCATACTGTAATCACTATACACAGTACACTATACACCATACTGTAACACTAAACACAGTACACTACACACCATACAGTAATCACTATACACAGTACGCTACACACCGTACTGTAATCACTATACACAGTACACTACACACCATACTGTAATCACTATACACAATACACTACACACCATACTGTAATCACTATACACAGTACACTACACACCATACTGTAATCACTATACACAGTACACTACACACCATACTGTAATCACTATACACAGTACACTACACACCATACTGTAATCACTATACACAGTACACTACACACCGTACTGTAATCACTATACACAGTACACTACACACTATACTGTAATCGCTATACATAGTACACTACACACCATACTGTTACACTACACACCATACTGTAATCGCTATACACAGTACACTACACACCATACTGTAATCACTATACACAATACACTACACACCGTACTGTAATCACTATATACAGTACACCACACACTATACTGTAATCACTATACACAGTACACTACACACCTTACTGTTATCACTATACACAATACACTACACACCATACTGAAATCACTATACACAGTACACTACACACCATACTGTAATCACTATACATAGTACACTACACACCACACTGTAACACTATACACAGTACACTACACACCGTACTGTAATCACTATACACAGTACACTTCACACCGTACTGTAATCACTATACACAGTACACTACACACCATACTGTAATCACTATACACAGTACACTACACACCGTACTGTAATCACTATACACAGTACTCTACACACCATACTGTAATCACTATACACAGTACACTACACACCGTACTGTAATCACTATACACAGTACACCACACACCATACTGTAATCACTATACACAGTACAGTACACACCATACTGTAATCACTATACACAGTACTCTACACACTATACTGTAATCACTATACACAGTACACTACACACCGTACTGTAATCACTATACACAGTACTCTACACACCATACTGTAATCACTATACACAGTACACTACACACCATACTGTAATCACTATACACAGTACACCACACACCATACTGTAATCACTATACACAGTACACTATACACAGTACACTACACGCCATACTGTAATCACTATACACAATACACTACACACCATACTGTAATCACTATACACAATACACTACACACCATACTGTAATCACTATACACAATACACTACACATCATACTGTAATCACTATACACAGTACACTACACACCGTACTGTAATCACTATACACAATACACTACACACCGTACTGTAAACACTATACACAGTACACTACACACCATACTGTAATAACTATACACAATACACAACACACCATACTGTAATCACTATACAGAGTACACTACACACAATACTGTAATCACTATACACAGTACACTACACACCATACTGTAATCACTATACACAGTACACTACACACCATACTGTAATCACTATACACAATACACTACACATCATACTGTAATCACTATACACAGTACACTACACACCGTACTGTAATCACTATACACAATACACTACACACCGTACTGTAATCACTATACACAATACACTACACACCGTACTGTAAACACTATACACAGTACACTACACACCATACTGTAATCACTATACACAATACACTACACACCATACTGTAATCACTATACAGAGTACACTACACACCATACTGTAATCACTATACACAGTACACTACACACCATACTGTAATCACTATACACAGTACACTACACACCATACTGTAATCACTATACACAATACACTACACACCATACTGTAATCACTATACACAATACACTACACACCATACTGTAATCACTATACACAATACACTACACACCATACTGTAATCACTATACACAGTACACTATACACCATACTGTAACACTAAACACAGTACACTACACACCATACAGTAATCACTATACACAGTACGCTACACACCGTACTGTAATCACTATACACAGTACACTACACACCATACTGTAATCACTATACACAATACACTACACACCATACTGTAATCACTATACACAGTACACTACACACCATACTGTAACACTATACACAGTACACTACACACCATACTGTAATCACTATACACAGTACACTATACACCATACTGTAATCACTATACACAGTACACTACACACCGTACTGTAATCACTATACACAGTACACTACACACCATACTGGAATCACTATACACAATACACTACACATCATACTGTAATCACTATACACAGTACACTACACACCGTACTGTAACACTATACACAGTACACTACACACCATACTGTAATCACTATACACAGTGCACTACATACCATACTGTAACACTATACACAGTACACTACACACCATACTGTAACACTATACACAGTACACTACACACCATACTGTAATCACTATACACAATACACTACACACCGTACTGTAATCACTATACACAGTACACTACACACCATACTGTAATCACTATACACAGTACACTACACACCATACTGTAATCACTATACACAATACACTATACACCATACTGTAACACTATACACAATACACTACACACTATACTGTAATCACTATACACAGTACACTACACACCTTACTGTAATCACTATACACAGTACACTACACACCGTACTGTAATCACTATACACAGTACACTACACACCATACTGTAATCACTATACACAGTACACTACACACCATACTGTAATCACTATACACAGTACACTACACACCATACAGTAATCACTATACACAATACACTACACACCATACTGTAATCACTATACACAATACACTACACATCATACTGTAATCACTATACACAGTACACTACACACCGTACTGTAATCACTATACACAATACACTACACACCGTACTGTAATCACTATACACAGTACACTACACACCATACAGTAATCACTATACACAATACACTACACACCATACTGTAACACTATACACAGTACACTACACACCATACTGTAATCACTATACACAGTACACTACACGCCATACTGTAATCACTATACACAATACACTACACACCATACTGTAATCACTATACACAATACACTACACACCATACTGTAATCACTATACACAATACACTACACATCATACTGTAATCACTATACACAGTACACTACACACCGTACTGTAATCACTATACACAATACACTACACACCGTACTGTAAACACTATACACAGTACACTACACACCATACTGTAATAACTATACACAATACACTACACACCATACTGTAATCACTATACAGAGTACACTACACACAATACTGTAATCACTATACACAGTACACTACACACCATACTGTAATCACTATACACAGTACACTACACACCATACTGTAATCACTATACACAATACACTACACATCATACTGTAATCGCTATACACAGTACACTACACACCGTACTGTAATCACTATACACAATACACTACACACCGTACTGTAATCACTATACACAATACACTACACACCGTACTGTAAACACTATACACAGTACACTACACACCATACTGTAATCACTATACACAATACACTACACACCATACTGTAATCACTATACAGAGTACACTACACACCATACTGTAATCACTATACACAGTACACTACACACCATACTGTAATCACTATACACAGTACACTACACACCATACTGTAATCACTATACACAATACACTACACACCATACTGTAATCACTATACACAATACACTACACACCATACTGTAATCACTATACACAGTACACTATACACCATACTGTAACACTAAACACAGTACACTACACACCATACAGTAATCACTATACACAGTACACTATACACCATACTGTAATCACTATACACAGTACACTACACACCATACTGTAATCACTATACACAGTACACTACACACCGTACTGTAACACTATACAGAGTACACTACACACCATACTGTAATCACTATACACAGTACGCTACACACCGTACTGTAATCGCTATACACAGTACACTACACACCGTACTGTAACACTATACAGAGTACACTACACACCATACTGTAATCACTATACACAGTACACTACACACCGTACTGAACACTATACAGAGTACACTACACACCATACTGTAATCACTATACACAGTGCACTACACACCATACTGAAATCACTATACACAGTACACTACACACCATACTGTAATCACTATACAGAGTACACTACACACAATACTGTAATCACTATACACAGTACACTACACACCATACTGTAATCACTATACACAGTACACTACACACCATACTGTAATCACTATACACAATACACTACACATCATACTGTAATCGCTATACACAGTACACTACACACCGTACTGTAATCACTATACACAATACACTACACACCGTACTGTAATCACTATACACAATACACTACACACCGTACTGTAAACACTATACACAGTACACTACACACCATACTGTAATCACTATACACAATACACTACACACCATACTGTAATCACTATACAGAGTACACTACACACCATACTGTAATCACTATACACAGTACACTACACACCATACTGTAATCACTATACACAATACACTACACACCATACTGTAATCACTATACACAATACACTACACACCATACTGTAATCACTATACACAGTACACTATACACCATACTGTAACACTAAACACAGTACACTACACACCATACAGTAATCACTATACACAGTACGCTACACACCGTACTGTAATCACTATACACAGTACACTACACACCATACTGTAATCACTATACACAATACACTACACACCATACTGTAATCACTATACACAGTACACTACACACCATACTGTAACACTATACACAGTACACTACACACCATACTGTAATCACTATACACAGTACACTATACACCATACTGTAACACTAAACACAGTACACTACACACCATACAGTAATCACTATACACAGTACACTACACACCATACTGTAATCACTATACACAGTGCACTACACACCATACTGTAATCACTATACACAGTACACTACACACCATACTGTAATCACTATACACAATACACTACACGCCATACTGTAATCACTATACACAGTACACTACACACCATACTGTAATCACTATACACAGTACACTACACATTGTACTGTAATCACTATACACAATACACTACACACCATACTGTAATCACTATACACAGTACACTACACACCATACTGTAATCACTGTACACAGTACACTACACACCATACTGTAATCACTATACACAGTACACTACACACCATACTGTAATCACTATACACAGTACACTACACACCGTACTGTAACACTATACACAGTACACTACACACCATACTGTAATCACTATACACAGTACACTACACACCATACTGTAATCACTATACACAATACACTACACACCATACTGTAACACTATACACAGTACACTACACACCATACTGTAATCACTATACACAGTACTCTACACACCGTACTGTAATCACTATACACAGTACACTACACACCATACTGTAATCACTATACACAGTACACTACACACCATACTGTAATCACTATACACAGTACACTACACACCATACTGTAATCACTATACACAATACACTACACACCATACTGTAATCACTATACACAATACACTACACACCATACTGTAACACTATACACAGTACACTACACACCATACTGTAATCACTATACACAGTACACTACACACCATACTGTAATCACTATACACAATACACTACACACCATACTGTAATCACTATACACAGTACACTACACACCATACTGTAATCACTATACACAGTACACTACACACCATACTGTAACACTATACACAGTACACTACACACCATACTGTAATCACTATACACAGTACACTACACACCATACTGTAATCACTATACACAGTACACTATACACCGTACTGTAATCACTATACACAGTACACTACACACCATACTGTAACACTATACACAATACACTACACACCATACTGTAACACTATACACAGTACACTACACACCATACTGTAATCACTATACACAGTACACTACACACCATACTGTAATCACTATACACAGTACACTACACACCATACAGTAATTACTATACACAGTACACTACACACCATACAGTAATCACTATACACAGTACACTACACACCATACTGTAATCACTATACACAGTACACTACACACCGTACTGTAACACTATACACAGTACACTACACACCATACTGTAACACTATACACAGTACACTACACACCATACAGTAATCACTATACACAGTACACTACACATCATACTGTAATCACTATACACAGTACACTACACACCATACTGTACTCACTATACACAGTACACTACACACTATACTGTAATCACTATACACAGTACACCACACACCATACTGTAATCACTATACACAGTACACTACACACCATACTGTAATCACTATACACAGTACACTACACACCATACTGTAATCACTATACACAGTACACTACACACCATACTGTAATCACTATACACAGTACACTACACACCATACTGTAATCACTATACACAGTACACTACACACCATACTGTAATCACTATACACAGTACACTACACACCATACTGTAACACTATACACAGTACACTACACGCCATACTGTAATCACTATACACAGTACACTACACACCATACTGTAATCACTATACACAGTACACTACACACCATACTGTAATCACTATACACAGTACACTACACACCATACTGTACTCACTATACACAATACACTACACATCATACTGTAATCACTATACACAGTACACTACACACCGTACTGTAATCACTATACACAATACACTACACACCGTACTGTAATCACTATACACAATACACTACACACCGTACTGTAAACACTATACACAGTACACTACACACCATACTGTAATCACTATACACAATACACTACACACCATACTGTAATCACTATACAGAGTACACTACACACCATACTGTAATCACTATACACAGTACACTACACACCATACTGTAATCACTATACACAGTACACTACACACCATACTGTAATCACTATACACAATACACTACACACCATACTGTAATCACTATACACAATACACTACACACCATACTGTAATCACTATACACAATACACTACACACCATACTGTAATCACTATACACAGTACACTATACACCATACTGTAACACTAAACACAGTACACTACACACCATACAGTAATCACTATACACAGTACGCTACACACCGTACTGTAATCACTATACACAGTACACTACACACCATACTGTAATCACTATACACAATACACTACACACCATACTGTAATCACTATACACAGTACACTACACACCATACTGTAACACTATACACAGTACACTACACACCATACTGTAATCACTATACACAGTACACTATACACCATACTGTAATCACTATACACAGTACACTACACACCGTACTGTAATCACTATACACAGTACACTACACACCATACTGGAATCACTATACACAATACACTACACATCATACTGTAATCACTATACACAGTACACTACACACCGTACTGTAACACTATACACAGTACACTACACACCATACTGTAATCACTATACACAGTGCACTACATACCATACTGTAACACTATACACAGTACACTACACACCATACTGTAACACTATACACAGTACACTACACACCATACTGTAATCACTATACACAATACACTACACACCGTACTGTAATCACTATACACAGTACACTACACACCATACTGTAATCACTATACACAGTACACTACACACCATACTGTAATCACTATACACAATACACTATACACCATACTGTAACACTATACACAATACACTACACACTATACTGTAATCACTATACACAGTACACTACACACCTTACTGTAATCACTATACACAGTACACTACACACCGTACTGTAATCACTATACACAGTACACTACACACCATACTGTAATCACTATACACAGTACACTACACACCATACTGTAATCACTATACACAGTACACTACACACCATACAGTAATCACTATACACAATACACTACACACCATACTGTAATCACTATACACAATACACTACACATCATACTGTAATCACTATACACAGTACACTACACACCGTACTGTAATCACTATACACAATACACTACACACCGTACTGTAATCACTATACACAGTACACTACACACCATACAGTAATCACTATACACAATACACTACACACCATACTGTAACACTATACACAGTACACTACACACCATACTGTAATCACTATACACAGTACACTACACGCCATACTGTAATCACTATACACAATACACTACACACCATACTGTAATCACTATACACAATACACTACACACCATACTGTAATCACTATACACAATACACTACACATCATACTGTAATCACTATACACAGTACACTACACACCGTACTGTAATCACTATACACAATACACTACACACCGTACTGTAAACACTATACACAGTACACTACACACCATACTGTAATAACTATACACAATACACTACACACCATACTGTAATCACTATACAGAGTACACTACACACAATACTGTAATCACTATACACAGTACACTACACACCATACTGTAATCACTATACACAGTACACTACACACCATACTGTAATCACTATACACAATACACTACACATCATACTGTAATCGCTATACACAGTACACTACACACCGTACTGTAATCACTATACACAATACACTACACACCGTACTGTAATCACTATACACAATACACTACACACCGTACTGTAAACACTATACACAGTACACTACACACCATACTGTAATCACTATACACAATACACTACACACCATACTGTAATCACTATACAGAGTACACTACACACCATACTGTAATCACTATACACAGTACACTACACACCATACTGTAATCACTATACACAGTACACTACACACCATACTGTAATCACTATACACAATACACTACACACCATACTGTAATCACTATACACAATACACTACACACCATACTGTAATCACTATACACAGTACACTATACACCATACTGTAACACTAAACACAGTACACTACACACCATACAGTAATCACTATACACAGTACACTATACACCATACTGTAATCACTATACACAGTACACTACACACCATACTGTAATCACTATACACAGTACACTACACACCGTACTGTAACACTATACAGAGTACACTACACACCATACTGTAATCACTATACACAGTACGCTACACACCGTACTGTAATCGCTATACACAGTACACTACACACCGTACTGTAACACTATACAGAGTACACTACACACCATACTGTAATCACTATACACAGTACACTACACACCGTACTGTAACACTATACAGAGTACACTACACACCATACTGTAATCACTATACACAGTGCACTACACACCATACTGTAATCACTATACACAGTACACTACACACCATACTGTAATCACTATACAGAGTACACTACACACAATACTGTAATCACTATACACAGTACACTACACACCATACTGTAATCACTATACACAGTACACTACACACCATACTGTAATCACTATACACAATACACTACACATCATACTGTAATCGCTATACACAGTACACTACACACCGTACTGTAATCACTATACACAATACACTACACACCGTACTGTAATCACTATACACAATACACTACACACCGTACTGTAAACACTATACACAGTACACTACACACCATACTGTAATCACTATACACAATACACTACACACCATACTGTAATCACTATACAGAGTACACTACACACCATACTGTAATCACTATACACAGTACACTACACACCATACTGTAATCACTATACACAATACACTACACACCATACTGTAATCACTATACACAATACACTACACACCATACTGTAATCACTATACACAGTACACTATACACCATACTGTAACACTAAACACAGTACACTACACACCATACAGTAATCACTATACACAGTACGCTACACACCGTACTGTAATCACTATACACAGTACACTACACACCATACTGTAATCACTATACACAATACACTACACACCATACTGTAATCACTATACACAGTACACTACACACCATACTGTAACACTATACACAGTACACTACACACCATACTGTAATCACTATACACAGTACACTATACACCATACTGTAACACTAAACACAGTACACTACACACCATACAGTAATCACTATACACAGTACACTACACACCATACTGTAATCACTATACACAGTGCACTACACACCATACTGTAATCACTATACACAGTACACTACACACCATACTGTAATCACTATACACAATACACTACACGCCATACTGTAATCACTATACACAGTACACTACACACCATACTGTAATCACTATACACAGTACACTACACATTGTACTGTAATCACTATACACAATACACTACACACCATACTGTAATCACTATACACAGTACACTACACACCATACTGTAATCACTGTACACAGTACACTACACACCATACTGTAATCACTATACACAGTACACTACACACCATACTGTAATCACTATACACAGTACACTACACACCGTACTGTAACACTATACACAGTACACTACACACCATACTGTAATCACTATACACAGTACACTACACACCATACTGTAATCACTATACACAATACACTACACACCATACTGTAACACTATACACAGTACACTACACACCATACTGTAATCACTATACACAGTACTCTACACACCGTACTGTAATCACTATACACAGTACACTACACACCATACTGTAATCACTATACACAGTACACTACACACCATACTGTAATCACTATACACAGTACACTACACACCATACTGTAATCACTATACACAATACACTACACACCATACTGTAATCACTATACACAATACACTACACACCATACTGTAACACTATACACAGTACACTACACACCATACTGTAATCACTATACACAGTACACTACACACCATACTGTAATCACTATACACAATACACTACACACCATACTGTAATCACTATACACAGTACACTACACACCATACTGTAATCACTATACACAGTACACTACACACCATACTGTAACACTATACACAGTACACTACACACCATACTGTAATCACTATACACAGTACACTACACACCATACTGTAATCACTATACACAGTACACTATACACCGTACTGTAATCACTATACACAGTACACTACACACCATACTGTAACACTATACACAATACACTACACACCATACTGTAACACTATACACAGTACACTACACACCATACTGTAATCACTATACACAGTACACTACACACCATACTGTAATCACTATACACAGTACACTACACACCATACAGTAATTACTATACACAGTACACTACACACCATACAGTAATCACTATACACAGTACACTACACACCATACTGTAATCACTATACACAGTACACTACACACCGTACTGTAACACTATACACAGTACACTACACACCATACTGTAACACTATACACAGTACACTACACACCATACAGTAATCACTATACACAGTACACTACACATCATACTGTAATCACTATACACAGTACACTACACACCATACTGTACTCACTATACACAGTACACTACACACTATACTGTAATCACTATACACAGTACACCACACACCATACTGTAATCACTATACACAGTACACTACACACCATACTGTAATCACTATACACAGTACACTACACACCATACTGTAATCACTATACACAGTACACTACACACCATACTGTAATCACTATACACAGTACACTACACACCATACTGTAATCACTATACACAGTACACTACACACCATACTGTAATCACTATACACAGTACACTACACACCATACTGTAACACTATACACAGTACACTACACGCCATACTGTAATCACTATACACAGTACACTACACACCATACTGTAATCACTATACACAGTACACTACACACCATACTGTAATCACTATACACAGTACACTACACACCATACTGTACTCACTATACACAATACACTACACATCATACTGTAATCACTATACAGAGTACACTACACACCATACTGTAATCACTATACACAGTACACTACACACCATACTGTAATCACTATACACAGTACACTACACACCATACTGTACTCACTATACACAATACACTACACATCATACTGTAATCACTATACAGAGTACACTACACACCATACTGTAATCACTATACACAGTACACTACACGCCATACTGTAATCACTATACACAGTACACTACACACCGTACTGTAATCACTATACACAGTACACTATACATCATAATTCCGTTGCTGACTATTTCTAGCTGAGAACCCGCTAAGTTGCAGATCGTATCTGGCTGAGAACCCGCTCCACTACTGACCATTCCTGGCTGACTCGCTGTCTAATTGACAAAAGTGTCTAGCGTATTGACTCTCGGGTGACAGTAGCATTTAACCTACCGCTTGGTTGCCTCCGTTGGTGAAGCTAGACTTCCTGTGATCTTGCCGTTACTCTAGTCGGTTGCACCGTGTGGCGCTATTACTCTGTCGACCATCTGCTAAGCATTTGTGCTGTAGCTACTCTCTTACTGCCGTTGGCGGAGTGCACACGTGAAGTACCGGTACAGTGTTTACAGCACTGACTGTGTTACTCTGATCTCTCTGTGTCCACCTCCTTATAGCGCTGGGCTCACTCCCTTTGGGAGTTGCAGATACACAGGGCGTTACCTATTGACCTATTGAGTGCCTGGACTCTCCAGGTAACGTCATGCATATTCCACTCTGCAGTAGCCTTGGGCTCAAGAGCCATTGTTGCGCTATTACTATCCTCTGTGGAGGGGACACTGGTTGCCTACTTATATATATATATATATGCCATATATATTCATACTGTTTTACGATCCACCCCTAGCGTTCTAGGGTCTGCTTATGAGAGTTGTCTCGGTCTATTGGCATCCAGTGCCAGGGTCAGTGTTGCTTCGATCCTTTTGGTTCAGTGCCTCCCAGGCATCTGGGCTGTGCCAGCCGTGTTGCCTCGCTTCTCTGGGTTCCGTTCCTCCCAGGCGTCTGGGTTGTGCCAGCCGTGTTGCCTTGCTTCTCTGGGTTCCGTTCCTCCCAGGCGTCTGGGTTGTGCCAGCCGTGTTGCCTTGCTTCTCTGGGTTCCGTTCCTCCCAGGCGTCTGGGTTGTGCCAGCCGTGTTGCCTCGCTTCTCTGGGTTCCGTTCCTCCCAGGCGTCTGGGTTGTGCCAGCCGTGTTGCCTCGCTTCTCTGGGTTCCGTTCCTCCCAGGCGTCTGGGTTGTGCCAGCCGTGTTGCCTTGCTCCTCTGGGTTCCGTTCCTCCCAGGCGTCTGGGTTGTGCCAGCCGTGTTGCCTCGCTTCTCTGGGTTCCGTTCCTCCCAGGCGTCTGGGTTGTGCCAGCAGTGTTGCCTCGCTTCTCTGGGTTCCGTTCCTCCCAGGCGTCTGGGTTGTGCCAGCCGTGTTGCCTTGCTTCTCTGGGTTCCGTTCCTCCCAGGCGTCTGGGTTGTGCCAGCAGTGTTGCCTCGCTTCTCTGGGTTCCGTTCCTCCCAGGCGTCTGGGCTGTGCCAGCCGTGTTGCTTCGCTCCTCTGGGTTCCGTTCCTCCCAGGCGTCTGGGTTGTGCCAGCCGTGTTGCCTTGCTTCTCTGGGTTCCGTTCCTCCCAGGCGTCTGGGTTGTGCCAGCAGTGTTGCCTCGCTTCTCTGGGTTCCGTTCCTCCCAGGCGTCTGGGCTGTGCCAGCCGTGTTGCTTCGCTCCTCTGGGTTCCGTTCCTCCCAGGTGTCTGGGTTGTGCCAGCCGTGTTGCCTCGCTTCTCTGGGTTCCGTTCCTCCCAGGCGTCTGGGCTGTGCCAGCCGTGTTGCCTCGCTTCTCTGGGTTCCGTTCCTCCCAGGCATCTGGGTTGTGCCAGTCATTTCCTGCTGGACCACCTGTACCAAGGTCCTGTGGTCAGTTCTCGGACTGTGTTGCCTGACCCCTGTTGAGTTCCAGTCAGAATCTTCATTACCAGTGATTGTTATCATTCATACATTTGTTCCTATCACTGGCCTGCTATTCCTGTATTACCTGCCTATATTTCTATACTGTTGATGTGGGTCTAAAGGCCTAACTATGTGTCTGATTTTTATATCAATAAAGTCATTTTAACCTTACCAGTCTTGTCTGAGTGGTCATCAAAACCCGTGACAGGAGCCCTTTAGACGGTCAAACAATTCCGTAATTAGTGGAATGGGGTAAGCGTTCTTTACCAACAGTTTGTTCAGGCCTCTATAATCAATACAGGGTCTAAGTTCGCCATTCTTGTTCTTTACAAAGAAAAATCCAGCCCCCGCGGGCGAGGAAGACTTCCTAATTATGCCTCTGGATAATGCATCCGAAATGTACCCCTCCATGGCCTTGTTCTCCTCTTCTGATAGAGGATAGGTGCAGCCTTTTGGAGGTATTGAGCCTGGAGTCAAATTAATAGCACAATCATATGGCCTATGTTCCGGTAAGGTGCTAGCCTCCCCCTTACAGAACACCTCACTGAAAGACTGGTACTCTGAGGGTAATGAGGGGGAGGTACACAATAATTTAATAGGTTGCTGTAGACATGCCCCCTTGCAGTAGTCAGACCATGATATTATGTCACAAGTCTCCCAATCCACTCTGAAATTATGTCTCTGGAGCCACAGGAAACCCAAAATGACGGCATGGTGTGGAGACTGGATAACCTGAAATTGTAGAGTCTCCACATGGAAAGCTCCTACCCTGAGAGACAACGGACAGGTTTCGTGTGTGACATGGGAAGGTTCAAGTGGATGACCGTCAATAGCTTCTTCAGCCAATGGAGATTCACAGGGTTTCACAGGGATATTGTGTCTTTTCAAGAATTCACCATCAATAAAATAGCCGGCAGCACAAGAATCGATCAGGGCTGGGGTCGCCACTGTGGAGTCTGCCCAAGAAATCGCCACATGAAGAATGGGCTTGCTTAGATCCTGATCTAGGGACCAACTAACTCCACTTAGGATCTGTCCCCTTAGTGATACTAGGTGCGTGTGTTTCCCAGACGCATCGGACAACCTCGTAGCATGTGTCCAGCCTTCCCATAGTACAGGAATAGACTCTCTCTACGGCGGAAGGACCGCTCCTCCCGAGAGAAACGTGTCAAGCCAACCTGCTATCACGGTGCCCGTGATTGGTGCTGTTCAGTGTCAGTCACTTGCTGAGTATCATGATTGGATGTCTGTGATTAGCCCTCCTCACACAGCCTTTTTAAACCCAGGCTGAGCACTTCCAGGTTGCCCTTTCGTGGTGTTTCTGACTCCACTCTGCCTGACCTGCTTGTCAGGCTTCTGGGCCTGTTCCTGCTGCACTTGCTGATCCTGTGTTCCAGTGTTCCTGTATGCTAGTGTTCCTGTGTTCCAGGGTTCCTCTGTTCCAGCACCTCGCGGGTTAATCTTACTGAGTTCCAGTGTTCCTGTGTTCCAGCACCTTGCGGGTTAATCTTACTGAGTTCCTGAATTTCCTGCTCCAGCCGTCGCTCTGACAACATTGTTCTTCTCGCTGCTGATCATACTTTGTTGGTTCCAGCGTGCGGACGCTGATTTACTGCACTAAACCTGGTTACTATATACATTGTTGGTCCCAGCGTGCGGACGCTGATTTACTCCACTAAACCTGGTGGCGATATACATTGTTGGTCCCAGCGTGCGGACGCTGGTTTACTCCACTAAACCTGGTTGCGATATACATTGTTGGTTCCAGCATGCGGACGCTGGTTTACTCCACTAAACCTGGTTGCGATATACATTGTTGGTTCCAGCATGCGGACGCTGGTTTACTCCACTAAACCTGGTTGCGAGATACATTATTGGCTCCAGCGTGCGGACGCTGGTTTACTCCACTAAACCTGGTTGCGATATACATTGTTGGTCTCAGCGTGCGGACGCTGGTTTACTCCACTAAACCTGGTTGAGATATACATTGTTGGTCTCAGCGTGCGGACGCTGGTTTACTCCACTAAACCTGGTTGCGAGATACATTATTGGCTCCAGCGTGCGGACGCTGGTTTACTCCACTAAACCTGGTTGCGATATACATTGTTGGTCCCAGCGTGCGGACGCTGGTTTACTCCACTAAACCTGGTTGCGATATACATTGTTGGTTCCAGCGTGCAGATGCTGGTTTACTCCACTAAACTGGTTGCAATATACATTGTTGGTCCCAGCGTGCAGACGCTGGTTTACTCCACTAAACTGGTTGCAATATACATTGTTGGTCCCAGCGTGCGGACGCTGGTTTACTCCACTAAACCTGGTTGCGATATACATTGTTGGTTCCAGTGTGCGGACGCTGGTTTACTCCACTAAACCTGGTTGCGATATACATTGTTGGTCCCAGCGTGCGGACGCTGGTTTTCTCCACTAAACCTGGTTGCGATATACATTGTTGGTCCCAGCGTGCGGACGCTGGTTTACTCCACTAAACCTGGTTGCGATATACATTGTTGGTCCCAGCGTGCGGACGCTGGTTTACTCCACTAAACTGGTTGCAATATACATTGTTGGTCCCAGCGTGCGGACACTGGTTTACTTCACTAAACCTGGTTGAGATATACATTGTTGGTCCCAGCGTGCGGACGCTGGTTTACTCCACTAAACTGGTTGCAATATACATTGTTGGTCCCAGCGTGCGGACGCTGGTTTACTCCACTAAACCTGGTTGAGATATACATTGTTGGTCCCAGCGTGCGGACGCTCGTTTACTCCACTAAACCTGGTTGCGATATACATTGTTGGTCCCAGCGTGCGGACGCTGGTTTGCTCCACTAAACCTGGTTGCGATATACATTGTTGGTCCCAGCGTGCGGACGCTGGTTTACTCCACTAAACTGGTTGCAATATACATTGTTGGTCCCAGCGTGCGGACACTGGTTTACTTCACTAAACCTGGTTGAGATATACATTGTTGGTCCCAGCGTGCGGACGCTGGTTTACTCCACTAAACTGGTTGCAATATACATTGTTGGTCCCAGCGTGCGGACGCAGGTTTACTCCACTAAACCTGGTTGCGATATACATTGTTGGTCCCAGCGTGCGGACGCAGGTTTACTCCACTAAACCTGGTTGAGATATACATTGTTGGTCCCAGCGTGCGGACGCTGGTTTACTCCACTAAACCTGGTTGCGATATACATTGTTGGTCCCAGCGTGCGGACGCTGGTTTGCTCCACTAAACCTGGTTGCGATATACATTGTTGGTCCCAGCGTGCGGACGCTGGTTTACTCCACTAAACCTGGTTGCTATATACATTGTTGGTCCCAGCGTGCGGACGCTGGTTTACTCCACTAAACCTGGTTGCGAGATACATTATTGGCTCCAGCGTGCAGACGCTGGTTTACTCCACTAAACCTGGTTGCTATATACATTGTTGGTCCCAGCGTGCGGACGCTGGTTTACTCCACTAAACCTGGTTGAGATATACATTGTTGGTCCCAGCGTGCGGACGCTGGTTTACTCCACTAAACCTGGTTGCGATATACATTGTTGGTCTCAGCGTGCGGATGCTGGTTTACTCCACTAAACCTGGTTGAGATATACATTGTTGGTTCCAGCGTGCGGACGCTGGTCTGCTCCACTAAACCTGGTTGCGATATACATTGTTGGTCCCAGCGTGCGGACGCTGGTTTGCTCCACTAAACCTGGTTGCGATATACATTGTTGGTCCCAGCGTGCAGACGCTGGTTTACTCCACTAAACCTGGTTGCGATATACATTGTTGGTCCCAGCGTGCGGACGCTGGTTTACTGCACTAAACCTGGTTGAGATATACATTGTTGGTCCCAGCGTGCGGACGCTGGTTTACTCCACTAAACCTGGTTGCGATATACATTGTTGGTCCCAGCGTGCGGACGCTGGTTTACTCCACTAAACCTGGTTGCGATATACATTGTTGGTCCCAGCGTGCGGATGCTGGTTTACTCCACTAAACTGGTTGCGAGATACATTATTGGCTCCAGCGTGCGGATGCTGGTTTGCTCCATTAAACCTGGTTGCGATATACGTTGTTGGTCCCAGCGTGTGGACGCTGGTTTACTCCACTAAACCTGGTTGCGATATACATTGTTGGTTCCAGCGTGCGGTCGCTGGTTTGCTCCATTAAACCTGGTGGCGCTATTACCATTAGTCCCAACGTGCGAATGTTGGTTTGCTCCTGAACATCCAGTACTGTGGTCAGTCGCTGTCCACTTCCTTGCAGTTGTCTGAGTATCCCTGGCAATAGACTCCTGCTGAGTAAGACCTCTATACTTATGCTCTATGCTGTCTTAGTCACCTGACAGCTGGTCTACTCGCTCAGGCTGCCCTGCCCGGTATTGATTCCCTGTCAATCTCTGACTGTGTACCTTTGCATTGGAGAAGTCTGATTGGCCCGCCCAGGATGTGCCTTATGCTGAGGTTTGGGCACTTGTCAGTTGCCCTTTCGTGGTGTTCCTGTTGCTGCGCCTTGTTGCTGATTTCCAGTATCTCCTGTGTACCGACCCGGCTAGTCTGACTCTTCTTCTGTTCCGGCTCCGTGATTTGACCCGGTTCTGGCTGACGACCCTGCACTGTGTACCGACCCGGCTCTGGCTGAAGACCCTGCTCCGTGATCTGACCCGGCTCTGGCTGACGACCCTGCTCCGTGATTCGACCCGGTTCTGGCTACTGATCCTGTGTTCCTGGCTCCACATCTAAAGACTGTTCTCCAGAGACTGATATCTCTCCTGGGCGTTGGCCAATCTAGCCTGAGCCTCACCAGTTGCTCCTGTTAACCCTTTGGGGTTACTACAGCCCTTAGCTGTATTTAATACTCTGTTTATATTATCCATACTTTGTCTGTAATTGTCAGTATTGTTCTTACCTATACTGGCCCCTAGGGGCACTGTTTATCATTCTGTTTAATAAACTGTGTTTTTACTTTACTACCTGGTCTGAGTGTCAGAAAAACCGTAACACATGGGAGGTAAGGGAGGCATGGGTGGGAGCTCCCTGTTAGGTACTAAAAGTAACTCATGCCTTGGCTTGTTCTTATAAGTTGACCTTTCTCTTATGCGAGTGTCAGTTAGTATGGTGAACGAGATTAATTGATCCAGATCCACAGGTAGTTTCACGAGCTACTATATCATCTTTAATAGTATCATTCAGTCCCTGAGAAAAGGCCACCACCAAAGCCTCACTGTTCCAGCCAACCTCTGCTGCTAATGTGCAAAATTCTATAGCATACTTAGCTACTGTGCGGGTGCCTGTGACGGAACTGTGGCGACCATGGGAGATATTGGTGTGTTAGAGATATGGGATCTCATGTCTTCAGACTATTTCTACCCAAAAGACTAACAACCATAGACTGAGCTTAGCCATAGTTGCTTCCAATACATTGCTAGAGTGCAGAGATAGTGGGGGTTGGGCTTTGATTCCACTATACTCCAGGTTTATGCTAAGGAATGTTAATTGATTCCTGCCGTGCTTCCTTGACCTTGGTTATTGATGAGCCAGTTAAGAATGTATAATTTCAAGTCTTAATCTGCATTCTTATCTTGATAAGGGTGCTGGTGACTGATTGGTCAAGCATAGAAACACTGTCCCAAGTATTCATTTGCATGCTGATCTAGATAAGAGTCTCTGTAGTGTATATAAGCTGTGTGTTTGAGTCAATAAAAGAGAGTTCTTCCCTTCATCAAGTCTCGACTGATGTTTGGGAATAGGAGATTTGTTATACTATTGGAGTGTTACTCTGAGGGAGAAAGGAACTATAACGGAGGTATCCAGCTTATGATACAAGGCGTCAAGTTACAGTGCCCTGCTGGATCGTCATCAATTTTTTTATGGCAGAGATTGACTGACCAGGGACATCAAAAACCCTTCTGAAGGCCTCATCGAATAGGGAGAAATCAGAGGTTATGGGTTTGGCCGTCTCCCATAATGGATTGGCCCATGCCAATGCCTTGCCAGTCAACAGAGAAATCATGAAGCCTACTTTGCTTCTCTCGGATTGAAATGCATGAGGTGCCAGTTCCAAAAATATTCCGAGCTGGTTGATAAACCCTCTACACAACATGGTATCCCCATCGTATCTTAGGGGAAGTGGAGCCGTACCAGACAAGCCTTTATAGCACGTATTTTCCACCTGAGTGGTTGTTACTGATGTCGATACCGAGGAGGCCATCAGTGGTTGCCCAGCTTTGTCCAAATGCACTGTTCGGTCTAGGAGTGTCTGCAACACTACGGACAACCGATCAAGACGTTGTTCCTGCTTGTCCATCCTGGACATGATATTGAGTGACTGCCCACCACTGTTGTCAGCAATGTCAGTGTTCATGGCCCTTTCGTACTGTCATGGAGTGACTAGGAAATAACACCACTGACAAGTAAAGATGAACTTAAGATAAAACTTTATTGAATACAATAGAACAGCAAATGATGACACAATGGTGGAAGCAGCAAATGACACAGTAGTGGTAGTAATGAGTGACACCAACGTGGCAGCAAGAGTAGCACACCTTCACGAGACCAGGGAGGAACAGTGAATTCACTTTCCTCACCCTTCACTAGGCAGGCGAGCAATAACGGAATGGCCCTGGAACTCTTAAGGTTAGGTAGGAGGATACTGCAGAGTAACTCCACACACACAGTCTTAGTGGCACACCTTCACCAGACCAGGGAGGAACAGTGGCACACCTTCACCAGACCAGGGAAGAACAGTGGCACACTTTCACCAGACCAGGGAAGAACAGTGGCACACTTTCACAAGGCCAGGGAGGAACAGTGGCACCCTTCTCTAGGCAGGTGAGCAATAATGGAAAGGCCCTGGGAACTCGCACAGGCAAGGTGGGAGGACAATGCGGAGCACTTCCACACACACAGTCGGCAGGAAAACAGGAAGCGGAACAAGACCCAGAACTGGGTATACAGTATACCTAATAGCCTGCTTTCAGGGGACTGGGCCGTTAGGGGTTAAGTACTTGAGTTTGGTCAAGGATGCTGCAAATGTATATTGCAGTCCCTCAAGCCTTTTGTTTCATTGTTCACCCTCACCCAAGCTCTGTGTGTATTGTAGCCACTCCAGTCTTTGTAGGTCTGTGAACTGTACAGAAACCAAAATAAAATATCCCTTATATCGCAGCGCTTACTAATAATGGTTCTATCAACAAGAGCAAGCTTCTTTATAAAACAGCACTTTATTAAGAAAAATAAAAGAAAAAATACTTGCTATATAGTGAATCCAGAGAACGAAGGATAAATGGGGTGAGATTTATACAGTGGGTTCAGCAGTTGTTATGGAAGATATATAAGATCAACGCGTTTCACGTGGCTACCGCGCTTATTGTGATCAGACTTGGTCTCACTTGAATTGACTGGCTGTATTTGAATTCTCAAAACCCAATTAGGTGCTAGACACTCTCTCCTGATTGGACATATAGATTGGGATGTCTCCTCAATCTACGTAGAATATTCACGTTCTTTCCCAATTACTCTAGATTGAGTTAAAGGCAAAGTCAGTCTATGATTACTCCATTTACCTGTAGTCCTAAACATTCCCATCGTAAATATATTAATGTTTAAATGCCACGATCACACACGGGCATCATATCACACCTCTCAGCATCATCACCATTACCAAATCGTATTTGTAACGGATCTTATCTGTTACTTGAGCCCTTGTCTGGACCTCGCACAATTCATTTAAAGACTATGGCCTGTTGGCCTTATTGGAACTCAGTTGGGGGCTTTAACATGCGGACTGGCCACCCATTCTTTATGTTAAAATACTTATATTCTCATATACTGTCGAATGCCGCACGTTTAATGTATGTCGAACGTCGTATGTTACATGTATATCGAATATGTTATATTGTATGTAATATGTGCGAGGGATACACGAGCACCGAATAGAAGCCGGTGGTTCCCCGGTTCCTTTGTTCGAGGCATCCATGCCGCCTCGAACGCAGGAAACCGGAGGCAGTGAGTCGACGCCGGATTGGCCGACGTACGACTCACTGCGCACACTGATTGGCCAGGGTTGAAGCCGCATATTCAAACTAGTGTGTACGTGCTTCAACCCCTGGCCTAGTCCCCTAAATGTGTATTCCCTCTGATCAACCCATTGTCTTTTGTCTAGACGTTAATCAACCATGTTTGCCTCAACCTCATCAGTATTATGTTTGGTAGTCCATCTGCCATTGGCCCTTTTTCCCTAACTGCTATTGGTCCTTTTGTCGCCTTCTGCTATTGGCCTTTTGGCTCCATCTGCCATTGGCCCTTTTGTCACCGGTGTCACCTGCCTTTTGCGTCTGATTGGTCCTTGGGCCAAGTCTGTATTAGAATACCTGGCCCTTCCCATCACATTGTGGTATTGTGTTTTACTGTATAAAAGATGTGTTATTCGTTCAATAAAGTGTGTCATGTTTGGAGTGAACCAGAGTCCTGGAGTCCTTTATGTTCTTATGGTTAAAGTGACCACTTCGGATCCTGTCAGGCGGCAACGTGGACTCTGCTTTGTGGTTTTCCTGTTCCAGTTAAAACCTTCGATTCGAGCACCGGAGTGCTCGAACGTGTTGGCTACAGCTACTTTGGGTTCCTGCATCACTTTTCCTGCTCCGGTTCTGCGAACGCTCGATGGTGTTCGAGTGCCTGTGACCCCTCTGGTATCCGCATCCTTCGAGGTAGAGTCGGTCATCCCGGGGTTCAACTCCACTTTGAGTCGGACACTGGAGCGTTGATTTGCTCGACCGGTGCATCCAACGACGCCAGTCCGGCGTCGAGAAGGAGAGACCCAGGAACGACGGCGGAAGGTGACCCACTCCCTTCCTAGCTTCCGTTACAGTATTCAATTACTATTATCCATAGTCCTCTTAGTGAGACATAGTGATAGAGTCCTCCCGCAATCCGACATCTTTAACCCCTCAAAGTGTCCGAGGAACACGCAACACATCATGAAGTAAAGCTCTATGCAATAATACCGAGCGCCGCGTGTCCTCCCTGCACCCAAGGGGTCAATAAAAAACAATGCGGAGGTAGGCCAACAGTAAAAATGGAGAATACATTATGTGTTAATTAAATAGAAAGTGTCAAGCCTTCAACATACAAAACAATCATTGTTTCAAAAACTAATATCTACTCAAAACGTATAAAAACAAAATATATAATCTGTTAAAATAGAGAAGATATAAAAGTGTGACATCCTAAAACCCAAAGTTCTATCAGTACCATGTACATCAATATAGACAATTATATCTGTTGCACAAATGTATATTAATATCAGACATAGCACATTACCTCATATTCCTTATTAAAGCCCATGGGATAACGTGTATTCAAAGTAAAAATCCAAAACACTTCTCGTCTAAATAGTATGGTATCTAAATTACCTCCTCTTATACTTAAAGGGATAGTAATACTTAAGTATTACTAATCCCTATAGTAAAGTCCTATTAAAAATAAATGTATTGCCCCCAGTGTCATCTCTCAGACCTTTACGGTTTGAGAGATAATCGCTCCTAAAGTTGACCTCTCCCTCCACTTCCCCAAAGTCATCGTTGTAGCTGACTGAAGGGAAATCCGGTCATAGATCATCAGGAGGCTCTGCAGCAGAGCTGCAATCGCGTTAACTAAAAAAAAAACTTTCACTAAAACGGTCTTCTAGCTGAAAAATATCCGATGTGGGACTCTACTGCCAAACAAACTGGGTCTTAAATTTTAGACGGTAATGAGTCCCTCATCGGATCTTTTTCAGCTAACGCAGGCTATTAAATGGCAAAGTGGAGCGTTGTTTTGTGTTTCTGTGGGCCAAAACACACGTTAGCGTAGCGGTCGGTACACTGGATGAACTGCTGTTACCAGTTCATTATATGGCCCTTTAAATGACCTACTGCATGTAAAGACACCCGTTAGTCTTTTTTTTGGCTAACGGCTGCCTTTAAATTGAGCCCTAGGTCTCTCCGAGTATGTTTCAAAGAAAAAAGTCTGAGGCAACCTGGTTGAAAACTATTGGATCATATAGATGTGGTAGTGCTAGTTGTCAATGTTGCAACTAGGTCAATGTATATAAAGACTTTGTGTCCTATGTGACACATAAAATCTATAAGATGAAAAGTTATGTAAATTGTGCACTAAAGGCATAATATACATGATTAGTTGCATAAGTTGTGAATTACAATTTACGGGTAAAACTATGAGGACACTAAGGGAACATCTCAATGAACATCTGAGTGACATAACGAGTTTAGAATTTAGATCTAGTGTCTTTTCACATTTCAAAGAAGTCCATGCCAGAAATCTAGAAACATTTAGGATACAGGGCATAGAGAAGAATAGCTTAAAGGGATAATAATACATAAGTATTACTAATCCCTATAGTAAAGCCCTACTAAACAAAACGTATTGCCCCCAGTGTCATCTCTCAGACCTTTATGGTTTGAGAGATAATCACTTCTAAAGTTGCCCTCTCCCTTCCCCGTAGTCAGTGTTATAGCTGACTGCAGGAAAGAGAGTCGTACGACTTTCAGGTGGCTCTCCAGCACAGCCGCGATCGCATTAACTAAAAAAAACAACCTTTCACTGAAATGGTCTTCTACGTGTGCTTGGTTTGTACTTGGTTTGCAAGCACACGTAGAAGACCGTTTTAGTGAAAGTTTTTTTTAGTTAATGCGATTGCAGCTCTGCTGCAGAGCCGCCTGATGATCTATGACCAGATTTTCCTTCAGTCAGTTACAACGATGACTTTGGGGAAGGGGGGGAGAGGGCAACTTTAGGAGCGATTATCTCTCACACCATAAAGGTCTGAGAGATGACACTGGGGGCAATACATTTATTTTTAATAGGACTTTACTATAGGGATTAGTAATACTTAAGTATTACTGTCCCTTTAAGTATAAGAGGAGGTAATTTAGATGCCATACTATTGAGACGAGAAGTGTTTTGGATTTTTACTTTGAATACACGTTATCCCATGGGATTTAATAAGGAATATGATGTAATGTGCTATGTCTGATATAAATATACATTTGTGCAACAGATATAATTGTCTATATTGATGTACATGGTACTGATAGAACTTTGGGTTTTAGGATGTCACACTCTTATATTTTGTCTATTTTAACAGATTATATATTTTGTTGTTATACGTTTTACATAGTAACATAGTAGATAAGGCTGAAAAAAGACATGCGTCCATCAAGTCCAGCCCATGCCAATAACACCCCTGTTGATCCAGAGGAAGGCAAAAAAGCCCTCTGGGGCCATTTCCAATCTAGTTCCATGTGTGTGTGTGTGTGTGAATTATTCCTTCCTGACTCCAACTGGTAGTCAAATATTTCCCCGGATCAATAACCTATTTGCTTTGAAGCCATGTGTCATAATTGTCAATATTGTTCTGTGCTAGATAGGCATCCATTGCTTTTTTGAATGCAGTTGCATTATCTGCAAGCACAACATCCCGAGGCAAAGAATTCCATAGCCTTACCGTCCTTACTGTAAAGAATCCCTGCCTATGTTTTAGTCGAAAGCGCCTTTCCTCAAGTTTTGAGTACATATTAGTTTTTGAAACAGTGATTGTTTTGTATGTTGAAGGCTTGACACTTTCTATTTAATTAACACATAATGTATTCTCCATTTTCATTGTTGGACTACCTCCGCATCATTTTGTATTGACCCCTTGGGTGCAGGGAGGACACGTGGCTCTCGGTATTATTGCATAGAGCTTTACTTCATGATGTGTTGCGTGTTCCTCGGACACTTTGAGGGGTTAAAGATGTCGGATTGCGGGAGGACTCTATCACTATGTCTCACTAAGAGGACTATGGATAATAGTAATTGAATACGATTTGGTAATTGTGATGACGCTGAGAGGTGTGATATGATGCCCGTCTGTGATCGTGGCATTTAAACATTAATATATTTATGATGCAAATGTTTAGGACTACAGGTAAACGGAGTAATCATAGACTGACTTTGCCTTTAACTCAATCTAGAGTAATTGGGAAATAACTTGAATATTCTATGTAGATCGAGGAGACATCCCAATCTATATGTCCAATCAGGAGAGAGTGTCTAGCACCTAATTGGGTTTTGAGAATTCAAATACAGCCAGTCAATTCAAGTGAGACCACGTTTGATCACAATAAGCGCGGTAGCCACGTGAAACGCGTTGATCTTATATATCTTCCATAACAACTGCTGAACCCACTGTATAAGTCTCACCCCATTTATCCTTCCTTTTCTGGATTCACTGTATAGCAAGTATGTTTTTAATATATTTTTCTTAATAAAGTGCTGTTTTATAAAGAAGCTTGCTCTTGTTGATAGAACCATTATTAGTAAGCGGTGCGATATAAGGGATATTTTGTTTTGGTTTGTGGTCAGTATCGTAAATTTGGAGAGGCTTCTTTCCCTACGCACGCATACTGTGTGTTCATCATATTTCATAGGAGACGGTATAGTCTTAAAGTCTGTGTCATACATGACAAAAATTGCCTGAATTCACTGGAGCCGCTAAATCACCACAAGGTCTTTTGTTTTTGAACTGTACGGAGACCCCCTGTGGTATGCTAACCTAATCACGTCTGTCCCTTTGTATTGTGTTGTACCATTTGTTGCTAGCCTTTTGTGTAGTAATGCAATCATGTCTGTGTTATTGTAATTGCTGGGACCTTCTGTTGTTGGACCTTTGGTTTGTATATTGTGATTGTATTATCCCTGTGACCTATTGTATCCTGCCTGCCCATGTATTTCAATGTAGGTTTTGTGTATAAATATGTGTGGTTCCAATAAAGTCAGTTTTTATTCTAACCCCAAGACACTGGTGTTGTCTGATGCTTGGGGTAAAGCTTGCTGTATGCAGAGTGTGTGCTGGTTACCCTGACGCTAGTTTTGCCTGGTGATCAGAGTATATTGCGGTATGCTGTTGGATGTCCATCTGGCTCGTAGCGGAAGAAGTGACCATTGACAGGGACACCAAGGCTGGGTGTCCGCTGGTACCATCACAAGATGCTGTGCAGGTTGGAGTGGATATGAGATGCTGTGCGGGTTGGAGTGAATATGAGATGCTGTGCGGGTTGGAGTGGATATGAGATAGAGATGATGTGCAGGTTGGAGTGGGTATGATAAGATGTGCAGGTTGGAGTGGATATGAGATGATGTGCAGGTTGGAGTGGATATGAGATGATCTGCAGTTAGAAGTGGCGATGAGATGATCTGCAGGTTAGCGTGGAGATGACATTATTTGCAGTTAGGAGTGGAGATGAGATGTTCTGCAGGTTGGCGTGGAAATTAGATGATCTCCAGGTTGGCGTGGAGATGAGATGATCTGCAGGTTCGCATGGAGATGAGATAATCTGCAGTTAGGAGTGGAGATGAGATGCTCTGCAGGTTGGAGTGGAAATGATCTGCAAGTTGGTGTGGAGATGAAATGATCTGCGGTTAGGAGTGAAGATACTCTGCAGGTTTGAGTGGAGATGAGATGATCTGCAGGTTGGAGTGGAGATTAGATGCTGTGCAGGTCAGAGTGGAGATGAAATTAGATGCTCTGCAGGTTGGTGTGGAGATGGGATTATAAGCAGGTTTGAGAAGAGATGCTCTGCAGTTTGGAGTGGAGATGAGATGATAAGCAGGTTGGAGAAGAGATGCTCTGCAGTTTGGAGTGGAGATGAGATGATAAGCAGGTTGGAGAAGAGATGCTCTGCGGGTTGGTGTGGAGATGAGATGATAAACAGGGTGGAGATGAGATGCTCTGCAGGTTGGTGTGGCGATGAGATGCTCTGCAGATTGGCGTGGAGATGAGATGATAAGCAGGTTGGAGAAGAGATGCTCTGCAGGTTGGTGTGGAGATGAGATGATAAACATGGTGGAGATGAGCTGCTCTGCAGGTTGGAGAAGAGATGCTCTGCAGGTTGGTGTGGACATGAGATGCTCTGCAGTTTGGAGTGGAGATGAGATGATAAACAGGGTGGAGATGAGATGTTCTGCAGTTTGGAGTGGAGATGAGATGCTCTGCAGGTTGGAGTGGTTATGAGAAGCTGTGCAGGTTGGTGTGGATATGAGATGCTCTGCAGTTTGGAGTGGATATGAGATGCTCTGCAGGTTGGTGTGGAGATGAGATGCTCTGCAGATTGGAGAAGAGATGCTCTGCAGTTTGGAGTGGAGATGAGATGCTCTGCAGTTGGAGTGGAGATGATATGTTATGCAGTTCGGAGTGGAGAAGAGGTGCTCTGCAGTTTGGAGTGGAGATGAGATGCTCTGCAGATTGGAGTGGAGATGAGATGCTCTGCAGATTGGAGTGGAGATGAGATGCTAAGCAGAGTTGACATGAGATGCTCTGCAGGTTGGAGTGGAGATGAGATGCTCTGCAGATTGGAGAAGAGATGCTCTGCAGTTCGGAGTGGAGATGAGATGCTAAGCAGAGTGGACATGAGATGCTCTGCAGGTTGGAGTGGAGATGAGATGCTCTGCAGATTGGAGAAGAGATGCTCTGCAGTTCGGAGTGGAGATGAGATGCTAAGCAGAGTGGACATGAGATGCTCTGCAGGTTGGAGTGGAGATGAGATGCTCTGCAGGTTGGAGAAGAGTTGCTCTGCAGTTCGGAGTGGAGATGAGATGCTCTGCAGATTGCAGTGGAGACGAAATGAGATGCTCTACAATATGCTATGGTGCTTGGTGGTTTCTGCCCATAAGAAAGATGGCGCCGCTGTTGGTGCGTGAAGTAGCCAATCAGTGAGTAGAGGAAGCGGAAGTGCTGGCAGTGAGAGCCCCGCCCCCTTGTGAAGGTAATGGGGTGAGAAGACAGGAGACATGGGGGAGACAGGAGGAAGCGACACTGGAGGTATGGGGGGGGGGGGTAACTGGATATAAGGACCCCGCCCTTCCCTTATTATTAACTCCTTCACTGCTGGGTCACTAGTAACTGTGTGGACACACACACACACACACACACACACACACACACACTGACATACAAGTCCTCACACATATACACCATACCTTCCATATGTCCCTCTTTAGAACCCAAATCCCACTGTCCCTGTTTCCCACCCTAATGTCCCTGTGTGTAGTAGATCAGACTGTGTGGTGTGTATATAAGTGTATCACCCTGGTGTCCCTGTGTTTAGGAGATCAGACTGTGTGGTGTGTATATAAGTGTATCACTCTGGTGTCCCTGTGTTTAGGAGATCAGACTGTGTGGTGTGTGTATATAAGTGTATCACCCTGGTGTCCCTGTGTTTAGGAGATCAGACTGTGTGGTGTGTATATAAGTGTATCACCCTGGTGTCCCTGTGTTTAGGAGATCAGACTGTGTGGTGTGTATAGAAGTGTATCACCCTGGTGTCCTTGTGTTTAGGAGATCAGACTGTGTGGTGTGTATATAAGTGTATCACCCTGGTGTCCCTGTGTTTAGGAGATCAGACTGTGTGGTGTGTATATAAGTGTATCACCCTGGTGTCCCTGTGTTTAGGAGATCAGACTGTGTGGTGTGTATATAAGTGTATCACCCTGGTGTCCCTGTGATTAGGAGATCAGACTGTGTGGTGTGTGTATAGAAGTGTATCACCCTGGTGTCCCTGTGTTTAGGAGATCAGACTGTGTGGTGGGTATAGAAGTGTATCACCCTGGTGTCCCTGTGTTTAGGAGATCAGACTGTGTGTTGTGTATATAAGTGTATCATCCTGGTGTCCCTGTGTTAGGAGATCAGACTGTGTGGTGTGTATTGAAGTGTATCACCCTGGTGTCCCTGTGTTTAGGAGATCAGACTGTGTGGTGTGTATAGAAGTGTATCACCCTGGTGTCCCTGTGTTTAGGAGATCAGACTGTGTGGTGTGTATATAAGTGTATCACCCCGGTGTCCCTGTGTTTAGGAGATCAGACTGTGTGGTGTGTATATAAGTGTATCACCCTGGTGTTCCTGTGTTTAGGAGATCAGACTGTGTGGTGTGTATATAAGTGTATCACCCTGGTGTCCCTGTGTTTAGGAGATCAGACTGTGTGGTGTGTATATAAGTGTATCACCCTGGTGTCCCTGTGTTTAGGAGATCAGACTGTGTGGTGTGTATAGAAGTGTATCACCCTGGTGTCCCTGTGTGTAGGAGATCAGACTGTGTGGTGTGTATATAAGTGTATCACCCCGGTGTCCCTGTGTTTAGGAGATCAGACTGTGTGGTGTGTATATAAGTGTATCACCCTGGTGTCCCTGTGTTTAGGAGATCAGACTGTGTGGTGTGTATAGAAGTGTATCACCCTGGTGTCCCTGTGTGTAGGAGATCAGACTGTGTGGTGTGTATATAAGTGTATCACCCTGGTGTCCCTGTGTTTAGGAGATCAGACTGTGTGGTGTGTATAGAAGTGTATCACCCTGGTGTCCCTGTGTTTAGGAGATCAGACTGTGTGGTGGGTATAGAAGTGTATCACCCTGGTGTCCCTGTGTTTAGGAGATCAGACTGTGTGGTGTATATAGAAGTGTATCACCCTGGTGTCCCTGTGTTTAGGAGATCAGACTGTGTGGTGTGTATATAAGTGTATCACCCTGGTGTCCCTGTGTTTAGGAGATCAGACTGTGTGGTGTGTATAGAAGTGTATCACCCTGGTGTCCCTGTGTTTAGGAGATCAGACTGTGTGGTGTGTATGTATCACCCTGGTGTCCCTGTGTTTAGGAGATCAGACTGTGTGGTGTGTATATAAGTGTATCACCCTGGTGTCCCTGTGTTTAGGAGATCAGACTGTGTGGTGTGTATATAAGTGTATCACCCTGGTGTCCCTGTGTTTAGGAGATCAGACTGTGTGGTGTGTATAGAAGTGTATCACCCTGGTGTTCCTGTGTTTAGGAGATCAGACTGTGCGGTGTGTATAGAAGTGTATCACCCTGGTGTCCCTGTGTTTAGGAGATCAGACTGTGTGGTGTGTATAGAAGTGTATCCCCCTGATGTCCCTGTGTTTAGGAGATCAGACTGTGTGGTGTGTATGTATCACCCTGGTGTCACTTGTGTTTAGGAGATCAGACTGTGTGGTGTGTATATAAGTGTATCACGTTGCTCCACAGCAATAAAACTCACATTATTGTTTGTATAGATGTCAGTATATGTGTATATAAATTAGTCTGTGTAAATAAAATACTTTTGTCGTTATAAATCATTTATTAGGTTACACAAGGAGGTGTCAATAGGTCATGAAATAGCCTAAAATTCTTGCTAATGCCCCGCCCACCAGCCACACCACCTAAAACACAAGTGTCCCTTTTTGGCAATTTGAAATGTTGGGAGCTATGATACATACACATGAGAGCGCACACACAGATACAAGTACACACTCACACGCGCACAGACACAGATACAAGTCCACACTCGAACACACACACAGATACAAGTTCTTACACACACAGATACAAGTCCACACACACTCACATGCGCACACAGAGATACAAGTCCACACTCACATGTGCAGACACACAGATACAAGTCCACACACACACACAGATAAAAGTCCTCACACACACACATAAAAGTCCTTACACACACAGAGATACAAGTGCTCTCTCTCTCTCTCACACACACACACACACACACACACAGATACAAGTGCTCTCTCAAACACACACACACACACACAGATACAAGTCCTCATACACATACACACACACACACAGATCCAAGTCCGCACATACATACATACATACACACACACACACACACACACACACACACACACACACACACACACACACAAGTCCCCCCCACACACAGATACAAGTCCTCACATACATACACAGATACAAGTATACACACACACACACACACATGCAAGACCACACACACACACACACACACACACACACAGATGCAAGACCACACATACACACCACACACACACAGATGCAAGACCACACACACACACACACACACACAGATGCAAGACCACACACACACACACACACACAGATGCAATACCACACACACACACACAGATGTAAGAGCACACATACACACACACACACAGATGCAAGACCACACACACACACAGATGCAAGAACACACACACACACACACACACACACAGATGCAAGACCACACACACACACACAGATGTAAGACCACACATACACACACACACAGATGCAAGACCACACACACACACCACACACACACAGATGCAAGACCACACACACACACCACACACACACAGATGCAAGACCACATACACACACACACACACACAGATGTAAGACCACACATACACACACACACAGATGCAAGACCACACACACACACACACCACACACACACAGATGCAAGACCACACACACACACACCACACACACACAGATGCAAGACCACTCACACACACACAGATGCACAGATGCAAGTCCTCACTCTCGCACAGATGCAAGTCCTCAATCACTGTGTCCGTGATTCCTTGTTTATATTTTTCTGTCAGTTATGTGTGTGTGCGTGTGGCCTTGTATCCGTGTGTGCGTGTGGCCTTGTATCCGTGTGTGCGTGTGGACTTGTATCTGTGTGTGTGTGTGTGCAGGGAGAAATGAAATGGATCCTACTCCGTTACTGGAGCCCTTGTCTGGGCGTAAGGCTTACCAGCCCAGAAAGCAAGGAACTGTGGACATTTTGTCGTATTGGGAACCCTTATCAGCTGGCGCACAAACTTTTAAGCCCGGTCCGGGCCTATGTGTGTATACTCCCTTATTACGAACGAAGGAGAACTTTGGAAACATTATGCCGATAGACACTGTGTGCTCATGGTTGTCGTGTCTTACACGTACCATTCCATCGACCATCAGTCGACCATTCCCGCCTCTGTGTTCGAATCATCGACACCGGATCGAACACGGGAAGCCGGGTGGCAAGAGGCGAAAGCTTGTTCAATCGAATCCCTGAAGTAGGCATGCAAATATCTTCCATAGCCTAACATGGGGAACCGTAGGCAGCTCAGTGATTGGTCAGGGTTGGAGCAGGACATTCAGAGTAGTCCAACAAATGCTTCAACCTTGGGTCACTGTCCCTGAGATGTGTATTCTAGCCACTCCAGCCATTGTAGCATTGTGAACTGTAGAAAGACCCCCTGCTGTGTGTTAATTCAATCACGTCTGCCCTATTATGTTTCCCTGAACCAGTTGTTGTTGGTTCTTTGTCTTCTGTATTATGATTGGATTATCTCTGTAACTAGCCCATTGTATCCTGTCTGCCCATGTATTGTCAGTGTTGTTAAACTCTATAAATATGCTGTAGTTTGGTTTAATAAAGAGTTAGTTGTTGTACAAGGAGAAGAGTCCTGGTGTCTTTATGCTCTTGTGGTTTAAATTATCCCCTCTGATACCCTTCTGAGCCAAGTATTCTGTATCGTTGACTGCCAGCTATCTGCGGATCCGATTCCGAGTCAGGACTTCTGGACTTCGTATGCTGTCAGGCGTTGACGTGGACTCTGTTTGACATCACTGTGGTTCCTGCGACATCCTCCAGCTGTCCTTTTACCTCGAGTATAGGCCTCACTCTCTACGGCCCGTGGTACCAGTCTGAGACCCAACTCTGGCTTCGAGTCCCTTCGACCTTTTCCTGTTCACTTTGACTACCTACAACTCTGGCATGGAGTTGGCGACGCTACCACTTTCATCCGACTTCGACACAGAGTTTCCGACACTGCGAATGCTCAGTTGGGCCGGTTATTGCTCATCCTGTAGGAACCAGGCTGTGTAATCCGCCTTCGAGAAGGAGAAACCCGGAATGACGGCTGAGGGAGACATGGTGCATTCCAGATTCTTCACATTTGTACCGGTGAGACATGGCGGATACTTTGAGACATTACGACTTCCGCTATGACAGCCTATGGCTCCTTTGGGAACCACTTCTGGTGGCTATGCCCTGGAAGAATTCATCCCAGAACTGGAACGTTGCATCGATGAAGAACTGTGCTTGCAGGATGGATACTGGGCTTTTGACCAGAGCATGGTTTGGGAGGATTACCCTGCTCCACTCTTCTCTAACCAACCAGCCCGCCTGAGATGTGACATCCAGGGGCTGATCTGGGGCACCTATTGCTGTCAGGACCCCAGCCGGTACTGGGAGATAAGAGACAGGAGGGAAGATATGCCGGGGGGATACGTCCCTCCACACCTCCAAGAACTCTTGGGTGCCCTAGTAGCATGGGAGTGGAGCACAGAGCGAATGTATTATGAACTACTGGAAAATGTACTGGAGTACCTAGGGGGGGAGAAGGCTGGGCAAACTGCTCTTTTGCTCAGTTACAAGAACAGTTCAAGCCTTGGTCCCTGTGGAAACCGGATATGCCAGAGACAGGGGTACAGGCAGGCTGTGTCCCTGGACTCAAAGCTCCTTGGGAGGAAGACCTCGGGGAGGAAGATGACTGGGAGGAATTTGATGACACGAGCAGAGGAGGTTATGGCAAATGCTGCAGTGCCTCAGCAGACTGAAGGGGTACAGTGCTGCTGACCCCGTGGATCCTGAACTGGTGAGAAAGGATGCGTTACTCACCAGCGACCCCCTTGTTGCTCTGGATTGTGTTACCCCTGGCTTGAGGAGTGGGAATTTGCTCCTCCTCAGCCCAAAGAGTGCCCTTGCATCAGGGGGTGGGGAAAACGTCCTCCCTGATGGGCGTGTTGCACCTTTCCCTGTTGTCCCTGCTGCACTGAGACGAAGGTCCTCACCATCAGCCCCTGTGTTGTGATCCCTGACCTGGTGAGTGGGAGCGAGCTCACCAGCCCCTGTGAGACCCTTGCTGCGGTGAGTGGAACAGAGGTCCTCACCAGCAGCCCTTGGGTTGCTGCCCCTTCCCCTGAAAACCTTGCTGCTGTGAGTGGGGCAAAGGTCCTAACCAGTAGCAATATTGTCCCTGAACTGAGGAGTGGGAATGTGCTCCTCCTCAATGAGAAGAATGCCACCGGGATGGTTATTAGCCCTGAAGATGAGGACAGCAGCAGGCTGAAGGAATGCAGCACTGCTGACCCTGTGGACCCTGAACTGGTAAGAGGGGATACATTCCTCACCAGCAACCCTTTTATTGGCCATGAAGGTGATGGTCCCAGCAGACTGACAGAATCCAGTGCTGCTGCCCCTGGTAACCCTGAACTGGTGGGTGGGAGTGCGCTCACCAGCCCCTTTGAATCCCCTGGTGCGGTGAGCCAGACGTAAGTTCCCCCCAGCACCTCCAAGATTATTGTCTCTTTTCTTGTAACTACTGCACTGTAGGATGGAGAATGTGTTCCCTCCAGGGGCGCTGATGATTCTGCTGTGGGGAGTGGGACCACGGGCCTCCCCAGTGATTTTGTTGCCCTGGAAAACATTGACCCCAGCCTGGTGGGTGGGAATCCGTGCCCCACTAAGCCAAGGGATGATCCGGCAAAAGGGAGTGGGACCACCGTCCTCCCTAGTGCTTTTGCTGTTTTCCCCTTGGGGAATGGGACCAGGGTCCGCCCCAGTATTACTTTTTCCCCTTGACTGGTGAGTGGGAGTGCGTTCCTTGCCAGTCATCTGGATGCCTTTGCACTGGGATGTAGGAACACCATCCTTCCCAGGGGCCCCCTGAACCTTGCCCCAGCCCAGGAAAGTGGGTACAACATCCTCTCCTACAACCTGTCCGGTACTGGCCAAACCAAAAGGGAGAGATGACGACACCTCCCCTCAATGTGTGAACACACCGAACCCTCGGACGACGAAAGGGAAATGCCAGAACCGTCCTGTTCCCAATCCAGTGACATGATTGGACACCCCTTTACCTCATGGAACTTCCCCACATAGATTGGCTTTGGATCCTGAGCCTATAGCCAGGGCACCAGTTTTACTCCTGGCCCAGGACAAGGGGCTCACCCCTTGTTTTCAGGCCCGGACAAGGGGCTACTGTTTCCATCTGGCCAAGGACAAGGGGTTCACCTATTGTTCCCAGGCCCGGACTAGGGGCTGATGTTTTTCCTGGCCCGGACAAGGGGTTCAAGTTTACTCATGGCTCAGGACAAGAGGCAAGCTTTACTCCTGGCCCAGGACAAGGGGCTCAAGTTTTGTTCTCCACCCCAGATAAGGGGCTCGAGTCAGTTTGGCTCTTTCGGTGTCCTAAGCCAGTGTTCGACCAAGGTGCCGCTGGCTTGATACAAAAAAAGGGGAAGAAATTGTACGGATCTTACTCCGTTACTGGAGCCCTTGTCGGGGCGTAAGGCTTACCAGCCCAGAAAGCAAGGAACTGTGGACATTCTTCTGTGTCCTGTGCCACGGCAACATTGACTACTATGGGTAATGTCTCCTCCCCTTAGCCGGCTGTAGGACCAATCGAAAAGGATTTAAGGTTCCCCTACTTCCTCCGTGTTGGTTCTTTTGGTCCTACATCCGGAGTAGGTACGTTGACTCCAGCGGAGCACTGTAAAGTTTACTTTTTTCAGTTTCTTTCTCTTTTTACCTTGCCCGATACAAACTACTTCAAGGCCGCATTCATTGCTGTCCCCGCCAGGGTATATCCCTGAAGACCAGGCCTCGCATTCCTGCCGGCTTGGTAACATTGTGCTGCTTACCTCCGCATCGCAGAACCGGATGGAGAGTAAGGAACGGCTTGTCGCCGCAGCATGACACGCTTCCTGCTATACATCACCAGGAAGCATGGATGATAGTAGCTTTCCTCGATGGAGCGTCAGGAACGGGCAGTATTCTCTTTGCCCAGACATGGGAGGCCAATTGGTCATCACTGAGGACGAGTTAAGTCCTTCTATTTTTATCAGCATACCTTCATTTCCGTTTTTGGCCTCTGCGTTCCAGATAATTAAGGAGATATATATATAGAGGCATGGAGCCTAGGCCTGTTCAATTATAGGGTTTATGTGGAGGCTGCTGTGTATACTTCACATATTTAAGATTTTAAAGTTTGTATTAAAAGTATTGCTTTAAATAGTATCATGGCTACTACCCCAAAGGCATCTTCTGCTAAAGAAAAATCTGTCTCAGAAACCAAAGAAAAAGATATTAGTCAGAAAACCAAGACTTGTTCAGGATGTGATACTAAGATTTCTGATGATTTAAAATTATGTACTGAATGTCTTAAGAAAATTACTGGTACTGAGGTTCCAAATCAATTTCAATAATTTTTATTCTGGATGAAGACATCAATGCAGGAAACTTTTTTTTTCTGAGCATGCAAAACCAGCCAAGAAAGAGACAGAGGACCCAGAGGAGAGTACTTCGAACAGAATGGAGGAATTAGAAGAGGCAAGCGTTATGGATGTATTATCACAATATTCTTCAGACGAAGAGGGAGAGATTTAAGATGAAGAGGATGGTACTTTCAACTTGGACAAAATTGAACCCTTTCTTAAACTGATGCGGAAGTCCCTAGGATTGATAGAAGAAACCAAACAGCAAGGTATATTGGACACTGCCTTCATGGGATCTAGACAAGTACTACCAGTATTCCCAGTCCATCATTCAGTAACAGAATTGATAAAAGCAGAACGGGCAAAAGGAGATAAGAGAATATCCACTTCAAAACTTATGCAGAAGATGTACCCCTTCAAGGAAGAGGAAACTTCAGCATGGGTCTCACCGTCTAAGATAGATGCATCAATTGTGCAGATCGCAAAAAGAACAACCATTCCTATGGAGGATGGCTCTTCTTTAAGAGATACAATGGATAGAAGAATGGAGAGCTCACTAAAGAAGCAGTTTTCCTTAATTGGTCAGACTATGAAGGTTTTCACTACTTTAGCCTGTATAGCGAGAACCTCCAGAATCTGGTTGTCCGAATTAGAAGAACACATTGAGTCTTCGGTTTCAAGATCCAAATTAATAAAGGAAGTCGCTACCATCAAGGAAGCTATAGGTTTTGCCTGCGATGCTTCTCTAGACTCCATTAGATTGTCTGCAAGATCCTCATCGCTTTCAGTTACTGCAAGAAGATCACTATGGCTCAGAACATGGGGAGCAGATGCGTCATCAAAGAGTAAGCTAGTGTCGCTTCCATTTACTGGCTCACTTCTATTTGGAGAGCAACTAGAAGAAATAATAAGAAAAATAACCGGTGGAAAGAGTTCTTTTCTCCCGCAGGAGAGGAAGCGCAGATCACCTGTTCAGGCAATCGTTCAGAAGTGATAGGAAATTCCAGTCATCTAAGAATTATGAAGCAAGGAGGCACATAACTTCACAACAGAACAACGGATCCTTCAAGAAGGAAGGTTTTCCGAGTAACCAGTTCAAAAAAGAATTTCCTTGAGATTCAGCGGAACCTGCCTTCAATTCCAGTAGGGGGTCGACTGGGACAATATCTACTAGAATGGATGAAGTTACCAAACATAGACAACTGGACTTTTCAATCTATAGAGGCAGGGTGCCAGTTGCAATTTCAAACAAGACCCCCCCCAAACATCTGTTCAAAAGGACAAGCATTCCTGTAGACACAGCAAAAGCATTATCACTGGAAAACTCCATACTGGATCTGTTCTTAAAAGAAGTCATAGAACCGGTTCCTCTGAAAGAAAGAAGGAAGGGATGGTATTCTACAATCTTCTTGGTACCAAAAGCCATAGGAGGGTATCGGCCAATCCTGGACTTAAAGGCATTGAATACACGGATAAGACATCAAAGCTTCAAGATGGAGACTGTATCCTCTCTAATCCAAGCAATATACCCACATGCCTATCTATTAACAATAGATCTACAGGATGCATATTATCACATCTCAATAGCACAGGAGTACAGGAGATATCTAAGATTTTATTACAAGGAGCATCACTGGCAATTCAAGGTGCTGCCCTTTGGTCTAACATCAGCACCCAAAATATATTCCAAAATTCTGGCAACGTCCCTGGAAGCATTGAGACTAATGGGAATGACAATTGTGCCATATCTTGACAACCTGATGATCATAGCAACCAATCATTTGCAGAAATTAGGGTGGATCATCAACAGACAGAAGAGTCAATTAACCCCAACACGGCATCTTCAATTCCTCGGTCTGACACTAGACACAATCAGAAATACTCTCTGTCTCCCAACAGGATCAAGACCATCACAAGCAAGATAAGACAATTCAGAAAATTAAGAATTCACACAGCTCAGGATTATATGACTATGCTGGGGTTCATGGTCTCCACAATCCAAGTCACACCGTGGACGAAGCTAAACATGAGACCACTCCAGAGATGGTTCCTGAAGCATTGGAACAAGAACTCATCAAACACAAGCCAAAGAATTCCACTTTAAACAAAAATAAGAAGGGACCTCAATTGGTGGACTGTCCACAAGAACCTGGCCAAAGGATCACCAATAGTAAACCCCAAATTGATAAAAATCAAGACAGACGCAAGTCTGACAGGATGGGGAGGCTGCATGGGAAGCAGATCTGTTCAGGGAACTTGGTCCAGAGAAGAACAGTCACTCCATATCAACATCCTGGAATTTAAAAGCCATATTCCTGTCTCTAAGGAAATTCAAGACCAGCATCAAGAAAAAATCTGTCCAGATAGTATCAGACAGCATGATAGCTGTCTTGTATTTAAAAAACCAGGGGGGCACAAAGAGTCCTGCTCTAAATTCAATAGCAAGAAAGATCCTGTTATGGTAGAGAAAAATTTAAGAGCATTATCAGCAATACACATTCCGGGAATCCAGAATTTTCAGGCGGATTACCTAAGTCGCAACAAACTGAATCCAGGAGAATGGGCACTGAATCCGGAGCTTTTCAGGCAGATTGCGCAAAGATGGGGACCTCCAGTAATAGACCTCATGGCATCTGGAGAGAACACGAAGTGCCAAGCATTCTTTTTCAGATCAAATCAACCACAAGCACCGGCAGTAGATGCAATGACTCCGGATTGGAAGTTCGATCTAACTTATCTATTTCCTCCAATCGCTATGATACCAAAGACATTAAAGGGATCAAACAGGAGAATGTAGACTTCATATCGCCAAATTGGCCAAAGAGAATGTGGTTCTCGGAACTAGTCAGCATGTCCATAGACAATCCTTGGAATCTGCCTCTCAGACCGGATCTATTATACCAGGGGCCAATATTGCACCAGGATCCGGGGTTTTTGAAATTAACAGCCTGGAGGCTGAAAGGAATTCCTTAAGACTCAGAGGATTATCGGAACTAGTAATAAACACACTGGTATCAGCTAAAAAGAAGTCTACTTCCATGGTTTATGACCGGATATGGAAAACCTTTTCTTCTTGGTGTATAAATCATAGCATAGACAGTTGGTCTGTTTCCACCCCGGAAGTCCTAAATTTTCTTCAGGAGGGCCATGAGCAAGGCTTAAGACCATAATCCCTGAGAGTACAAGTTTCAGCTATCTCTGCATGCTTATCCAAACAGTGGAGTAGGTTAAGAAATATCTTAGAGCAGTAGACAAGATTAGACCCAGAATTAGAAGTTTTATTCCCCCCGGGATCTCAATATTATACTCGGTCAACTTATCTCCTCTGAGAAGTTTGAACCCTTACAGCGGATCTCAACAAAGTTCCTCACATTAAAAACAGTTTTTCTAGTCGCCATTACTTCGGCTAGAAGAGTATGTGAACTGCAAGCTCTTTCATCCAAGGAACCTTATATCGTTTTTCACAACGATAAAATAGTTCTTAGAACAAGAAAACATTTTAGATCCAGGTAGTGTCTTCTTTTCACCTTAACCAGGAGATAATACTACCAGCATTCTTTCCTAATCCAAAGAACAAAAAAGAGGAACAATTACACAAATTGGATTTATTAAGATGCATTTCAGAATACTTAAAGAGAACATCATTGTTCCGAAAAGCCGATTCTTTATTTGTGCATTTCCAAGGCAGGTTCAAGGGAACTTCTGCATCGAAGCCCTATATTGCACGCTAGATAACAGAGTGTGTCAGAGAAGCATATTTAGGAACAGGTAAAGACCCTCCTAACATTATTAAAGCACATTCAACAAGAGCCATGGCAACTTCCTGGGCAGCAAAGGATTCTGCCACTGCAGAAGAGAGATGTAAAGCAGCCACATGGTCATCCATATCAACTTTTATAAAGCACTATAGATTGGATGTCCAGTCATCAGCATCGGCAGAATTTGGAAGAAGGGTACTTAAAGCAGCCACTTCTCCAAGAGGGGTAAGACCTGTCCAATAGTAATGCTATCTGTTGTTATATTATTAAGTAAGTTCAATAAGATGGAAGTATGTTTTTTTTTTTTTCTTCATATGATGTCATTGTTATGACTCTCTGAGATATATATGTATTATTTTTCTTCTAAATTAGTCCCTCCCTTATTTAGGGCTTTGGTATATCCCATAGTAGTCAATGTTGCCGTGGCACGGGACACAGAAGAAAGGGAGAAATTTACCTTCTGATATTTCCTTTTCTTCTGTGTCCCTCCACGGCACACCCTCCCTTATTAACTTCTATGAGTTTTTTATTACAACTCTGACAAAAGTGAACTAACGGGGAGGAAGTAGGGGAACCTTGAATCTTTTTCGATTGGTCCTACAGCCAGCTAAGGGGAGGAGACATTACCCATAGTATTCAACATTGCCGTGGAGGGACACAGAAGAAAAGGAAATATCAGAAGGTAAATTTCTCCCTTTTTGTCATATCAGGAATCCTTATCAGCTGGGTGCACGAACTTTTAAGCCCGGCCTGTGCCTGTGTGTGTAATGTGTGTATACTCCCTTATTACGAACTAAGGAGAACTTTGGAAACATTATGCCAATAGACACTGTGTTCTCATGGTTGTCGTGTCTTACATGTACCATTCCATCGACCATCAGTTGACCATTCCTGCCTCTGTGTTCGAATCATCGACACCGGGTCGAACACGGGAAGCCGGAGGGCCAGAGGTGAAAGCTTGTTCAATCGAATCCCTGAAGTAGGCATGCAAATATCTTCCATAGACTAACATGGGGAACCGTAGGCAGCTCAGTGATTGGTCAAGGTTGGAGCAGGACATTCAGAGTAGTCCAACAAACGCTCCAACCTTGGGTCATTGTCCCTGAGATGTGTATTGTAGCCACTCCAGCCATTGTAGCATTGTGAACTGTAGAAAGACCCCCTGCTGTGTGTTAATTCAATCACTTCTGCCCTATTATGTTTCCCTGAACCAGTTGTTGTTGGCTCTTTGTCTTCTGTATAATGATTGGATTATCTCTGTAACTAGCCCATTGAATCCTGTCTGCCCATGTATTGTCAGTGTTGTTAAACTCTATAAATATGCTGTAGTTTGGTTTAATAAAGAGTTAGCTGTTGTACACACAAGGAGAATAGTCCTGGTGTCTTTATGCTCTTGTGGTTTAAATTATACTCTGATGCCCATCTGAGCCAAGTATCCTGTATCGTCAACTACCAGCTATCTGCGGATCCGATTCCGAGTCAGGACTTCTGGACTTCATATGCTGTCAGACGTCGACATGAACTCTGTTCGACATCACTGTGGTTCCTGCGACATCCTCCAGATCCTCCAGCTATCCTTCGACTGGGAGTAGAGGCCTCACTCTCTACGGCCTGTGGTACCAGTCTGCAACCCAACTCTGGCTTCGAGTCCCTTCGACCTTTTCCTGTTCGCCTAGACTACCTCCGACATGGAGTCGACGACGCTACCACTTTCATCCGACTTCGACACAGAGTTTCCGACACTGCGAATGTTCGATTGGGCCGGTTATTGCTCGGCCGGTTGGAACCAAGCTATGTAATCCGCCTTCAAGAAAGCGAAACCCGGAACGACGGCTGAGGGAGAACCGTTACCTTCCAGCTTCCATTACACGGACTTGCATCTGTGTGTGTGTGTGTGTGTGTGCGGACTTGTATCTGTGTGAGATTGCGGACTTGTGTCTGTGTGTGTGTGTGTGTGTGTGTGTGTGTGTGTGTGGACCTGTGTCTGTGTGTGTGAGGACGTGTGTGTGAGGACTTGTATCTGTGTGTGTGAGGACTTGTATCTGTGTGTGTGTGTGAGGACTTGTATCTGTGTGTGTGTGGACTTGTATCTGTGTGTGTGTGTGGACTTGTATCTGTGTGTGTGTGTGTGTGGACTTGTATCTGTGTGTGTGTGTGTGTGTGTGTGTGTGTGTGGACTTGTATCTGTGTGTGTGTGTGGACTTGTATCTGTGTGTGTGTGGACCTGTATCTGTGTGTGTGTGTGGACCTGTATCTGTGGACCTGTATCTGTGGACGTGTGTGTGTGGACGTGTGTGTGTGGACGTGTGTGTGTGTGAGAGGACATGTATCTGTGTGTGTGTGTGTGTGAGAGGACATGTATCTGTGTGTGTGTGTGTGTGTGTGTGAGAGGACATGTATCTGTGTGTGTGTGTGTGTGTGTGTGTGAGAGGACATGTATGTGTGGAGTTGAATCTGTATGTGTGGACTTGTATCTGTGTGTGTGTGTGTGTGTGTGTGTGTGGACTTGCATTTGTGTATGTGTGAGGACATAAATCTGTCTGTGGACTTGTATCTGTGGTGTGTGTACCTGTATGTATCTGTGTGTGTATGTGGGTTTGTATCTGTGTGTGTGTATGTGGGTTTGTATCTGTGTGTGTGTGTGGACTTGTATCTGTGTATGTGGGCTTATATCTGTGTGTGTGTGTGTGTGTGTGCAGACTTGTATCTGTGTGAGAGTGTGTACTTGTATCTGTGTGTGCGCGTGTGGACTTGTATCTGTGTGTGTGCGCGTGTGGACTTGTATCTGTGTGTGTGTGTGTGCGGACTTGTATCTGTGTGTGTGAGGACATGTATCTGTGTGTGTGAGGACATGTATCTGTGTGTGTGAGGACTTGTATCTGTGTGTGTGAGGACTTGTATCTGTGTGTGTGAGGACTTGTGTCTGTGTGTGTGTGAGAGGACGTGTGTGTGTGTGTGTGTGAGAGGACATGTATGTGTGGAGTTGAATCTGTATGTGTGGACTTGTATCTGTGGGTGTGGACTTGTATCTGTGTGTATGTGTGTGTGTGGGCTTGTAGCTGTGTGTGTGTGTGGGCTTGTAGCTGTGTGTGTGTGTGGACTGGTATCTGTGTGTGTATGTGGGCTTGTAGCTGTGTGTGTGTGTGTGTGTGTGTGTGGACTGGTATCTGTATGTGTGTTTGTGTGAGCTTGTATCTGTGGGTGTGGACTGGTATCTGTATGTGTATGTGGGTTTGTATCTGTGTGTGTGTATGTGGGTTTGTATCTCTGTGTGTGTGTGGACTTGTATCTGTGTATGTGGGCTTATATCTCTGTGTGTGTGTGTGAGGATGTGTGTGTGTATGTTGGCTTGTATCTGTGTGTGTGGGTGTGGACTGGTGTGTGTGTGTTTGTGGGTTTGTATCTGTGTGTGTGGGTGTGGACTGGTATGTGTGTGTGTGTGTTTGTAACTGTGTGTGTGTGAGGACGTGTGTGTATGTTGGATTGTATCTGTGTGTGTGTGTAGGTGTGGACTGGTATGTGTGTGTGTGGGTTTGTATCTGTGTGTGTGTGTGTGTGTGTGTGTGTGTGTTTGTATCTGTGTGTGTGAGGACGTGTGTGTATGTTGGATTGTATCTGTGTGTGTGTAGGTGTGGACTGGTATGGGTTTGTGTGTGTGTTTGTGGGTTTGTATCTGTATGTGTGAGGACTTATTTTTCAAATCTGCTATTACGGTGGATATCTCCTCAGGGGAAATAGGACAATTAAGTTCTTTTTGACCTTGTTCATTCAAAAGAGGGAAGCTGAAGATCATTAACAAACTTTAAATAAGTGACTATCACATTTCTGAGGGTTTCCAATAAGCTTTTTATAGAATTGTTCAAAACGAGAAAGTATAGACTTACTATTAGAACTCAGACCTACTGCAGAACCACAATTCTCCTTTTTACTGATGTTAATACGCGTAGTCTAGTTAAGTTGTTGGGCCATGAAAGAATGTGGTTTATTACTCCATAAATAAAATTAGTGTCTAATCCAGCTAATTTATTCAGAAATACACGCAGTTGTTCCCTAATTGAACAAATATCTCTCGATAATGAAATAGGTGGTTTTATGGCTTGTCTATGTAATAATAAATCTAATTCTTCTTGTGATAAACTAATGGCTGAATTTCTATTACTTATTTTTTTTCTTAGCTAGTTTTATCAGTTGACCTCTTAATACACATTTATGTGCTTGTCATCTTATCATTGGATTTAGTTTCTTATCTTGTGAAATATTTTCTTGAAAATAACAATATCCCTAGAAATTCTCTCTCACTTCTTTAGTCAAAATCATACGTTCTCAAAGATAAGTGCCCAGGCCCGGGTGGGGTTAGCAATTTGTATTATAAGACCTTTTCTTCAGAGATCGTCCCACATCTACTTGATTATTTTAATTTTATATTAGATGGGGGTAAAATAAATGAGGAAGCAAATTTGACTACTATTTCTGTAATTGAAAAAAAACAGGAAAAAATCCTGAAGATGAAAATTATTGGCCAATAAATCTGATGAACTGTGATATTTCTAAATTATTAGCTAAGAGACTAGGGAGATTTCTTCCATTTTTGATTCATGAAGATCAAACTGGTTTTATCCCTGGGAGGTGTACTATGGATAATATTAGAAGAGTATTAAATATAATTAATTTCTGCAATCAGAATAAGCCCCAAAATGTGTCTGTTTTATCCCTTGATATAAGGAAAGCCTTTGATATGGTAAATTGGGAATATATGGATAATACTTCTAAGTTATTTGGTCTGGACGGTCATATTACTTTTTATTTATCTTTAGGTCTGCAACAACTAATCGATATTATTGATCAAAATCGATTACGAGAATCGTTGTCAACGATTCTCATAATCGTTTAGTTGTAACCCCAGACTTCATTTACCAACCGCGCGCCTTATAAACATTCGAGATTATAAGAGCCCGCCTCTTCTAAGATTTTTCTACACTATGCGTAAGGCTGTGTATCCTCTTGCATAGAACACAGTGTTACCGAGCGCATATGTGCCGACTACAGAGTAAGGGCATCTTTTCTTACTTCCTTTTACTAGGACCGCCCCGTGGCTTCCGCTCCCGGAGTGCTCCGCGTTGAATCATGGATCATAATTGTAAGGAGGCAAATGCAGTAATGGGGTTTTCTTGTCTTCCTTTACTACATTCATAGTTTCCCCATTTCTGCTCGGAGATATGATTTCAGTGCACGTCCGTTCAGTGCCTCGCTGCGCTCTCGTTTCCTGCTGCCAGAGGGCTATCTCACGTGAGATCGTTAATACATATGTTGAAGGGATCACTCTCTGCATGACCGTATATCTGGGTTAGGCAACGTGAAACCTTTCTGCTACTGCCTGACTTCAAATGCCTTCCCCCGCCGGCGGGGAATGATGGGATTTGTAGTATTGCAGCAGATGGAGAGCCTAGCAGGGCAAAGAGAGTTGGGTTTGTGTTTATGTAAAGATATTTCCCATACCTGTCATATCATTGGGCTGCTGTAATGAGATCCTAATAGCAAGGATGCCAAAGTTAGAAGGGAATATGCATTTATGTATGCGATACCTCTGGTTCTCTGTGTTTGGTCTGAGAGGTTGTGACATGACGTTAACTTCTCTCTGCAGACTTGAATGGAATTAGTTAGCCGCAATTTTTCAAGTGGAACTGTCACTATGTAAAACAGCAAATGCAAAGAGCTGAGCTGAGAACGATAGGTCATCAATTAAAACTAAGACTAGAGGAAAGGTGCTTTTAACTAAAACAAAGGCAGGGAATTTTTACTGTAAGGGTGATAAAGCTATGGAATTCTTTGCCTCGGGATGTTGTGATTGCACTGGGATTAGTGAAATTATTAGCAAATGACAACATTTCTGTAAATAAATAAGTCAATATATATAATCTCAACACTTATTGGAATGGATCCTACCAGTTACTTGAGCCCTTGTCTGGCCCTAGAACTATTTATCCAAAGACTGTGGACATTTTGCCCTGGTTGTGCACTAAAAAAGACTTTGGATAGACTTTATGTGAATGTGGCTAATGTACAAAACTGCCCTGCGTTAGTCTGGTGGCTTGCTTCCAAGGGAAGGGGCAGTGAGGGGTTAATTCTTCAAATGTGTATTGCAGTCCCTCAAGCCATTGTATTGTAAGATGTATTGAGACCCCCTGCTGTGTGTTAATCCATTCACGCCCCTCAGTCTTTGAGTCACCTACTGTATAACCTGAAACTCTGTTGTCAGTCCTTTGTATTATATGTTGTGATTTGATTACCTCTGTGAATGCTCCCATTGTGTCAGCCCTTACCATTTGCTGCTGGTTCCTTGTCTTATGTTTGGATTGTATTATCTCTGCCCCTCACCCTTTTATATCTGGTTGGCCAATGTATTCCAGTGTAGTTGATCTGTATAAATATGTGTGGTTTTGTACAATAAAGTCAGTCTTATTTTGAGTGAACAAGGAGTCCTGGAGTCTTGTATTGCTTATGGTCTAAAGTATCCACTCTGATACCCATCTGCACCAAGTATCCTGAATCGCCGATCACCTGCTGCCAGCTTCCTGCGACCCAACTTCGTATGCTGTCAGGTGGTGACGTGGACTCCATCTCCTCATCCTTGTGTTCCTGCGACATCTTTCAGTGATCGTTTGACTGGGAGTAGAGGTCTCACTCTCTACTGCCCGTGTTTCCCTGCTTCCAGCGATCCTGCGACTGTTTCAGAGACCGTCTGGCGTCGAGAGGGAGAGACCCGGGAATGACGGCGGAAGGCGACGCGATCCCTTCCTAGCTTCCGTTACACTTATTTTGTGGATTTTATTTCAACTATAAGGGGTGGGGAAATGATATTTCATTTTTTCTATTAAAAATTTTTTCTATTAATTAAATAATCGTTAGTTGCAGCCCTATATATCTTGTATTCAACATAATTATTTTAGCAACGTGAGGAAAGTGGAAACATTTTAAATAAAATGGAACTAGAGAAGGATGTCCTCTATCACCCTTAGTTTTCGCTTTGTGTATTGCAAAGGGAATCAGCCAGAATTCAGAGATTAAGGGATTAAAGTAAACAGCAGATTACTGCCGATACAGTTTGCCTTTATGCAGATGATTTATTAATCTTTAGTTTGGATCCACTGACCTCAGTTTCAAAGTTAAAGCGTCTGTTAATCTTATTTGCATCTGTTTCTGGTTTTGAGATCAGTGATGAATAATGTGAGATTATAGGACTTAGTCTAAATAAGAAAAGAGAATTTGGTCTGAAATCTAACTATAAATTTATTTTGAGAAAATATTTTTTCAAATATTTGGGGGTTAAAATGTCTCTTAATTGTAAAAAAATATTTGAATTAAATGAAAAGGGTATTTGGAACCAGTTGCTTTCTAGTTTAAAAATGTGGAGATCTTTACCACTATCTTTCTTTGGACATATTAATACTATTAAAATGATTATTTTCTTTAAAATTTTATATCTTTTTCGTTCTCTCCTTATTTTGATTCATAAATCTGATCTGTTAGGAATTCAAAATGTACTTTCTTATGTGTACCGTCCAAGTCATTAAGAATGGGATTGCCTCTGCCCTCCAGCTGGGTAGGACCGGTCGGAAGAGTTAAAAAGTAGTCTGAATACGAGTGTGTACAGTTTTTTATCCTACCCAGCTGTCTGGGCACAATCTACATTGCTCCCTAATGTAAAGCAATTGCAGGCCGCTGTCCTCCTCTTCCCCCTTACCTTCTCCTCCGCCGCTGTCCTGCTTGCGAAGGGAAGACTCAGTCCCAACTGCTTGACTGGGTGCCAGGCTTTTTTCATTGGCACCCCAAGTGTACTGCGTCTTTATACAGACGCTTAAGCACGTCTTCACTTGATGAGACCCTTCCGGGGAAGCCAATTACTGCGTAGAATGCGGAAGACCTTGACTTCACATGCGCAATAGCATGTGCCTCTGCCAGGACACCGGGAAGATCCGGATAGCCAGGAAGTCTTCAGTGGAGTCCTATTTAAACTGCAGCAAGGTAAGTTTTACCCTTTCGTCAGTATCTTTCTATTGTGCTTGATGTTGTAGGGTACCAAGCTCAGCGTCCAGCATGTCAACTCCTGCTAAGCCCTCTTCTAAAGATAAGACTGCTTCAGACAGCTCTAATAAAGAGGATAAATCTGTACTAAAACAGAAACAGTGCGCAGGCTGTGATGCCAAAATACCAGCCTCTGACACTTCCAAATTGTGCAGCGAATGCCTCAAGAAAGCAGCCTGTAATGAAATTCCATCACAATTCCAGCACCTTTGTCCTGGATTAAGTCATCTATGCAGGAATCATTTAGAAACATACAACAAGGAGAACCTGCCCCAATGAGACAACGCAGGGTTCCAGGAGAAGGTACCTCTTCCATGCAACATGGGGGTGATTATGATGTAGGATCAACCCTGGATGACCAGGGCTCAGAACTGGGTTCAGAAGAAGGAGAATTAGTGGAAAAGTCTAGAGTCTTTATCTCAGATCATATAGACTCCTTTGTCAAGCTCCATAGAAAATCTTTAGATCTATCTGAATCACAGCAAGATATGGACCTTATGGACACAGCCTTTCTGGGTAAAAAGAAGTCTCTTCCAGTCTTTCCTGTCCATCAATCCATCTCAGACATAACTGCGGCAGAATGGAAACTGGGAGACAGAAGATCTGCTGTCCCTAGGAGATTCAAGAAAATGTTTCCCTTCAATGACACGGATGTCCAAAAGTGGTCAGCCTCCCCTAAGATTGACTCCCCCATAGCTCATCTAGCAAAACACACCCTCCTTCCTTTAGAAGACGGTACTTCTCTATGCGACCCTATGGAAAGAAAGTTGGACAGGGCACTTAAGAAACAATTTTTGGTCATCGGCAAAAACTTGAAAGCAGTGACTGCCATGCCCTGTGTCTCTAGGGTCATGCGTATCTGGCTCACCAAACTCGAAGACAAAATTGAATGAAATGTCTCCAGATCGAAATTACTGAAGGAGGTCTTCATTATCAAAGAAGCAACTAACTAATCATGTGATGCTTCCCTGGACATAATTCGTTTTCTGGTTAGATCTTCAGCTCTTTCCATCTCCACTCGTAGATCTTTGTGGTTGAAGCCCTAGAAAGCAGATATCTCTTCCAAAGGCAAGTCAATTTCCCTGCCGTTCACAGGATCATCCCTGTGGGGGAACATCTTGATGAAATTATTAAGAAGGCCTCTGGAGGGAAAAGCCCCTTCCTACCACAAGAAAGGAAGTGTAAAAATGTATCCTCCCTTTCAGTCAAGATATAGGAACCAGTCATTTCGTGACAACAGAAGACGTGATTCAGGTTGTCAGGGAGAATATAAAGGAAAATTCTCCCAGAGAGGGGGTATAACGGTAACCCAGGTAGCCGGGAAGCCCTGGGCTGTCCTTACCGGATTCTCTTTTCTCGAGGGCGGCTAGGCTCTGTCGAACACCCCGGTTGGAACGAATCTCTCTGCGGCCCTCTCGAACCCGTCGAACGTTGGAACCGGCTCGGACACCGAATTCCCGCCGAGTACCGGAGACCGAAGGTCCAGGAGAACTGTAGATCGAAGTTCGAGGCGGGGATTCACAGGAACGTGAACAGCTCAGAGGCGTCTATTAGGATGGGGATCAGAGCGGATCCTTTAGACCATCCGAACAAGAACGACACAGGAGACTTCTTGCTGCCAAACGAACACACCTTTATTCAACCAAACACATGTTTTTATACACGTTGGCACAATGTCACAATGGGTCAGGAGGGGCTAGACATTCTAATAGGGACTTGGGCTATGGGCCATTTAGGTACAGAGGATAGGTGACACGGGGAACAACAGGCCAATGGTAGACGGGCAAAAAGGGCCGATAGGGATCGGGGAAAAAGGGCCAATGGCAGATGACCTCATCAGCATATTACTCTCGGTATTGCAACATTTGAAATTAACCCGTTTATGTACGGACAAAAGACTTGGGGGGTTGGGGTTACACATCCCGGGCTGGGCCAGTGGTGGAGGCACGTACACACTGGGGGTAGTCTGTGGCTCCAGCCCTGGCCAATTGGTGAGTGCAGTGAGTCGTACGTCGGCCAATGCGGCGTCGACTCACTGTCCCCGGTTCCCGCGCTTGAGGAAGTCTCGATGTTCCCAGACCCCGCACCGGGAACCACCGGGAGTACTTAATGTTCGTGCACCCCCCGAACATATAACATACGAAAATGTTCGACATCCATGTAACATGTGACATTTTCGACAGTCCACAGCCCTACATTCTGTAGCAAGGGGAAATGAGTGGTCAGTCCATAGGTGAAAGTTCTCAGTAACGGTCTATGGCCCGTTACAGGGGGCTTCAGGAGAGATTACAATAAGAAGTCCTAGTTCAAAAAAGAAAGCCAGTGAGTCCCAGTGGATCCCAGTTCTGATCCCAGTTGGGTGCCTGGATCTCTCAGATTTTGGAACTGGGATACCCGCTGGAGTTTTTATCTGTCCCGCATTCCCAAATATTCGCCAGGTCCAGAATTCCAACCAATCGCACCAAGAGAGAATCACTCTGGTCTTAAATCAACAATATGTTACAACAGAAAGTCATCGAGGAGGTCCCTGTACAGGAAAGAGGTACCCTTCCCTTCTTTCTAGTCCTGAAACCCTCAGGGCAATTCAGGACAATTTTAGATCTCAGATCCCTCAGTTCCCTTATTAAGCAAACCCACTTCAAGTGGAATCAGTAATCCAATCCCTTTCCACCGGAATGTTCCTGACTTCCATCGATCTCAGGGACACCTACTACCACATCCGTGTTCATCCAGCACAGAGAAAGTTCACGAGGCTTGTGGTACAGCAATATCATTACCAATATGCAGTCTTTCCTTTTGGCCTGTCTTCAGTCCCCAGGGTCTTCACCAATATTGTAGCACCAGCATTGGGAAGCCTAAGACAGAAAGGAATAAATGTCCTGGCTTATCTAGACAATATCCTGATAATGTCTCCATCACAAGAATTATCTCAATCTCAGACTCAAATAGTACTCCAGTTCCTACAACAAATTGGTTGGCTTTCCCCTTCTCAAGAGATGATATTCCTATATCTACAGATTAATATAAAGACCTCCTCGGTCCTTCTGTCTGAAGAAAGAATAATCAAGCTTCAACACAAAACCTCAGTCTTTTTGAAACAGATGCGTCATTCTGCGTAGGACTTCCAGGGGTTAATGTCATTGCCATCCAAATAATCCCCTGGGCAAAATTGCATCTACGATCTCTTCAGTCAAATTTTTTGAAATACTGGTCAGATCTTGGAAACCCTCTATACCCCTATATCCCTTGACCAGGAAGGACCTTTGCTGGTGGTTAAATCAAGAGAACCTTCATCAAGGAAGTTCATTACAAGAGGAGGACTGGGAAATTCTGTACACAGACTCCAGTATCAATGGATGGGAGGGGTCTGGATTCAAAAATCCACTCAGGGAAAATGTAAGACCTCACAAAGTTCTCTTAACATAAATTTACTAGAGACAACGGTAGTCAGAAAAGCACTTCTCCACTTCCAGGCACACCTCAGAGGAACAAATGTCCTCATAAGAACAGACAATATGCCAACAGTAATGTACATCAAAAACCTGGTGGGCTCCAGGCTCTAAACAGAGATGTAAGGAACCTCCTTATCTGGGCAGAAAGAAAGCTGATCAGAATTTCAGCTTCTCACATATAGCTTCTCACATATAGCTGGTGAGATAGCTCAGTGGTAAATTCCCTGACTATGGAGCCTATTCAACCTCAGGGTTGCAGGTTCGAATCCCGGCACGGCCAACTCAGCCCTTCATCCTTCCGAGGTCGATAAATGAGTACCATTGATTGGGTAATAATAACACCTGTTATTTCAGCTGCCGATTTGGTTAATTCCGAGAGCGTGCGCTGACAGCGCTTTGAGTCCCACTGGGAGAAAGGCGCTATATAAATACTAGTTATTATAGTTATTATTATTATTATGTCCGGAAAAAGCAACCTAAAAGCAGACTTCCTCAGCCGGCACAAAGTGGACCAGGGTGAATCATCCCTAAACAGGGAAGTATTCCTACAGTTAATGCACAAAAGGGGTCAGCCAGACATGGATCTGATGGCATTATAGAGGAACAAGCAACAGAATCTGTTCTTTTCCAGGTGGAAGGATCCACAGTCATTAGGCCAGGACGCCCTAACATTTCCATGGAACTTTCATCTGGTCTACATCTTTCCTCCCACCCTGATACGCATGCAGGTGGTAAAGAAGATCTGAACAGACAAGGTGCAGGTTATACTAATTGCCCCCGGAGAATATGGTATTCCCATCTAATTCAAATGTCAGTAGAGGACCCATGGGAGCTAGCCTTGAGGAGGGATATTCTACATCAGGGCCCCATTCTGCATGACAACCTCAAAATGTTACACTTCACGGCTTTGAGGCTGAGCGGAAATCTTTAAGGACCAGGGGACTGTCAGAACCTGTCATAGAGACCATACTTCAAGGAAGAATTCAATCCACATCAAAGGTCTACTATCGAGCCTGGACTACCTTCGCCAAGTGGTGCAATCGAAAAGGTATAATTAGTAAAGATGTGGATGAGGCAGTAGTCTTCAATTTCCTCCAAGACGGTTTCCAGGCAGGACTCTGCCTGGCCTCCTTAAAGGTCCAACTTTCGGCCCTATCAGCAATCCTAGCGAAGCCTTTGGCAGATCATGACCTAGTTTGACGATTCACCAAAGCCATTGTTAAATCCAGACGTACTATCAGAGAAATAGTAGCCCCTTGGGACTTAAACTTAGTCCAGAGTCCTTACTCAATATCTCAACCCTTTGGGCCTATTGAAAGCATTTCTCTTCAACTCTTAATCATGAAGACGGTGTTTCTAACGGTAGTAACATCTGCAGGAAGGGTAAATGAAATACAAGCACTGTCTTGTAAATACCCATTTTTATCTGTCCATCCAGATAAGATTGTTCTGAGACAGAAACCATCCTTCCATCCAGTGGTCGTCTCACATCAATCAAGAGATCATTCTTCCTTCCTTCTGCAGCAATCCTCAGAATCCTAAAGAGACTCTTCTCCACAACATTGATCTAATACGATGTATGTTCACTTATCCTGGCAGAACCAAGGACTTTAGAACATCTGTCTCCTTGTTTATTTACTTTCAGATTAAAAGGTAAGGCAGCATCCAAATCATCCATTGCCAAATGGATAAAAGACTATATCAAGAGGTGCTATGTAGAGTCGGGGCTTGTGGCATCCTCCAACATTTAAGGGATAGTAACACTTCGTTTTGTCAAATGTTCCTCTTGTAGGTATTAACATTTTTTAAAATGCCCCCAGTCCCATCTCTCAAACCTTTATGGTTTAAGAGATATTCACTGTGAAAGTTCCCCTCCTCTTTCCCTGATGTCAGAGCTCTAGCTGACTGCAGGGGAATCCGGTCCCTAGACAAGCGGAGGCAAGCACACTTTGTAGACCGTTCCAGTAAAGGATTTCTTTCTCAATAACGCAATCTCGGCTCTTCTGAAGAGCCTCCGCAGGTCCTGGGACCGGATTCCCCTGCAGTCAGCTAGAGCTCTGACATCAGGGAAAGAGGAGGGAGGGGGAAACTTTCACAGCGAATACCTCTCAAACCATAAAGGTTTGAGAGATGGGACTGGGGGCATTTAAATTCTTCTTTTTAATACCTACAAGATGACCATTTGACAAAAGAAGTGATACTCTCCCTTAAAAGCTAATTCAACTACTGCTATGTCCACCTCTTGGTCAAAGAGAGCCCAGGCTTCCCCATTGGACATACGTAAAGCAGACACATGGTCCTCCGTTTCCACCTTCATAAAGCACTATCAGTTGGACGTTCGGGCCTCATCGGATGCAAGTTTTGGCAGAAAGGTCCTGTAGGCAGTAGTACATCACTAATTGGGAAGATGCTCCCCGTCCCTTTTTTTTTTCTTTGATTAATGGGGTACTGCTTTTAACTATCATTCATAATGCCTTGGACGGTACACAGAAGAAACAAATAAATTTACTTACCAACATTTCGTTTTCTTCTGTGTCCTCCAAGGCATTTCCACCCTACTAATAACTATCCCTTAGTATTTTACAGCTTGGTCAGAAGAAAACTGCAGACTGCTTTTTAACTCTTCCTACACAGCTGGAGGGCAAGACGATCCCATTCTTAATGCCTTGGAGGTGCACAGAAGAAAACTAAATGTCTGTAAGTACAATTATTTGTTTTCAAATGTATATGGACCTTGGGTTGACTGTCAGGCTCAGGGCCTCTGGTCCAAAAAGAGGTCTGGGCTCCTTGCCCAATGACATCATTGTCCTCTCCTCATGACATCATAAGCCCCACCCCATAATTTGCAGAATAGAGTATTAAACCATATGTAAATATTCAAAAAATAAATAACTAAAACTAAGCTTACACTGCCGGTTGGCTGGAGGCTACTTGGCAACTGGCTGGATAGCTGGAGGGTGTGCTGGACATCTGGCCTGGTGGCTGTGCCTGTAGCGAGTACAATGCTTCATATATAATTTGCAAAAGCGTGGTGGCCTGGGGCGTACTGACTAGCCTGGGGGCATTTGACCAGGTCCAGTACCCCCCTCAGGCCATTCAGTACCCGCAAGCCATCCAGAACCCCCCCAAGCCATCCAGTACCCCGCAGATCATCCATTATCCCCCCAGGACATCTATTACCCCCTCAAGACCATCCATTACCCCCCCAGGCCATCTAGTACCTCCCAGGCCATCAAGTACCCCCCAAGGCCATCCATTACTCCCAAGGCTATTCATTACCCCCCCAAGACATACATTACCCCCCAGAACATCCAATAACCCCCCCATGCTATTCAGTACCTCCAGGCCATCCAGTAGCTCCCTCAGCCCTCCCCTCAGCCTCAAGCCATCCAGTACACCCCCAAGGCATCAACTTCAGCTGACCTGTGCTTTGTGGACTGTGGTGGGTCTTCAGACTGTCAGTGTCACATAGGCTGCGGATTTCTCCGCGTCCTCCCGGTGAGTCTTCAGCTCTGAGATGACCCAGCTCCAGTAGTCCTGACTCCTGTCATTACTCATTCTCTGCTGGTCTCGTGTCCTCTTTGACGGGCGCCGGGCTGTCTGTCTCTGACTCTATCATGTCACCGTGAGTGGCCTCCTGACCTGATGACTCCTCTCTGCCCCCCTATCATCACGCGCCCCTGAGGGCCGTGATGACATCAAGTCACACGCTGCGCAGACCAAATCGTGTAGACATTCGCAGAGCGGCAGAATAGAGTAAGTCAGGAAGAGGCACAGTCTGCTGCGTGCTTGCTGCCCGGCCAGCCCGAGTGAGTGAGTCTCTCTGGACTGAGTCTGGCAGCAAGCGGAACAGTGCCTTTTAGGGAACTGGATCTTCCTCTGTGTGGGGACGAAGCTGGGTCACAGCATTGCTGCCTGGCAGCATCATGTTAATAATGTATTTATGTTTATTTTATGTGGTGGTCTGGTGGCAGCAGAAGCAGCATGATGATAATGGCTGGGCTGTCTGGGCATAATGTTAACATGTCGGGTTGGAGCATAAATTACATGACACAGTCTGTCACACACAGTCAGCCGGGTGCTGGCTCAGTCACTGTCAGACTCCGCCGAGCCCTGGAGCGAGTGCAGGCATAATTTAATAGGCATGGTGGGCCCCTACAGGCAGGCAAATGAAGGAGCCGGAGGAGGACATTAAAAGAGACACATTTTAATTGCTGGTGGTGGCGGCGGGCCCCCTTGGTTCGTGGGCCCTTGGTCCGTGACTGAATGCCCGATGGTCAAGTCCGCCCCTGATATGGACCGACAAACATCTTAGAATTAAGAAGGAATTTTTATATAGAGAAAAGATACGTGGTATTTTAGTTCCTGATCTATATTTATATTTTGTTTCTTCTCGTTTAACTCAACTCCTTTCATTACAATATAACTATGGTTTACCATGGATTACCCCTAGATGGGTGGAACAGGAGAGATCATTTATAGAAAGGGACCTTGTTTTACAATACCTTTTGGTCTTATCAGAAACAAATAATTCATAAAAATTTTCAGCAAATTTTGGATTCAACTAGAGTAGATTTTTTATGCTGGGATAAGATTAGATTTAAAAAAGAATTAATGGAATTTATATCTAAATTATTACCTATTACAAACTTGGTAGTTTTTGATTGGAATGAGCAGGAATTAATTCAGGTTGAAAAATTAAACTAAATAAATATTTCTTGTATTCGAGGTCTTATTTTCAGGAATAATTTATTGAATTGGGATGATATTCAGAATAAGCCCACTCATGATCTTGAATTAAAATGTTGCTTTCAAAAATTAAGTATTAAAATTTCAGAATATTTAAGGGAATACATTAAAATCCCATTATCATCTTTTGAATCTTTTTTTCAGAAATTGGAGTCCTTCCTGCAAAAATACTTCAATAATTTATACATTTTTTTGATCAAAAAAAGATTACCTTGTCAGAATGCTTGGGAAGAAATGGTGGGTGATTCTTTAGATGATGGACAGTGGTCTCAAATTCTCACTAGAATCCATAAATGGTCACTTAGTATTAATTTTTTGGAATCTTGTTCCTGCAAATATTTCAAAAATGTATCCAGATGCGTGTGGAGATTGTTTCAGGGGTTGTTCTTTGAGTGGTTCCTTTAAACATATATGGTGGGATTGTAAAAATGTGTCACTTATCTGGAAGAGACTGAATTGTCTTTTATCAGAATTATTAGGGAAATAAATTTGGGAAGCATTGTTGAGAAATCTGAGGATAGGTTTGGTATGGCTATTTGTTTGCCTGTTAGAATATCCGTAGCAACTCAATAGAAATCTCTTTATATATTTTGGAAAATGATTCTGGATAAAATTCAGTTTATTGCTACTAACGAATATCTTTGTGTTAGTAGTTATAGTAAGGACTGTCATTTTTTAAAAGAAGTAATACTTTAATTATTTTAATGTTTTTCTTTTTTTTTCCTCTTCTAAATATTCTGTACAAAATTGTAAAAGCCTAATAAAAATATTTTCGTGTGTGTTGCGTGCATGTATGTGTGTGTGCGAGAATGTGTTTGTGTCTCTGTGTGTGAGAGAGAGGACTTGTGTATGTCTGTGAGGACTTGTATCTGTGTTTGTATGTGTGTGTGTGTACTTGTATCTGTGTGTTTGTGTTTGTGTGTGTGTGTGTGAGGACTTGTATCTCTCTGTGTGGACTTGTGTGTGTAATAAGAATGAAATTATATAATACATCCTCCGAGCACAGGGAATGAATAAGAATGAAAAGATATAATATATCCGGCGAAACCAGGGAATGTATACGAATGAAATGATATAATATATCCGGCGAGCGTAGGGAATGAATAAGAATGAAATGATATAATATATCCCGTGAGCGTAGGGAATGAATAAGAATGAAATTATATATCCCGTGAGCGTAGGGAATGAATAAGAATTAAATTATATATCCGGTGAGCTCAGGGAATGAATAAGAATTAAATGATATATCCAGTGAGCGCAGGGAATGTATAAGAATGAAATGATAAATCGTCGAGAGCAGGGAATGAATCAGAATGAGATTAAATAATACATCTGGCGAGAGCAGGGAATGTATAAGAATGAAATTATATAATATATCTGCCGAGAGCAGGGAATGAATAAGAATGAAATGATAAATCCGGCGAGTAGGGAATGTATAAGAATGAAATGATATATATCCAGTGAGCGCAGGGAATGAATAAGAATGAAATGACAAATCCGGTGAGAGCAGGGAATGAATAAGAATGAAATGAAATAATACATCTGGCGAGAGCAGGGAATGTATAAGAATGAAATTATATAATATATCTGGCGAGAGCAGGGAATGAATAAGAATGAAATGATAAATCCGGCGAGTAGAAAATGTATAAGAATGAAATTATATAATATATCCGGTGAGCGTAGGGAATGTATAAGAATGAAATGATAAATCCGGCGAGAGCAGGGAATGAATAAGACTAAAATGATATAATACATCTGGCGAGTAGGCAATGTATAAGAATTAAATGATATAATATATCTAGCGAGTAGGGCATGTATAAGAATGAAATTATATAATATATCCGGCGAGCGCAGGGAATGTATAAGAATGAAATGATATAATATATCTGGCGAGTAGGGAATGTATAAGAATTAAATAATATAAAATATCCGGTGAATGCAGGGGATGTATGAGAATGAAATTATATAATATATCCGGTGAGTAGGGAATGTATACGGTAAGAATGAAATGATAGAATACATCCGGCGTGTAGGGAATATATAAGAATGAAATGATAGAATACATCCGGCGTGTAGGGAATGTATAAGAATGAAATGATATAATATATCCGGCGAGTAGGGAATGTATGAGAATTAAATTATATAATA
>CM074718.1:1918029-2087606 GCA_037306005.1 Rhinophrynus dorsalis | reverse complement strand
TCCTGTACCTGTCATTATTACACATCTCTCACTGTATATAACTGTCCTGTACCTGTCATTATTACACATCTCTCACTGTATAACTGTCCTGTACCTGTCATTATTACACGTCTCTCACCCTATAACTGTCCTGTACCTGTCATTATTACACATCTCTCACTGTATAACTGTCCTGTACCTGTCATTATTACACATCTCTCACTCTTTAACTGTCCTGTACCTGTCATTATTACACGTCTCTCACCTATAACTGTCCTGTACCTGTCATTATTACACATCTCTCACTGTATAACTGTCCTGTACCTGTCATTATTACACATCTCTCACTGTATATAACTGTCCTGTACCTGTCATTATTACACATCTCTCACTGTATAACTGTCCTGTACCTGTCATTATTACACGTCTCTCACCCTATAACTGTCCTGTACCTGTCATTATTACACATCTCTCACTGTATAACTGTCCTGTACCTGTCATTATTACACATCTCTCACTCTATAACTGTCCTGTACCTGTCATTATTACACGTCTCTCACCCTATAACTGTCCTGTACCTGTCATTATTACACATCTCTCACCCTATAACTGTCCTGTACCTGTCATTATTACACGTCTCTCACTATATAACTGTCCTGTACCTGTCATTATTACACATCTCTCACCGTATAACTGTCCTGTACCTGTCATTATTACACATCTCTCACCGTATAACTGTCCTGTACCTGTCATTATTACACATCTCTCACCCTATAACTGTCCTGTACCTGTCATTATTACACGTCTCTCACTATATAACTGTCCTGTACCTGTCATTATTACACATCTCTCACCGTATAACTGTCCTGTACCTGTCATTATTACACGTCTCTCACTATATAACTGTCCTGTACCTGTCATTATTACACGTCTCTCACCCTATAACTGTCCTGTACCTGTCATTATTACACATCTCTCACCGTATAACTGTCCTGTACCTGTCATTATTACACATCTCTCACCCTATAACTGTCCTGTACCTGTCATTATTACACATCTCTCACTGTATAACTGTCCTGTACCTGTCATTATTACACGTCTCTCACTATATAACTGTCCTGTATCTGTCATTATTACACATCTCTCACTGTATAACTGTCCTGTACCTGTCATTATTACACATCTCTCACCCTATAACTGTCCTGTACCTGTCATTATTACACATCTCTCACTGTATAACTGTCCTGTACCTGTCATTATTACACATCCTCACTCTATAACTGTCCTGTACCTGTCATTATTACACGTCTCTCACCCTATAACTGTCCTGTACCTGTCATTATTACACGTCTCTCACCCTATAACTGTCCTGTACCTGTCATTATTACACATCTCTCACTGTATAACTGTCCTGTACCTGTCATTATTACACATCTCTCACTATATAACTGTCCTGTACCTGTCATTATTACACATCTCCCACCCTATAACTGTCCTGTACCTGTCATTATTACACATCTCTCACTATATAACTGTCCTGTACCTGTCATTATTACACATCTCTCACCTTATAACTGTCCTGTACCTGTCATTATTACACATCTCTCACTATATAACTGTCCTGTACCTGTCATTATTACACATCTCCACCCTATAACTGTCCTGTACCTGTCATTATTACACATCTCTCACTGTATAACTGTCCTGTACCTGTCATTATTACACATCTCTCACTGTATAACTGTCCTGTACCTGTCATTATTACACGTCTCTCACTATATAACTGTCCTGTACCTGTCATTATTACACATCTCTCACTGTATAACTGTCCTGTACCTGTCATTATTACACATCTCTCACTGTATAACTGTCCTGTACCTGTCATTATTACATATCTCTCACTGTATAACTGTCCTGTACCTGTCATTATTACACATCTCTCACCTTATAACTGTCCTGTACCTGTCATTATTACACATCTCTCACTGTATAACTGTCCTGTACCTGTCATTATTACACATCTCTCACCCTATAACTGTCCTGTACCTGTCATTATTACACATCTCTCCCTGTATAACTGTCCTGTACCTGTCATTATTACACATCTCTCACTGTATAACTGTCCTGTACCTGTCATTATTACACATCTCTCACCCTATAACTGTCCTGTACCTGTCATTATTACACATCTCTCACTGTATAACTGTCCTGTACCTGTCATTATTACACATCTCTCACAGTATAACTGTCCTGTACCTGTCATTATTACACATCTCTCACTGTATAACTGTCCTGTACCTGTCATTATTACACATCTCTCACTGTATAACTGTCCTGTACCTGTCATTATTACACGTCTCTCACCCTATAACTGTCCTGTACCTGTCATTATTACACATCTCTCACTGTATAACTGTCCTGTACCTGTCATTATTACACGTCTCTCACCCTATAACTGTCCTGTACCTGTCATTATTACACATCTCTCACTGTATAACTGTCCTGTACCTGTCATTATTACACATCTCTCACTGTATAACTGTCCTGTACCTGTCATTATTACACATCTCTCACCCTATAACTGTCCTGTACCTGTCATTATTACACATCTCTCAGTGTATATAACTGTCCTGTACCTGTCATTATTACACATCTCTCACCCTATAACTGTCCTGTACCTGTCATTATTACACGTCTCTCACCGTATAACTGTCCTGTACCTGTCATTATTACACATCTCTCACCGTATAACTGTCCTGTACCTGTCATTATTACACGTCTCTCACTGTATAACTGTCCTGTACCTGTCATTATTACACATCTCTCACCGTATAACTGTCCTGTACCTGTCATTATTACACATCTCTCACCCTATAACTGTCCTGTACCTGTCATTATTACACATCTCTCACTGTATAACTGTCCTGTACCTGTCATTATTACACATCTCTCACCCTATAACTGTCCTGTACCTGTCATTATTACACATCTCTCACTGTATAACTGTCCTGTACCTGTCATTATTACACGTCTCTCACCCTATAACTGTCCTGTACCTGTCATTATTACACGTCTCTCACTGTATAACTGTCCTGTACCTGTCATTATTACACATCTCTCACTGTATAACTGTCCTGTACCTGTCATTATTACACGTCTCTCACCCTATAACTGTCCTGTACCTGTCATTATTACACATCTCTCACTGTATATAACTGTCCTGTACCTGTCATTATTACACATCTCTCACTGTATAACTGTCCTGTACCTGTCATTATTACACGTCTCTCACCCTATAACTGTCCTGTACCTGTCATTATTACACATCTCTCACTGTATAACTGTCCTGTACCTGTCATTATTACACATCTCTCACTCTATAACTGTCCTGTACCTGTCATTATTACACGTCTCTCACCCTATAACTGTCCTGTACCTGTCATTATTACACATCTCTCACTGTATAACTGTCCTGTACCTGTCATTATTACACATCTCTCACTGTATATAACTGTCCTGTACCTGTCATTATTACACATCTCTCACTGTATAACTGTCCTGTACCTGTCATTATTACACGTCTCTCACCCTATAACTGTCCTGTACCTGTCATTATTACACATCTCTCACTGTATAACTGTCCTGTACCTGTCATTATTACACATCTCTCACTCTATAACTGTCCTGTACCTGTCATTATTACACGTCTCTCACCCTATAACTGTCCTGTACCTGTCATTATTACACATCTCTCACTGTATAACTGTCCTGTACCTGTCATTATTACACATCTCTCACTGTATATAACTGTCCTGTACCTGTCATTATTACACATCTCTCACTGTATAACTGTCCTGTACCTGTCATTATTACACGTCTCTCACCCTATAACTGTCCTGTACCTGTCATTATTACACATCTCTCACTGTATATAACTGTCCTGTACCTGTCATTATTACACATCTCTCACTGTATAACTGTCCTGTACCTGTCATTATTACACGTCTCTCACCCTATAACTGTCCTGTACCTGTCATTATTACACATCTCTCACTGTATAACTGTCCTGTACCTGTCATTATTACACATCTCTCACTCTTTAACTGTCCTGTACCTGTCATTATTACACGTCTCTCACCCTATAACTGTCCTGTACCTGTCATTATTACACATCTCTCACTGTATAACTGTCCTGTACCTGTCATTATTACACATCTCTCACTGTATATAACTGTCCTGTACCTGTCATTATTACACATCTCTCACTGTATAACTGTCCTGTACCTGTCATTATTACACGTCTCTCACCCTATAACTGTCCTGTACCTGTCATTATTACACATCTCTCACTGTATAACTGTCCTGTACCTGTCATTATTACACATCTCTCACTCTATAACTGTCCTGTACCTGTCATTATTACACGTCTCTCACCCTATAACTGTCCTGTACCTGTCATTATTACACATCTCTCACCCTATAACTGTCCTGTACCTGTCATTATTACACGTCTCTCACTATATAACTGTCCTGTACCTGTCATTATTACACATCTCTCACCGTATAACTGTCCTGTACCTGTCATTATTACACATCTCTCACCGTATAACTGTCCTGTACCTGTCATTATTACACATCTCTCACCCTATAACTGTCCTGTACCTGTCATTATTACACGTCTCTCACTATATAACTGTCCTGTACCTGTCATTATTACACATCTCTCACCGTATAACTGTCCTGTACCTGTCATTATTACACGTCTCTCACTATATAACTGTCCTGTACCTGTCATTATTACACGTCTCTCACCCTATAACTGTCCTGTACCTGTCATTATTACACATCTCTCACCGTATAACTGTCCTGTACCTGTCATTATTACACATCTCTCACCCTATAACTGTCCTGTACCTGTCATTATTACACATCTCTCACTGTATAACTGTCCTGTACCTGTCATTATTACACGTCTCTCACTATATAACTGTCCTGTATCTGTCATTATTACACATCTCTCACTGTATAACTGTCCTGTACCTGTCATTATTACACATCTCTCACCCTATAACTGTCCTGTACCTGTCATTTTTACACATCTCTCACTGTATAACTGTCCTGTACCTGTCATTAGTACACATCTCTCACCCTATAACTGTCCTGTACCTGTCATTATTACACGTCTCTCACCCTATAACTGTCCTGTACCTGTCATTATTACACATCTCTCACTGTATAACTGTCCTGTACCTGTCATTATTACACATCTCTCACTATATAACTGTCCTGTACCTGTCATTATTACACATCTCTCACCTTATAACTGTCCTGTACCTGTCATTATTACACATCTCTCACTATATAACTGTCCTGTACCTGTCATTATTACACATCTCCCACCCTATAACTGTCCTGTACCTGTCATTATTACACATCTCTCACTGTATAACTGTCCTGTACCTGTCATTATTACACATCTCTCACCTTATAACTGTCCTGTACCTGTCATTATTACACATCTCTCGCCCTATAACTGTCCTGTACCTGTCATTATTACACATCTCTCACCCTATAACTGTCCTGTACCTGTCATTATTACACATCTCTCACCCTATAACTGTCCTGTACCTGTCATTATTACACATCTCTCACTATATAACTGTCCTGTACCTGTCATTATTACACATCTCTCACTGTATAACTGTCCTGTACCTGTCATTATTACACATCTCTCACTGTATAACTGTCCTGTACCTGTCATTATTACACATCTCTCACTGTATAACTGTCCTGTACCTGTCATTATTACACATCTCTCACTGTATAACTGTCCTGTACCTGTCATTATTACACATCTCTCACCCTATAACTGTCCTGTACCTGTCATTATTACACATCTCTCACCCTATAACTGTCCTGTACCTGTCATTATTACACATCTCTCACTGTATAACTGTCCTGTACCTGTCATTATTACACATCTCTCACCGTATAACTGTCCTGTACTTGTCATTATTACACATCTCTCACTGTATAACTGTCCTGTACCTGTCATTATTACACATCTCTCACCCTATAACTGTCCTGTACCTGTCATTATTACACATCTCTCACCCTATAACTGTCCTGTACCTGTCATTATTACACGTCTCTCACCGTATAACTGTCCTGTACCTGTCATTATTACATATCTCTCACTATATAACTGTCCTGTACCTGTCATTATTACACATCTCTCACTGTATAACTGTCCTGTACCTGTCATTATTACACGTCTCTCACCGTATAACTGTCTTGTACCTGTCATTATTACACATCTCTCACTGTATAACTGTCCTGCACCTGTCATTATTACACATCTCTCACTATATAACTGTCCTGTACCTGTCATTATTACACATCTCTCACCTTATAACTGTCCTGTACCTGTCATTATTACACATCTCTCACTGTATAACTGTCCTGTACCTGTCATTATTACACATCTCTCACTATATAACTGTCCTGTACCTGTCATTATTACACATCTCTCACCGTATAACTGTCCTGTACCTGTCATTATTACACATCTCTCACCCTATAACTGTCCTGTGCCTGTCATTATTACACATCTCTCACTGTATAACTGTCCTGTACCTGTCATTATTACACGTCTCTCACCCTACAACTGTCCTGTACCTGTCATTATTACACATCTCTCACCCTATAACTGTCCTGTACCTGTCATTATTACACATCTCTCACTGTATAACTGTCCTGTACCTGTCATTATTACACATCTCTCACTGTATAACTGTCCTGTACCTGTCATTATTACACATCTCTCACTGTATAACTGTCCTGTACCTGTCATTATTACACATCTCTCACTGTATAACTGTCCTGTACCTGTCATTATTACACATCTCTCACCGTATAACTGTCCTGTACCTGTCATTATTACACATCTCTCACTGTATAACTGTCCTGTACCTGTCATTATTACACATCTCTCACCCTATAACTGTCCTGTACCTGTCATTATTACACATCTCTCACTATATAACTGTCCTGTACCTGTCATTATTACACATCTCTCACTGTATAACTGTCCTGCACCTGTCATTATTACACATCTCTCACTATATAACTGTCCTGTACCTGTCATTATTACACATCTCTCACCTTATAACTGTCCTGTACCTGTCATTATTACACATCTCTCACTGTATAACTGTCCTGTACCTGTCATTATTACACATCTCTCACTATATAACTGTCCTGTACCTGTCATTATTACACATCTCTCACCGTATAACTGTCCTGTACCTGTCATTATTACACATCTCTCACCCTATAACTGTCCTGTGCCTGTCATTATTACACATCTCTCACTGTATAACTGTCCTGTACCTGTCATTATTACACGTCTCTCACCCTACAACTGTCCTGTACCTGTCATTATTACACATCTCTCACCCTATAACTGTCCTGTACCTGTCATTATTACACATCTCTCACTGTATAACTGTCCTGTACCTGTCATTATTACACATCTCTCACTGTATAACTGTCCTGTACCTGTCATTATTACACATCTCTCACTGTATAACTGTCCTGTACCTGTCATTATTACACATCTCTCACCGTATAACTGTCCTGTACCTGTCATTATTACACATCTCTCACTGTATAACTGTCCTGTACCTGTCATTATTACACATCTCTCACCCTATAACTGTCCTGTACCTGTCATTATTACACATCTCTCACTATATAACTGTCCTGTACCTGTCATTATTACACATCTCTCACTGTATAACTGTCCTGTACCTGTCATTATTACACATCTCTCACTGTATAACTGTCCTGTACCTGTCATTATTACACGTCTCTCACCGTATAACTGTCCTGTACCTGTCATTATTACACATCTCTCACTATATAACTGTCCTGTACCTGTCATTATTACACATCTCTCACTGTATAACTGTCCTGTACCTGTCATTATTACACATCTCTCACTGTATAACTGTCCTGTACCTGTCATTATTACACATCTCTCACTGTATAACTGTCCTGTACCTGTCATTATTACACATCTCTCACCCTATAACTGTCCTGTACCTGTCATTATTACACATCTCTCACTGTATATAACTGTCCTGTACCTGTCATTATTACACATCTCTCACCCTATAACTGTCCTGTACCTGTCATTATTACACGTCTCTCACCGTATAACTGTCCTGTACCTGTCATTATTACACATCTCTCACCGTATAACTGTCCTGTACCTGTCATTATTACACGTCTCTCACTGTATAACTGTCCTGTACCTGTCATTATTACACATCTCTCACCGTATAACTGTCCTGTACCTGTCATTATTACACATCTCTCACCCTATAACTGTCCTGTACCTGTCATTATTACACATCTCTCACTATATAACTGTCCTGTACCTGTCATTATTACACATCTCTCACCGTATAACTGTCCTGTACCTGTCATTATTACACATCTCTCACTATATAACTGTCCTGTACCTGTCATTATTACACATCTCTCACCCTGTAACTGTCCTGTACCTGTCATTATTACATATCTCTCACCCTATAACTGTCCTGTACCTGTCATTATTACACATCTCTCACCGTATAACTGTCCTGTACCTGTCATTATTACACATCTCTCACCGTATAACTGTCCTGTACCTGTCATTATTACACATCTCTCACTGTATAACTGTCCTGTACCTGTCATTATTACACATCTCTCACTGTATAACTGTCCTGTACCTGTCATTATTACACATCTCTCACCCTATAACTGTCCTGTACCTGTCATTATTACACATCTCTCACTGTATATAACTGTCCTGTACCTGTCATTATTACACATCTCTCACCCTATAACTGTCCTGTACCTGTCATTATTACACGTCTCTCACCGTATAACTGTCCTGTACCTGTCATTATTACACATCTCTCACCGTATAACTGTCCTGTACCTGTCATTATTACACGTCTCTCACTGTATAACTGTCCTGTACCTGTCATTATTACACATCTCTCACCGTATAACTGTCCTGTACCTGTCATTATTACACATCTCTCACCCTATAACTGTCCTGTACCTGTCATTATTACACATCTCTCACTGTATAACTGTCCTGTACCTGTCATTATTACACATCTCTCACCTTATAACTGTCCTGTACCTGTCATTATTACACGTCTCTCACTGTATAACTGTCCTGTACCTGTCATTATTCCACATCTCTCACCCTGTAACTGTCCTGTACCTGTCATTATTACACATCTCTCACCGTATAACTGTCCTGTACCTGTCATTATTACACATCTCTCACCTTATAACTGTCCTGTACCTGTCATTATTACACATCTCTCACCGTATAACTGTCCTGTACCTGTCATTATTACACATCTCTCACTGTATAACTGTCCTGTACCTGTCATTATTACACATCTCTCACTATATAACTGTCCTGTACCTGTCATTATTACACATCTCTCACTGTATAACTGTCCTGTACCTGTCATTATTACACATCTCTCACCTTATAACTGTCCTGTATCTGTCATTATTACACATCTCTCACTGTATAACTGTCCTGTACCTGTCATTATTACACATCTCTCACCGTATAACTGTCCTGTACCTGTCATTATTACACATCTCTCACCCTATAACTGTCCTGTACCTGTCATTATTACAGATCTCTCACCCTGTAACTGTCCTGTACCTGTCATTATTACACATCTCTCACCGTATAACTGTCCTGTACCTGTCATTATTACACATCTCTCACTATATAACTGTCCTGTACCTGTCATTATTACACATCTCTCACCCTGTAACTGTCCTGTACCTGTCATTATTACATATCTCTCACCCTATAACTGTCCTGTACCTGTCATTATTACACATCTCTCACCGTATAACTGTCCTGTACCTGTCATTATTACACATCTCTCACCGTATAACTGTCCTGTACCTGTCATTATTACACATCTCTCACCGTATAACTGTCCTGTACCTGTCATTATTACACATCTCTCACCCTATAACTGTCCTGTACCTGTCATTATTACACATCTCTCACTGTATAACTGTCCTGTACCTGTCATTATTACACATCTCTCACCGTATAACTGTCCTGTACCTGTCATTATTACACATCTCTCACTGTATAACTGTCCTGTACCTGTCATTATTACACATCTCTCACCGTATAACTGTCCTGTACCTGTCATTATTACACATCTCTCACCGTATAACTGTCCTGTACCTGTCATTATTACACATCTCTCACTGTATAACTGTCCTGTACCTGTCATTATTACACGTCTCTCACTATATAACTGTCCTGTACCTGTCATTATTACACATCTCTCACTATATAACTGTCCTGTACCTGTCATTATTACACATCTCTCACCCTATAACTGTCCTGTACCTGTCATTATTACACATCTCTCACCCTATAACTGTCCTGTACCTGTCATTATTACACATCTCTCACCGTATAACTGTCCTGTACCTGTCATTATTACACATCTCTCACTATATAACTGTCCTGTACCTGTCATTATTACACATCTCTCACCCTATAACTGTCCTGTACCTGTCATTATTACACATCTCTCACCCTATAACTGTACTGTACCTGTCATTATTTCACGTCTCTCACCGTATAACTGTCCTGTACCTGTCATTATTACACATCTCTCACCGTATAACTGTCCTGTACCTGTCATTATTACACATCTCTCACTGTATAACTGTCCTGTACCTGTCATTATTACACATCTCTCACTGTATAACTGTCCTGTACCTGTCATTATTACACATCTCTCACCGTATAACTGTCATTATTACACTTCTCGTCTTATAGCTGTCTGGTGCCTCTTGCCCTCTATTATAGGGACTTCAGGACATTGTGCAGTACTTACGGTATTATGGGTCCCTTCATTCACGCACCAGATTAGTTATTCAGGGAAGCGCCCAGGGGGAAGAGAGGCAGATGGGTGAGTAATTCTTGGGAACTGACCTCCATGTCCCTTAGCTCTCTATGTCCCTTCAGTAGAATTGTGTGTAACGCTTTTTGTGCTGCGCAGATTCGGATGAGGATAGTTACCCAGACGATTATGGTTATTATAATGGGAGTGATGAGTATGATGATGATGATGATGATGATGAAGACGGGAGCCGGAGCTGGGGCGAGGATCAGATTTTGGGATCTTACTATCGTCACCTCCCCTCCTTTCTCATGTCCAACAACCTGAGATTACCTGCACCAGCTGTAATCACACAAGAGGTGAGACGAGGCGTAGGGTGAGGCGTCAGGAAGCGCAGAGTGACGGGAGAGCTTTGTGTGTACAGAGAGTGGATTTATCTCAAGAACATAAACCAGCAATTCTGGGACAAACCGACCCCACCTCTTAATGCCCATTGATTTAAATGGACCTTCTGACTGCTACACTGCAGTAGAGGTTACAGTGGGTTCCTCATAAGGAGGTTAAAAACAGTATCTCAATGTTAATTTTTATTTTGTGTCTCTGTCTCCCCACCCATAATGCAGTTGGTTTGCCCAAGAAATGCCATGGGATCTAGTGTTGGGGTGTTTTGGGTGATCTGCCCTGCACGGTGACGTGGGTAATCTGGCCCTGCACGGTGACGTGGGTAATCTGGCCCTGCATGGGGACGTGGGTAATCTGGCCCTGCACTGGGACGTGGGTAATCTGGCCCTGCACGGGACGTGGTAGCCCTGCACGGGACGTGGGTAATCTGGCCCTGCATGGGGACGTGGGTAATCTGGCCCTGCACGGGGACGTGGGTAATCTGGCCCTGCACGGGGACGTGGGTAATCTGGCCCTGCACTGCACGGGGACGTGGGTAATCTGCCCTGCACGGGGACGTGGGTAATCTGGCCCTGCATGGGGACGTGGGTAATCTGGCCCTGCATGGGGACGTGGGTAATCTGGCCCTGCACCGGGACGTGGGTAATCTGGCCCTGCACGGGGACGTGGGTAATCTGGCCCTGCACGGGGACGTGGGTAATCTGGCCCTGCACGGGGACGTGGGTAATCTGGCCCTGCATGGGGACGTGGGTAATCTGGCCCTGCACCGGGACGTGGGTAATCTGGCCCTGCACGGGGACGTGGGTAATCTGGCCCTGCACGGGGACGTGGGTAATCTGGCCCTGCACGGGGACGTGGGTAATCTGGCCCTGCACGGGGACGTGGGTAATCTGGCCCTGCACGGTGACGTGGGTAATCTGGCCCTGCACGGTGACGTGGGTAATCTGCCCTGCACGGGGACGTGGGTAATCTGGCCCTGCACGGGGACGTGGGTAATCTGGCCCTGCACGGGGACGTGGGTAATCTGGCCCTGCACGGGGACGTGGGTAATCTAGCCCTGCACGGGGACGTGGGTAATCTGGCCCTGCACGGGGACGTGGGTAATCTGGCCCTGCACGGGGACGTGGGTAATCTGGCCCTGCACGGGGACGTGGGTAATCTGGCCCTGCACGGGGACGTGGGTAATCTGGCCCTGCACAATCTAGCCCTGCACGGGGACGTGGGTAATCTGGCCCTGCACGGGGACGTGGGTAATCTAGCCCTGCACGGGGACGTGGGTAATCTGGCCCTGCACGGGGACGTGGGTAATCTGGCCCTGCACGGGGACGTGGGTAATCTAGCCCTGCACGGGGACGTGGGTAATCTGGCCCTGCACGGGGACGTGGGTAATCTGGCCCTGCACGGGGACGTGGGTAATCTAGCCCTGCACGGGGACGTGGGTAATCTGGCCCTGCACGGGGACGTGGGTAATCTGGCCCTGCACGGGGACGTGGGTAATCTGGCCCTGCACGGGGACGTGGGTAATCTGGCCCTGCACGGGGACGTGGGTAATCTGGCCCTGCACGGGGACGTGGGTAATCTGGCCCTGCACGGGGACGTGGGTAATCTGGCCCTGCACGGGGACGTGGGTAATCTGGCCCTGCACGGGGACGTGGGTAATCTAGCCCTGCACGGGGACGTGGGCACGGGGACGTGGGTAATCTAGCCCTGCACGGGGACGTGGGTAATCTAGCCCTGCACGGGGACGTGGGTAATCTGGCCCTGCACGGGGACGTGGGTAATCTGGCCCTGCACGGGGACGTGGGTAATCTGGCCCTGCACGGGGACGTGGGTAATCTGGCCCTGCACGGGGACGTGGGTAATCTGGCCCTGCACGGGGTCGTGGGTAATCTGGCCCTGCACGGGGACGTGGGTAATCTGGCCCTGCACGGGGACGTGGGTAATCTGGCCCTGCACGGGGACGTGGGTAATCTAGCCCTGCACGGGGACGTGGGTAATCTGGCCCTGCACGGGGACGTGGGTAATCTGGCCCTGCACGGGGACGTGGGTAATCTGGCCCTGCACGGGGACGTGGGTAATCTGGCCCTGCACGGGGACGTGGGTAATCTAGCCCTGCACGGGGACGTGGGTGATCTGCCCTGCACGGGGACGTGGGTAATCTGGCCCTGCACGGGGACGTGGGTAATCTGGCCCTGCACGGGGACGTGGGTGATCTGGCCCTGCACGGGGACGTGGGTGATCTGGCCCTGCACGGGGACGTGGGTAATCTGGCCCTGCACGGTGACGTGGGTAATCTAGCCCTGCACCGGGACGTGGGTAATCTAGCCCTGCACGGGGTCGTGGGTAATCTGGCCCTGCACGGGGACGTGGGTAATCTGGCCCTGCACGGGGACGTGGGTAATCTGGCCCTGCACGGGGACGTGGGTAATCTGGCCCTGCACGGGGACGTGGGTAATCTGGCCCTGCACGGGGACGTGGGTAATCTAGCCCTGCACCGGGACGTGGGTAATCTAGCCCTGCATGGGGACATGGGTAATCTAGCCTGGGGTGTAGTTGGGGGTCCGGGGTATAGCACTCAGATAATCTGTTTTTTGCCCACACAGGAAGCTGATAGGAACGCTCGGGAACTTCTAGAACAAGAACAGAAAGAGAAGGAGAAAGCAGAGAAGAAGAGGAGCAAGAAAAAGGTGCAGGGTTCTGTGGGTGCCGTGTCCGTCTTCTGGATAATATCAATGTGATCCAATTCTATTGTGGATCTGATCCGCTCTTGGCACAGGGGGGACATGGGGTGTGTGTGTGGGGTATCACCGGACATGGTGTCTGGTGGAGGGGAGGAGGGAGAATCGCTGGACATGGTGTCTGGTGGGGGTGTCTGGCGGTGGTGAGAGAATCGCTGGACATGGTGTCTGGTGGGGGTGTCTGGCGATGGTGAGGGAATCGCTGGAAATGGTGTCTGGTTTGGGGAGGAATCGCTGGACATGTTGTCTGTTGGGGGGGAAGAATCGCTGGACATGTCCTGGGGGGGGATCGCTGGACATGTCTGTGGGGGGGGAGAATCGCTGGACATGGTGTCTGGTGGGGGTGTCTGGCGATGGTGAGGGAATCGCTGGACATGGTGTCTGGTGGGGTTTCTGGCGGTGGTGAGGGAATCGCTGGACATGGTGTCTGGTGGGGTTTCCGGCAGTGGTGAGGGAATCGCTGGACATGGTGTCTGGTGGGGTTTCTGGCAGTGGTGAGGGAATCGCTGGACATGGTGTCTGGTGGGGGTGTCTGGCGATGGTGAGGGAATCGCTGGAAATGGTGTCTGGTTTGGGGAGGAATCGCTGGACATGTTGTCTGTTGGGGGGGAAGAATCGCTGGACATGTCCTGGGGGGGGGATCGCTGGACATGTCTGTGGGTGGGAAAGAATCGCTGGACATGTCTGGGGGGGGTCGCTGGACATGTCTGTGGGGGGGAAGAATCGCTGGACATGTCTGGGGGGGAATCGCTGGACATGTTGTGTGGGGTGGTATTAAGGGGAATAGCACACATGATGCCTGGGGGAGGAGAAATTGCTGGACATGTATGATGCCTGGGGGAGGAGAAATTGCTGGACATGTCTGGGGTGATGCAGTGGACTTGACACCTTTTAATATAAAATTAAGTCTCAGCTAACACAGAGTACAACTTGCCTTTTGTACTGTGCGCAGCTCGCCCGGTGTCTGCTCGTGTGGTGCGCAGCTCGCCCGGTGTCTGCTCGTGTGGTGCGCAGCTCGCCCGGTGTCTGCTCGTGTGGTGCGCAGCTCGCCCGGTGTCTGCTCGTGTGGTGCGCAGCTCGCCCGGTGTCTGCTCGTGTGGTGCTCAGCTCGCCCGGTGTCTGCTGGTGTGGTGCGCCGCTCGCCCGGTGTCTGCTCGTGAGGTGCGCAGCTCGCCCGGTGTCTGCTCGTGTGGTGGGCGGCTGCCCGGTGTCTGCTCGTGTGGTGCGCAGCTCGCCCGGTGTCTGCTCGTGTGGTGCGCAGCTCGCCCGGTGTCTGCTCGTGTGGTGCGCAGCTCGCCCGGTGTCTGCTCGTGTGGTGCGCAGCTCGCCCGGTGTCTGCTCGTGTGGTGCGCAGCTCGCCCGGTGTCTGCTCGTGTGGTGCGCCGCTCACACCGGTGTCTGCTAGTGTGGTGCGCAGCTCGCCCGGTGTCTGCTCGTGTGGTGGGCGGCTGCCCGGTGTCTGCTCGTGTGGTGCGCAGCTCGCCCGGTGTCTGCTCGTGTGGTGCGCAGCTCGCCCGGTGTCTGCTCGTGTGGTGCGCAGCTCGCCCTGGTGTCTGCTCGTGTGGTGCGCAGCTCGGCCCGGTGTCTGCTCGTGTGGTGGGCGGCTGCCCGTGTCTGCTCGTGTGGTGCGCAGCTCGCCCGGTGTCTGCTCGTGTGGTGCGCAGCTCGCCCGGTGTCTGCTCGTGTGGTGCGCAGCTCGCCCGGTGTCTGCTCGTGTGGTGCGCCGCTCGCCCGAGTCGTCTGCTCGTGTGGTGCGCAGCATCGCCCGGTGTCTGCTCGTGTGGTGGGCGGCTGCCCGGTGTCTGCTCGTGTGGTGCGCAGCTCGCCCGGTGTCTGCTCGTGTGGTGCGCAGCTCGCCCGGTGTCTGCTCGTGTGGTGCGCAGCTCGCCCGGTGTCTGCTCGTGTGGTGCGCAGCTCGCCCGGTGTCTGCTCGTGTGGTGCGCAGCTCGCCCGGTGTCTGCTCGTGTGGTGCGCAGCTCGCCCGGTGTCTGCTCGTGTGGTGCGCAGCTCGCCCGGTGTCTGCTCGTGTGGTGCGCAGCTCGCCCGGTGTCTGCTCGTGTGGTGCGCAGCTCGCCCGGTGTCTGCTCGTGTGGTGCGCAGCTCGCCAATGTCTGCTCGTGTGGTGCGCAGCTCGCCCACTGTCTGCTCCGTGTGGTGCGCAGCTCGCCCACTGTCTGCTCGTGTGGTGCGTAGCTCGCCCACTGTCTGCTCGTGTGGTGCGCAGCTCGCCCACTGTCTGCTCGTGTGGTGCGCAGCTCGCCCGGTGTCTGCTCGTGTGGTGCGCAGCTCGCCCGGCTGTCTGCTCGTGTGGTGCGCAGCTCGTCCGGTGTCTGCTCGTGTGGTGCGCAGCTCGTCGGTGTCTGTTCGTGTGGTGCGCAGCTCGCCCGGTGTCTTCCTCGTGTGGTGCGCAGCTCGCCCGGTGTCTGCCTCGTGTGGTGCGCAGCTCGCCCGGTGTCTTCTCGTGTGGTGCGCAGCTCGCCCGGTGTCTGCTCGTGTGGTGGGCAGCTCGCCCGGTGTCTGCTCGTGTGGTGCGCAGCTCGCCCGGTGTCTGCTCGTGTGGTGCACAGCTCGCCCGGTGTCTGCTTGTGTGTGTGCAGCTCGCCCGGTGTCTGCTTGTGTGGTGCGCAGCTCGCCGAGTCTCGGCTACTGCAAATCGCACTTTTTGTCTACTCTACAATGGGAAATGTTTCTATCCTGCTGTGTAGTTTGCTTCAGATGTTTTCCTTTATATCTTATTGAACACGCAATGGTAAATGATAATGCATGTGACGCTCACCGACATGATTATTTTATCTCTCTCCTGATTCAGAGGAAGAAAGATCGCAAACGTCAAAAGAAGCTGGAGGAGGCAAAGAATGAGACAAAGGAGTCCAATGCAAAGCAGGTAAGTGATGCTGAGTAGGGGAATGGCAGGAGGGGACCACGTGTTTCATGGAGGAGACTTCTGCATCGGAGAGGGCAGTTATTACATTAATTATACTTTTCACACACAGGTATTGCCCTCTCAGCAAAACCCAGACGTTGGTGGCACTTGTGCATCTTCAAAACCTGAATCTGTGGATCTTGGATCGACAAGTGACCTCAGAGAATCAGACAGTGAAGTGAGAAACCCAGCTTCAGCCTCTTCTCTTTTCCTTCCTTCTGCAGCTCTTCCACATACTATTGCCTTCTAACTCCAACTCCCTCTATTCCTTCTCCACTCAACGTTCCCACTAAGATGGGTGCAGAGCAGCCTGTCCCACTTACTGTAACAGGAGCCAGAACCTTCTCAGCTTTGATCTGCTCCTTCTGATACTGGCAGTTGGATTAACCCTGTAGAGGTGATGGGCAGCCAATCCGTAGCCAACCATTGCAGGTAGATAATTCTGATTTGTACCATGTGGTCCATTACCAGCGGGTAGATCAGTGTGATGTGTACCACGTAGTCCATTACTAGCGGGTAGATCAGTGTGATGTGTACCACATAGTCCATTACTATCGGGTTGATCAGTGTGATGTGTACCACGTAGTCCATTACCAGCGGGTAGATCAGTGTGATGTGTACCACGTAGTCCATTACTAGCGGGTAGATCAGTATGATGTGTACCACGTAGTCCATTACCAGCGGGTAGATCAGTGTGATGTGTACCACGTAGTCCATTACTAGCGGGTAGATCAGTATGATGTGTACCACGTAGTCCATTACCAGCGGGTAGATCAGTGTGATGTGTACCACGTAGTCCATTACCAGCGGGTAGATCAGTGTGATGTGTACCACGTAGTCCATTACCAGCGGGTAGATCAGTGTGATGTGTACCACGTAGTCCATTACCAGCGGGTAGATCAGTGTGATGTGTACCGGTAGTCCATTACTAGCAGGTAGATCAGTGTGATGTGTACCACGTAGTCCATTACCAGCGGGTAGATCAGTGTGATGTGTACCACGTAGTCCATTACTAGCTGGTAGATCAGTGTGATGTGTACCACGTAGTCAATTACTAGCGGGTAGATCAGTGTGATGTGTACCATGTAGTCCATTACCAGCGGGTAGATCAGTGTGATGTGTACCGCGTAGTCCATTACCAGCGGGTAGATCAGTGTGATGTGTACCACATAGTCCATTACCATCGGGTAGATTAGTGTGATGTGTACCACGTAGTCCATTACCAGTGGGTAGATCAGTGTGATGTGTACCACGTAGTCCATTACCAGAAGGTAGATCAGTGTGATGTGTACCACGTAGTCCATTACCAGCGGGTAGATCAGTGTGATGTGTACCGCGTAGTCCATTACCAGTGGGTAGATCAGTGTGATGTGTACCACGTAGTCCATTACCAGAAGGTAGATCAGTGTGATGTGTACCACGTAGTCCATTACCAGTGGGTAGATTAGTGTGATGTGTACCACGTAGTCCATTACCAGTGGGTAGATCAGTGTGATGTGTACCGCGTAGTCCATTACCAGTGGGTAGATCAGTGTGATGTGTACCGGTAGTCCATTACTAGCGGGTAGATCAGTATGATGTGTAGCGCGTAGTCCATTACCAGCGGGTAGATCAGTGTGATGTGTACCACGTAGTCCATTACCAGCGGGTAGATTAGTGTGATGTGTACCACGTAGTCCATTACCAGCGGGTAGATTAGTGTGATGTGTACCACGTAGTCCATTACTAGCGGGTAGATCAGTATGATGTGTACCGCGTAGTCCATTACCAGCGGGTAGATCAGTGTGATGTGTACCACGTAGTCCATTACCAGCGGGTAGATCAGTGTGATGTGTACCACGTAGTCCATTACCAGCGGGTAGATCAGTGTGATGTGTACCGCGTAGTCCATTACCAGCGGGTAGATCAGTGCGATGTGTACCACGTAGTCCATTACCAGCGGGTAGATCAGTGTGATGTGTACAGCGTAGTCCATTACCAGCGGGTAGATTAGTGTGATGTGTACAGCATAGTCCATTACCAGCGGGTAGATCAGTGTGATGTGTACCGGTAGTCCATTACTAGCGGGTAGATCAGTATGATGTGTACCGCGTAGTCCATTACCAGCGGGTAGATCAGTGTGATGTGTACCACGTAGTCCATTACCAGCGGGTAGATCAGTGTGATGTGTACCGCGGAGTCCATTATCAGCGGGTAGATCAGTGTGATGTGTACAACGTAGTCCATTACTAGCGGGTAGATCAGTGTGATGTGTACCGGTAGTCCATTACTAGCGGGTAGATCAGTGTGATGTGTACCACGTAGTCCATTACCAGCGGGTAGATCAGTGTGATGTGTACCACGTAGTCCATTACCAGCGGGTAGATCAGTGTGATGTGTACCACGTAGTCCATTACTAGCGGGTAGATCAGTATGATGTGTACCGCGTAGTCCATTACCAGTGGGTAGATCAGTGTGATGTGTACCACGTAGTCCATTACCAGCGGGTAGATCAGTGTGATGTGTACCACGTAGTCCATTACTAGCGGGTAGATCAGTGTGATGTGTACCACGTAGTCCATTACCAGCGGGTAGATCAGTGTGATGTGTACCACGTGGTCCATTACCAGCGGGTAGATCAGTGTGATGTGTACCGCGTAGTCCATTACCAGCGGGTAGATCAGTGTGATGTGTACCACATAGTCCATTACCAGCGGGTAGATCAGTATGATGTGTACCACGTAGTCCATTACTAGCGGGTAGATCAGTGTGATGTGTACCACGTAGTCCATTACTAGCGGGTAGATCAGTGTGATGTGCACCGCGTAGTCCATTACCAGCGGGTAGATCAGTGTGATGTGTACCACGTAGTCCATTACCAGCGGGTAGATCAGTGTGATGTGTACCACGTAGTCCATTACCAGCGGGTAGATCAGTGTGATGTGTACCGCGTAGTCCATTACCAGTGGGTAGATCAGTGTGATGTGTACCGCGTAGTCCATTACCAGCGGGTAGATCAGTATGATGTGTACCGCGTAGTCCATTACCAGCGGGTAGATCAGTGTGATGTGTACCACGTAGTCCATTACCAGCGGGTAGATCAGTGTGATGTGTACCACGTAGTCCATTATCAGCCCCCTCATTCCCCTCTCTCGCTCTATCCTCATTTCTCTCTCTCTTCTCATCCTTCTATTTTTCTCTTTCGTCCGATATGGAATACAGGTACCATGGGAGGTGATGTTATATCCGTATATCTCTTTAGGCCGATATGGAATACAGGTACCATGGGAGGTGACGTTATATCCGTATATCTCTTTAGTCTGATATGGAATAGAGGTACCATGGGAGGTGACGTTATATCCGTATATCTCTTTAGGCCGATATGGAATACAGGTACCATGGGAGGTGACGTTCTATCCGTGTATCTCTTTAGGCCGATATGGAATACAGGTACCATGGGAGGTGATGTTATATCCGTATATCTCTTTAGTCCGATATGGAATACAGGTACCATGGGAGGTGACGTTATATCCGTATATCTCTTTAGTCCGATATGGAATACAGGTACCATGGGTGGTGACGTTCTATCCGTATATCTCTTTAGGCCGATATGGAATACAGGTACCATGGGAGGTGACGTTATATCCGTATATCTCTTTAGTCCGATATGGAATACAGGTACCATGGGAGGTGACGTTATATCCGTATATCTCTTTAGTCCGATATGGAATACAGGTACCATGGGTGGTGACGTTCTATCCGTATATCTCTTTAGGCCGGTATGGAATACAGGTACCATGGGTGGTGACGTTCTATCCGTATATCTCTTTAGTCCGATATGGAATACAGGTACCATGGGTGGTGACGTTCTATCCGTATATCTCTTTAGGCCGATATGGAATACAGGTGCCATGGGAGGTGACGTTATATCCGTATATCTCTTTAGTCCGATATGGAATACAGGTACCATGGGAGGTGACGTTATATCCGTAAATCTCTTTAGTCCGATATGGAATACAGGTACCATGGGTGGTGACGTTCTATCCGTATATCTCTTTAGGCCGATATGGAATACAGGTACCATGGGAGGTGACGTTCTATCCGTATATCTCTTTAGGCCGATATGGAATACAGGTACCATGGGAGGCGACGTTCTATCCGTATATCTCTTTAGGCCGATATGGAATACAGGTACCATGGGAGGTGACGTTATATCCGTGTATCTCTTTAGGCCGATATGGAATACAGGTACCATGGGAGGTGACGTTCTATCCGTATATCTCTTTAGGCCGATATGGAATACAGGTACCATGGGAGGTGACGTTATATCCGTATATCTCTTTAGGCAGATATGTAATACAGGTACCATGGGAGGTGACGTTCTATCCATGTATCTCTTTAGTCCCATATGGAATACAGGTACCATGGGAGGTGACGTTCTATCCGTATATCTCTTTAGTCCGATATGGAATACAGGTACCATGGGAGGTGACGTTCTATCCGTGTATCTCTTTAGGCCGATATGGAATACAGGTACCATGGGAGGTGACGTTCTATCCGTGTATCTCTTTAGGCCGATATGGAATACAGGTACCATGGGAGGTGACGTTCTATCCGTGTATCTCTTTAGGCCGATATGGAATACAGGTACCATGGGAGGTGATGTTATATCCGTGTATCTCTTTAGGCCGATATGGAATACAGGTACCATGGGAGGTGATGTTCTATCCGTATATCTCTTTAGGCCGATATGGAATACAGGTACCATGGGAGGTGATGTTCTATCCGTATATCTCTTTAGGCCGATATGGAATACAGGTACCATGGGAGGTGACGTTCTATCCGTGTATCTCTTTAGGCCGATATGGAATACAGGTACCATGGGAGGTGATGTTCTATCCGTGTATCTCTTTAGGCCGATATGGAATACATGTACCATGGGAGGTGACGTTCTATCCGTGTATCTCTTTAGTCCGATATGGAATATAGGTACCATGGGAGGTGACGTTCTATCCGTATATCTCTTTAGGCCGATATGGAATAGAGGTACCGTCCTATCCGTGTATCTCTTTAGGCCGATATGGAATACAGGTACCATGGGAGGTGACGTTCTATCCGTGTATCTCTTTAGGCCGATATGGAATACAGGTACCATGGGAGGTGACGTTATATCCGTATATCTCTTTAGGCCGATATGGAATACAGGTACCATGGGAGGTGACGTTCTATCCGTGTATCTCTTTAGGCCGATATGGAATACAGGTACCATGGGAGGTGACGTTATATCCGTATATCTCTTTAGGCCGATATGGAATACAGGTACCATGGGAGGTGACGTTCTATCCGTGTATCTCTTTAGGCCGATATGGAATACAGGTACCATGGGAGGTGACGTTATATCCGTATATCTCTTTAGGCCGATATGGAATACAGGTACCATGGGAGGTGACGTTATATCCGTGTATCTCTTTAGTCCGATATGGAATACAGGTACCATGGGAGGTGACGTTCTATCCGTGTATCTCTTTAGGCCGATATGGAATACAGGTACCATGGGAGGTGACGTTCTATCCGTATATCTCTTTAGGCCGATATGGAATACAGGTACCATGGGAGGTGACGTTCTATCCGTATATCTCTTTAGGCCGATATGGAATACAGGTACCATGGGAGGTGACGTTCTATCTGTATATGTCTTTAGGCCGATATGGAATACAGGTACCATGGGAGGTGACGTTATATCTGTATATGTCTTTAGGCCGATATGGAATACAGGTACCATGGGAGGTGACGTTATATCCGTGTATCTCTTTAGCCCGATATGGAATACAGGTACCATGGGAGGTGACGTTCTATCCGTATATCTCTTTAGGCCGATATGGAATACAGGTACCATGGGAGGTGACGTTCTATCCGTATATCTCTTTAGGCCGATATGGAATACAGGTACCATGGGAGGTGACGTTCTATCCGTATATCTCTTTAGGCCGATATGGAATACAGGTACCATGGGAGGTGACGTTCTATCCGTATATCTCTTTAGGCCGATATGGAATACAGGTACCATGGGTGGTGACGTTATATCCGTGTATCTCTTTAGTCCGATATGGAATACAGGTACCATGGGAGGTGAAGGTAACAGAATACAAGGTGTTGAGTGAAGAGGCTTAATTTTAGTGTATTTATTATTGTGTTATTAGATTTGGGGTGTCACAGTTCCCCCATTTGGAGGGTTACCATTCCTGGCTCCCTGGACGATTGCCCGCTGTGCAGGTGCTGTGTGGACCCTTTGCTGCCCTGTGGAGCGAATCACGTAACCCAAGTTTTCACTCCCAGCATGCTCTGTTCTTCACAATGGTAACCTGAAGACAGAAGATAAAGATTGGTCAGTAACCCTTTGAGTGCCATGTTCCACTTTGTTCCCCCTTGTGCTCCTCGTACAGGGGATGTCCTTGAGTCTTTGGGCTCTTGCACCCATGTTGGGTGGTCTATTTCATGTTCTTTCCCTGGGTAGAGGAGTATGGATGGCTGCTTGGTGCTAGTTAACCCCTTCCCTGCTGGTTTCTCCAGGTTGGGGGCTTTTCCTGGGCCATTCCCTTTAGGATTTTGTCTTTTTGTTACCCCCTCTTGTCCCCTGAGTTCTTTGGGTGTTTTGGATGACTTTTAAAAATTTCTGTTTTTTGGGTGCAGGACACCTTTAAGACGCGATTCCTGCGCTGCAGCCATCTTAGCTCCATTGACTTCTATGGGAGAACGTCTCTGTGACATACCTGCGCAAACATTTGAGCCCATTCTGACCTCTGTATTACATTCTCCTCATGTCCTTCCATCTGCTTCACATCCTTAATGTCTTGGGGGCCAGCGATGGGCATTGCTAGGCAACAGCACTAGACAAGACTACATTACCCAGAATGCCCTTCTCGTAGGCTTTCTACCGATTGCCTGCCTGGTTCGCATTCACCATTTTACTTCTCTCTTGCTTGTCCTATGCAGAGGCTGCCTCTCCTCCTCTCCTAGCTCTCCTTCTCCAGATTAACCCTTTGCCTGCCAGATAAATACCTCTCTGGGCTTTTCTAGGGTGAATTATTACTGGTATTTTATACTGTTTTAGAGTATGCCAGATCCAAAGGGGTTAGACCTAAGGCAAAGGACTCGCGGGTGTCTCTGACCCCCCCCCTTTTCTGTTCCTCCTTCCAGGTGGGGCTCCCTAGAGAGTATTCAGGATCTGTATGCCCCTCATGCACTGTGGCCCCTACTACTCCACTGGGGCCCTCCAACCTCGAACAACAGGCAGCCTGGGTAAAGAATTTGTTGTCTACTATTGAACAGTTACTTACCAGTCTTGGAAGCCCCCTACCACCTTCAGGCTTGTGGCCCCTAAGGCCCGCGAGTTTGCCTGCACTCATAGGAGGACTCTTCTGAAGATGACCAGCAGGAAAGGGAACATGAAGATGTGGATTCTTCCTACTCCTAGGGAACGCCTATGAGGCTGACCCTCTTCCTTCAGCTGAGGGGCTCATCAGTGCTGTTTTACGGAGCCTTCAGGTCTCTGACACCCCTGATGAGGGTCATTCCTCTACAAACCTCTTTCAGCGGTGTACTCTCCTGTCTTTCACCCAAATGCCGCTCTTGGTCAGATTCTTCTGGATGAGTAGAAGACCCCTGGTAGGAGGTTGTCCATCTCTAAGAGATTCGTTATACTGTAGCCCTTTTCAGAGGCAGCTGTGGCACAGTGGGAGTCTTCTCCTTCTATAGATCCCCCTATTTCCAGGTTATCCAAGTCCACTACCCAGCCTTTGGCAGACAGAGCAGGTCTTAAAGCGGAACTGTCACTTAGTATAAAGTCGCCCTCCAATAATTATACATATAGCGACTAGCTTCATAATACTTCTATTCCTCTCCGAAGTGACAGATTCTAAAGTAATCCTTAATCTTTAGAGACTAACGGCCAGGTTAGTGTTGCCTGCGCCGTCAGTCCCTTCCGGTGCCTTATGGCGCGGTGCAGTGCCTCTTACAGGAGACTGGGACTGACAGCGCAGGTGCGTAGACAAGATGGCTGCGCTGATGCCTGGATTCCGGTCTCTGAAGACTAAGGATTAGTTCAGAATCGGGTACTTCTGAGATGTAATAGACGTATTATGAAGTTAGTCGCCATATGTATAATTATTGCATGGCAACTTTATACTAAGTGACAGTTCCGCTTTAAGGATGTGACGGATAGGAAGCTTGACTCTATCCTCCGGTCCAACTTTGCTGCCATTGGAGCCGCATTGAGGCTTATTTTTGCCTCTGCCTGGACACTGTGCCTCCAAGGAGGTTCTTTTGGCTATCCATGCCAACGTGTCAGAAGCTAATACATATATTTCTGATGCCAGGTTTGAGGTGAACAGATTGTGGGCCAAGGCCTCACCCTTCCCTGTTACTGTATGATGCACTTTGTGGCTTAAGATTTGGTCTGCTGACCATTCTTCCAAGAAGTCACTGGTTTGTTTCCTTCTCAGGACAAATTTTTTGGACCCAAGTTAAAGCAGATCATCAACGATGAGTGTTACCTCAGATGTTCTCCAAGCACCCTATGGTGAAGAAACTTTGTCTTTTTCATACCCTCAAAACAGAGGCACAAAGGCGGCAAGCTTCTCAGTCCTTTACCCGGGGAATCAGGCCTCGGCTGAGCAGTTGTGCAAGGCAGTGTCTTCGACAACCGTGCACACCTTTGCAAAGCACTATCGTGTGGATGTACTGGCTTCAGCTGAAGGTCTCTTTGGCAGGACGGTCCTCCAGGAACTTCTGATTATCACCAGTGCTATTATGTATTTTTGTGCCTTATGCAGTTCTGCCAATCTAAGGACCTTCTGTCATGAGGTGACTTGTGAAATAACAACACTTGACAAGTACCGATACAATAAAATGGAAACTTTAGTAATAAAAAGATAAAAGGTAATAATATGCCTCTCCACCCTTCACTAGAACAGGTACAGGAACAGTGTGACGACACTTCCCCAACCCTTCACTAGATAGGCATAAAGACAGGATAATTTACTATACCCCAGAAGCAGGAGCATATACCAGGAGCGAGAGCACTTCTCCAACCTTCACAAGGCCAGGTACAGGAACAGTGTAACGACACCTCCCCAACCCTTCACCAGACAGGTGGAAGGATAGCACACCGACAATACCCCAGAACGCTGGAGCACCACAAGGAGCGAGAGCACCTCTCCAACCATCACCAGTCTAGGTAGCAGGACAGTGCAACAACACTTCCCCAACCCTTCACCAGACAGGTGGAAGGATAGCACACCGACAATAGCCCAGAACGCAGGAGCCGAAGAGTAGCAGTTACAGACCAAAGGCTTCAGGAGCGAGACATGGAATACGTTGTGAATGCGCATGTTCCTAGGAAGGTCAAAGGCATAAGACACAGGGTTCACTCTGCGGAGCACCCGGAAAGGCCCTGGAACGGAAGCTAAGAAGGGACCACGTCGCTTTCCGCCATCGTTCCTTGGTCTCTCCTTCTCGACGCCGGACTGACACCGTCGGATGCACTGGTCGAACAGATCAACAGTCCGGTGGTCGACTCAAAGTGGCGTAGAACCCCGGAGTAGCCAACTCTACCTCGAAGGATGCTGACTGTGGAGGAGGGGTCGACGGGCTCTCGAACCGTCGACCTTCGCAGGACCAGAACGAGAAGCAGAAAAAGTGTCACAGGAACAAAGGGTAGAGTTGCCAAGCCGTTCGAGGACTCCGGTGCTCAACTCGAAGATTCTACTGGAACTGGAAGCAAGCAAGGCAGAGTCCACGTTGCCGCCTGACAGCATCCGAAGTGGGGTAGCGGCATACTGGCAGCAGACGGATGAACGATACAGGAACCTGGGCTCAGATGGGCGTCAGAGTGGCCGCTTTAAAACCATAAGAACAAAAAACTCCAGGACTCTGGTTTACTCCAAAACGTAACTCACTTTATTGACACAAACTACAGATATTTGTACACAAATCTTTACATTGAACTTTATGGGGGAAACCAGACAATAGGGTGTAATCCAATCACAATACATCAGACAAAGGCCAGCAACAGATGGTCTTAACAGATACAATAACTCAGACAGGATTACATTTCAGATACACAAGGGTTTGATGAACAAAGACTTGAGGGCTTGAACTAATTACCACATGGCAGGGGGTCTGACCGCAGTTCACAATGGCTTAATTAACACACAGCAGGGGGTCTAGCTACAGTACACATAGTCAAATGGCTGGAGTGGCTGCAATACACATTTTAGGCTATGGAAGATATTTGCATGCTTACTCCAGGGTTTTGAATGACCCAGCTTTCTCCTCTTGCCTCTGCCGCCGAACGTTCGATCTGGTGGGACTGATCGCACACCACGCCGGTCCCCGCCAACTGGTAATTGGTGCGTGTGTAAACCCTTGAACATACTACATACAATAACTAAAACGTTCGACATACATTAAACATAGTATATGATTCAAAGTCTATGAATTTAAGTCTTTGCTCTTGGGTAATAGCTGGACAGTTCGTATGACACGGCCCAGCATAGAGTCCAAACAGTAATAAATGTCCGTAGTGTTTGGATAAATAGTTCGAGGTCCAGAGAAGGGCTCAAGTAACGGGTAGGATCCGTTACAGGCCCTATAAAGTGTGGAGCCAGCTTATTACATGGCACTTGCTTGTGCAGGTTTCTGGAAGACAGCCAGACTCTATCCCCAACTTGAAAGACAGGAGCAGGACGCCTCCTGCGGTCTGCATGTTTCTGGTAGAGCACTGAGGACCTTTGTAAGGCATTCTGGACCTGTGCCCGTGTGGAGCGGAGCTGCCGAATATGCTCTTCCAGAGCCGGAATATCTTGAGCCTGAAATGAGCCCAGGAGTAAGGGTGGTTGAAACCCACTGGAGGCAATCACGGGCACTGTGATGTCTTCTCTTTTCTGTGCCTTACTGTTGTTCAGCTGTTTGAGTCCGGTTGACTCTTGTGTGCTGTGCTTACCATTCTCAGTGTCCGTTGACACTTAGTTAAGTTTGAGCTGTTCCTAGTTTTGGATAGTCCTAGGGAACTCTGGTATGGTGGAGACCAGCATTAGATCCTTTCTATTACTTCGCATCTCTGGGAGCCTACTGTTGGTATATCCTTGGTACCTGTATTCCATATTGGACGAATGAGAAAATAGGATTCTAGTCTTACCTTGTTAAACCCTTTTCTCTTAGTCCATATGGAATACAGGTCTCCCACCCAGAGAAAGGGACCTCTTTTGGTCTTGCCTGTCTGCACGTGGGAGTCCTTATTTGGGTTTTTTCCCACAGGAGCTTGTCTTTTCTTCTCTCACTGTCCTATCAGCCTGTAGAAGGGGAGGGAAGGCTCCACCCTTAAGACCTTTTCTTCTAATATGTTCTGCCTTGCAAAGGAAGGTCATCTCCCATGGTACATTATTCCATATCGACTAAGAGCAAAGGATTTAACAAGGTAAGACTATAATCCTATTTTCTCCTCTCCTCTGTTTTAGGATGATCTGGATCTCAGAAGTACATTTGTCCGTCAGGCTCAGAAAAAGATGGAAAATAAACCAAAATCAGACTATAAAGAGAGAGCCAGCGAAAGGTCACGGGAGAGAGCATATGAGACATCACAGGCAGCAAGTGGAAAGCCTCCGAGTGTGTGTGAGAAGCCTGTAGAGAGCGTATCTGTGAAGGACGGAGCCACAGCAAAAGTGCCTGCAAAATCTCGAGAGAGCACACCGGAGAAAGTAACTGTCCCTTCCCTCTCCTTTCCTCCATAGTCTCTTCCTCTTTCGTACTTATATTCTCTCTTTGTCTCTCTCGATAATCCCCCCCACTTGACTCTTGCACCATAGATTGTGTGTAATTTTCTGAGACTCACAGTACCACCTGGTCTCATTTGTTTCTCTCTCTCTCTGTTTGAGGGGAAAGTTGAGGATCAATACCTGGTTCAGCAGAGTATGGACTTAGCAAGTAAGTGTGTTTTGTTGAACCCTCCTGCACTCTGTTCCCTTGTTACCACTGATTGGATGGACATCATGTTTCCTGACTTTTTCTTGTTTCTCTGAAGATATAGGGAATAATTTGGCCAAAAGTGAGCGCTTTATGGAGTCGGTGAATTACTATACGGATGCCATTAAACTTAACCCTGTGGAGTATCGGTTAGTTCATGGGTCTCTATCCCCTCATCAGCCCTAATGTCTGTCCTCTTATCTGTCTTATCTTGTCTGTCTGTGCCCTCACATGATCTGCTCATGTTCTCACATCCCCAGGTGGATTATGGGTATGTAAGGTCCAGTCTGTATCTGATAGTTATTACTTGCCTTCTTCTTTCCTTCAGGTTCCTGGGTAACCGTTCGTACAGCTATGAGCGCAGCGGGAGATACCAGGAGGCTCTGCAGGATGCAGAACACGCTCTGCAGCTCCAGCCGCACTTTATAAAGGGTTATTTTAGAAAAGGGAAGGCCCTTAAAGGACTAAAGGTAAGCGCAGAAGGATGGTCATTGAGGAGGTCTGGAGGGTCTTCATCATGTCAGTTCTTTTACCTTAGTCTCTGTCCTTGTGTTTGATGTTCCTCCCTTATCCTCTCCTTTTCCCAGAGGTACTCGGAGGCAATATCCGCATTCCAGCGAGTCCTGGCCTCTGACATAAATCACACAGAGGCTGCAGGGGAAATAGAAATGTGTCAGCTAATGATGCAGGTGAGGTTCGTCTTAAACACTGTCCTCTGTACTTCCTGTTCTGTGTCAGCCACCACCCCCTGTACTTCCTGTTCTGTCTCAGCCACCACCCCCTGTACTTCCTGCTCTGTGTCAGCCACCGCCTCCTGTACTTCCTGCTCTGTCTCAGCCACCGCCTAGGGTGACCACATTTCCCTTCTGCCATTCCGGGACGTGGTCACCCTATTGCCTTACCTTGAGTCCCTGGTGGTCTAGCGGAGTGCGGAGTGCAAAGTGCTCTGTGCCTCCTCCGGCACAGAGCTGAAGCTCCCACGCGCTGTGCTCAGTAATGCAGAGCGCTGGGAGATGATGTCATCTCCCAGCGCTCTGTATTACTAGAGCGCTTGCCTCCAGATCAGGTAAGTTGCATTGCCGCCCTGGATGTCAGCCTGCAAGCGGCGTCCATGATGTGACACACCGCTTGCAGGCTGACATTCAGGGCGGCTTGGCTTCATTCCGGGACACTTCATTGTCCCGGTTGAAGGGGACCCGGGACGCGGGACATGTCCCTGAAATAAGGGACAGTCCCGGACGTTCCGGGACCCGTGGTCACCCTACCACCGCCCCCTGTACTTCCCGCTCTGTCTCGGCCACCGCCCCCTGTACTTCCTGCTCTGTCTCAGCCACCGCCCCCTGTACTTCCTGCTCTGTCTCAGCCACCACCCCCTGTACTTCCTGCTCTGTCTCACCCACCACCCCCTGTACTTCCTGCTCTGTCTCGGCCACCGCCCCCTGTACTTCCTGCTCTGTCTCGGCCACCGCCCCCTGTACTTCCTGCTCTGTCTCAGCCACCACCCCCTGTACTTCCTGCTCTGTCTCACCCACCACCCCCTGTACTTCCTGCTCTGTCTCGGCCACCGCCCCCTGTACTTCCTGCTCTGTCTCAGCCACCGCCCCCTGTACTTCCTGCTCTGTCTCAGTCACCGCCCCCTGTACTTCCTGCTCTGTCTTGTCCGCTGCCCCCCCCCCCCGCCCCGCCGCCGCCTTGTTCTTTCGGCTACCACCCCCGGCCTTCTTGCTCTGTCTTGGACACTTTGTTCCCTCCTTTTCTTGATCTCCCTTCCTGGCTCGCTCTTTTGAGCCCTCCCCTGAATAACCCCAATACTTTCTCCCCTCTTTCCTACAGTCCATGAATGTGTCAACAAGAGTGCGAGTTAGTAATAATGCGCCCCCTCCACATATTGCACTGGGTAAGTACAGGGTGACTGGTATCTTACAGGATAGAGGAGGTAGGCTGGGAAAGGTTGTGGTAGGAAAAAGAGTTAATTGTGACAGTCCTTCATTTCGTTAAACCTTTGAGTGCCGAGGGGTACGCAAAGCAATACTTGTCAGGCACTCAAAGGGTTAATATTTACCCCTGAAATGTACATTACTGCACCCTGCTTTTTACTGGATAAGTTGGTAAGGTACCGGTATTGTGGTATCACTGTTCTCTCTGTACTAATTGGTTGGTAAGGTATCGGTATTGTGGTATCACTGTTCTCTCTGTACTAATTGGTTGGTAAGGTATCAGTATTGTGGTATCACGGTTCTCTCTGTACTAATTGGTTGGTAAGGTATCGGTATTGTGGTATCACTGTTCTCTCTGTACTAATTGGTTGGTAAGGTATCAGTATTGTGATATCACGGTTCTCTCTGTACTAATTGATTGGTAAGGTATCGGTATTGTGGTATCACGGTTCTCTCTGTACTAATTGGTTGGTAAGGTATCAGTATTGTGGTATCACGGTTCTCTCTGTACTAATTGGTTGGTAAGGTATCGGTATTGTGATATCACGGTTCTCTCTGTACTAATTGGTTGGTAAGGTATCAGTATTGTGATATCACGGTTCTCTCTGTACTAATTGGTTGGTAAGGTATCGGTATTGTGATATCACGGTTCTCTCTGTACTAATTGGTTGGTAAGGTATCGGTATTGTGGTATCACGGTTCTCTCTGTACTAGTTGGTTGGTAAGGTATCAGTATTGTGGTATCACGGTTCTCTCTGTACTAATTGGTTGGTAAGGTATCGGTATTGTGATATCACGGTTCTCTCTGTACTAATTGGTTGGTAAGGTATCAGTATTGTGATATCACGGTTCTCTCTGTACTAATTGGTTGGTAAGGTATCAGTATTGTGATATCACGGTTCTCTCTGTACTAATTGGTTGGTAAGGTATCAGTATTGTGATATCACGGTTCTCTCTGTACTAATTGGTTGGTAAGGTATCGGTATTGTGATATCACTGTTCTCTCTGTACTAGTTGGTTGGTAAGGTATCGGTATTGTGGTATCACGGTTCTCTCTGTACTAATTGGTTGGTAAGGTATCGGTATTGTGGTATCACTGTTCTCTCTGTACTAATTGGTTGGTAAGGTATCAGTATTGTGGTATCACTGTTCTCTCTGTACTAATTGGTTGGTAAGGTATCAGTATTGTGGTATCACTGTTCTCTCTGTACTAATTGGTTGGTAAGGTATCGGTATTGTGGTATCACGGTTCTCTCTGTACTAATTGGTTGGTAAGGTATCGGTATTGTGGTATCACGGTTCTCTCTGTACTAATTGGTTGGTAAGGTATCGGTATTGTGATATCACGGTTCTCTCTGTACTAATTGGTTGGTAAGGTACCAGTATTGTGGTATCACTGTTCTTTCTGTACTAATTGGTTGGTAAGGTATCGGTATTGTGGTATCACTGTTCTCTCTGTACTAGTTGGTTGGTAAGGTATCGGTATTGTGATATCACTGTTCTCTCTGTACTAGTTGGTTGGTAAGGTATCGGTATTGTGATATCACTGTTCTCTCTGTACTAATTGGTTGGTAAGGTATCAGTATTGTGGTATCACTGTTCTCTCTGTACTAATTGGTTGGTAAGGTACCAGTATTGTGATATCACGGTTCTCTCTGTACTAATTGGTTGGTAAGGTATCAGTATTGTGGTATCACTGTTCTCTCTGTACTAATTGGTTGGTAAGGTATCGGTATTGTGATATCACGGTTCTCTCTATACTAGTTGGTTGGTAAGGTACCAGTATTGTGGTATCACTGTTCTCTCTGTACTAATTGGTTGGTAAGGTACCAGTATTGTGATATCGCTGTTCTTTCTGTACTAGTTGGTTGGTAAGGTATCAGTATTGTGATATCGCTGTTCTCTCTGTACTAGTTGGTTGGTAAGGTATCAGTATTGTGGTATCATGGTTCTCTCTGTACTAGTTGGTTGGTAAGGTATCGGTATTGTGGTATCACGGTTCTCTCTGTACTAATTGGTTGGTAAGGTATCGGTATTGTGGTATCACTGTTCTCTCTGTACTAATTGGTTGGTAAGGTATCGGTATTGTGGTATCACGGTTCTCTCTGTACTAATTGGTTGGTAAGGTATCGGTATTGTGGTATCACTGTTCTCTCTGTACTAATTGGTTGGTAAGGTATCGGTATTGTGCTATCACTGTTCTCTCTGTACTAATTGGTTGGTAAGGTATCAGTATTGTGGTATCACTGTTCTCTCTGTACTAATTGGTTGGTAAGGTATCGGTATTGTGGTATCACTGTTCTCTCTGTACTAATTGGTTGGTAAGGTATCGGTATTGTGGTATCACGGTTCTCTCTGTACTAATTGGTTGGTAAGGTATCGGTATTGTGGTATCACGGTTCTCTCTGTACTAATTGGTTGGTAAGGTATCGGTATTGTGATATCACGGTTCTCTCTGTACTAATTGGTTGGTAAGGTACCAGTATTGTGGTATCACTGTTCTTTCTGTACTAATTGGTTGGTAAGGTATCGGTATTGTGGTATCACTGTTCTCTCTGTACTAGTTGGTTGGTAAGGTATCGGTATTGTGATATCACTGTTCTCTCTGTACTAGTTGGTTGGTAAGGTATCGGTATTGTGATATCACTGTTCTCTCTGTACTAATTGGTTGGTAAGGTATCAGTATTGTGGTATCACTGTTCTCTCTGTACTAATTGGTTGGTAAGGTACCAGTATTGTGATATCACGGTTCTCTCTGTACTAATTGGTTGGTAAGGTATCAGTATTGTGGTATCACTGTTCTCTCTGTACTAATTGGTTGGTAAGGTATCGGTATTGTGATATCACGGTTCTCTCTATACTAGTTGGTTGGTAAGGTACCAGTATTGTGGTATCACTGTTCTCTCTGTACTAATTGGTTGGTAAGGTACCAGTATTGTGATATCGCTGTTCTCTCTGTACTAGTTGGTTGGTAAGGTATCAGTATTGTGATATCGCTGTTCTCTCTGTACTAGTTGGTTGGTAAGGTATCAGTATTGTGGTATCATGGTTCTCTCTGTACTAGTTGGTTGGTAAGGTATCAGTATTGTGGTATCACGGTTCTCTCTGTACTAATTGGTTGGTAAGGTATCGGTATTGTGGTATCACTGTTCTCTCTGTACTAATTGGTTGGTAAGGTATCGGTATTGTGGTATCACGGTTCTCTCTGTACTAATTGGTTGGTAAGGTATCGGTATTGTGGTATCACTGTTCTCTCTGTACTAATTGGTTGGTAAGGTATCGGTATTGTGCTATCACTGTTCTCTCTGTACTAATTGGTTGGTAAGGTATCAGTATTGTGGTATCACTGTTCTCTCTGTACTAATTGGTTGGTAAGGTATCGGTATTGTGGTATCACTGTTCTCTCTGTACTAATTGGTTGGTAAGGTATCGGTATTGTGGTATCACGGTTCTCTCTGTACTAATTGGTTGGTAAGGTATCGGTATTGTGGTATCACGGTTCTCTCTGTACTAATTGGTTGGTAAGGTATCGGTATTGTGATATCACGGTTCTCTCTGTACTAATTGGTTGGTAAGGTACCAGTATTGTGGTATCACTGTTCTTTCTGTACTAATTGGTTGGTAAGGTATCGGTATTGTGGTATCACTGTTCTCTCTGTACTAGTTGGTTGGTAAGGTATCGGTATTGTGATATCACGGTTCTCTCTGTACTAATTGGTTGGTAAGGTACCAGTATTGTGGTATCACTGTTCTCTCTGTACTAATTGGTTGGTAAGGTATCGGTATTGTGATATCACGGTTCTCTCTGTACTAGTTGGTTGGTAAGGTATCAGTATTGTGGTATCACTGTTCTCTCTGTACTAATTGGTTGGTAAGGTATCGGTATTGTGGTATCACGGTTCTCTCTGTACTAATTGGTTGGTAAGGTATCAGTATTGTGGTATCACGGTTCTCTCTGTACTAATTGGTTGGTAAGGTACCAGTATTGTGATATCACGGTTCTCTCTGTACTAATTGGTTGGTAAGGTACCAGTATTGTGGTATCACGGTTCTCTCTGTACTAATTGGTTGGTAAGGTATCGGTATTGTGGTATCACGGTTCTCTCTGTACTAATTGGTTGGTAAGGTATCAGTATTGTGGTATCACGGTTCTTTCTGTACTAATTGGTTGGTAAGTTATCGGTATTGTGGTATCACTGTTCTCTCTGTGATAATTGGTTGGTAAGTTATCGGTATTGTGGTATCACTGTTCTCTCTGTACTAATTGGTTGGTAAGGTATCAGTATTGTGGTATCACGGTTCTCTCTGTACTAATTGGTTGGTAAGGTATGAGTATTGTGGTATCACGGTTCTCTCTGTACTAATTGGTTGGTAAGGTACCAGTATTGTGATATCACGGTTCTCTCTGTACTAATTGGTTGGTAAGGTACCAGTATTGTGGTATCACGGTTCTCTCTGTACTAATTGGTTGGTAAGGTATCGGTATTGTGGTATCACGGTTCTCTCTGTACTAATTGGTTGGTAAGGTGTCAGTATTGTGGTATCACTGTTCTCTCTGTACTAATTGGTTGGTAAGGTATCAGTATTGTGATATCACTGTTCTCTCTGTGATAATTGGTTGGTAAGTTATCGGTATTGTGATATCACTGTTCTCTCTGTACTAATTGGTTGGTAAGGTACCAGTATTGTGGTATCACGGTTCTCTCTGTACTAATTGGTTGGTAAGGTATCAGTATTGTGGTATCACGGTTCTCTCTGTACTAATTGGTTGGTAAGGTATCGGTATTGTGATATCACTGTTCTCTCTGTACTAGTTGGTTGGTAAGGTATCGGTATTGTGGTATCACTGTTCTCTCTGTACTAATTGGTTGGTAAGGTATCGGTATTGTGGTATCACGATTCTCTCTGTACTAATTGGTTGGTAAGGTATCGGTATTGTGGTATCACGGTTCTCTCTGTACTAATTGGTTGGTAAGGTATCAGTATTGTGATATCACGGTTCTCTCTATACTAATTGGTTGGTAAGGTATCAGTATTGTGATATCAGGGTTCTCTCTGTAATAATTGGTTGGTAAGGTATCAGTATTGTGATATCACGGTTCTCTCTGTACTAATTGGTTGGTAAGGTATCAGTATTGTGATATCACTGTTCTCTCTGTGATAATTGGTTGGTAAGGTATCAGTATTGTGATATCAGGGTTCTCTCTGTACTAATTGGTTGGTAAGGTATCAGTATTGTGATATCCGGGTTCTCTCTGTAATAATTGGTTGGTAAGGTATCAGTATTGTGGTATCACGGTTCTCTCTGTACTAATTGGTTGGTAAGGTATCAGTATTGTAATATCACTGTTCTCTCTGTGATAATTGGTTGGTAAGGTATCAGTATTGTAATATCACTGTTCTCTCTGTGATAATTGGTTGGTAAGGTATCAGTATTGTGATATCACTGTTCTCTCTGTACTAATTGGTTGGTAAGGTATCAGTATTGTGATATCACGGTTCTCTCTGTACTAATTGGTTGGTAAGGTATCAGTATTGTGGTATCACGGTTCTCTCTGTACTAGTTGGTTGGTAAGGTATCAGTATTGTGGTATCACGGTTCTCTCTGTACTAATTGATTGGTAAGGTATCAGTATTGTGGTATCACTGTTCTCTCTGTAATAATTGGTTGGTAAGGTATCAGTATTGTGGTATCACGGTTCTCTCTGTAATAATTGGTTGGTAAGGTATCAGTATTGTGGTATCACTGTTCTCTCTGTACTAGTTGGTTGGTAAGGTATCAGTATTGTAATATCACTGTTCTCTCTGTAATAATTGGTTGGTAAGGTATCAGTATTGTAATATCACTGTGTGGGTGCGGGCTGTCCGGTCGTACCACCATTTCTGCTGACTCTGGGCAGCCTGAGTTCCCTTAGACGGTCCCGGAAGGCTAGTACATAATCTACTACAGGGTTCCCCTCCTCTCCTATCGTCCCTTCCCAGTGGGTCCTGAGTAAATCTAGGAGTCCTCGCACCCTCCTCCCACAGACTAACTCAAAGGGGGAAAACCCCGTGGTTTCCTGGGGCACCTCCCGATAGGCGAATAGGTGATGCTTTAAGTGCTTCTCCCAGTCCCCATGGGAGGCGGCAAACGTCTGAAGCAGCTGCTTCAACGTTCCATTAAACCGTTCACATAACCTGTTGGTCTGGGGGTGATAGGGGGCACTCTGTAAGGGCCATATTCCACAAAGCTTCCAGAGCTGCTGGGTCAACTCTGCCATGAACTGGGTCCCCTGATCCGAAATAATCTCCCGGGGAAAACCGACCCTGGCAAAGATTTGGAGTAGGGCATCTGCCACCATTTCTGCCTGAATGTTTGCCAGGGGGATGGCCTCCGGATACCGGGTAGCATAGTCTACCATTGTTAAAATGTATTTTTTCCCCGAGGGGCCATGCAGCGGCAGGGGTCCCACCAAATCTACGCCTATCCTGCTGAAAGGCTTGTCTATGATGGGCAAGGGGTGCAGCGGAGCTTTGCTGTGATCACCCATCTTGCCGACCCGCTGACAGGTGTCGCAGGTGCGGCAGTGTTGCCTAATATCTCCCGTAATCTCGGGCCAGAAGAAGGACTGGGTAACCCGTTGATGGGTCCTGGTCACTCCTCAGTGGCCGGCTAGGGGAGTGTCGTGCCCGATTCGGAGCAGATCATGCCGATTATTTCTGTGGCACTACCAGCTGTCGCTTAGGCACCCGGGACTCCTTCCTCCCCTCCGTGACTCGGTATAGTAAATCCCGATCCCATTCTATCCGGTCCCCCCCCCAGTCCCCTGGATCAGCACCAGCTCTGTCCCTGTATCTGGCTAAGGTTGGGTCAGTGAGAGTTTCCTGGGCAAAGTCTGCAGGTGAGTCCCAAGGAACCAGGGGGGTTGTCGGGTCCGTTGTGGGCTCTGTGGGGTTGTCAGTGTTAAGAAGGGAGGTCAATGTCGGGGTGTCTTACCTGGGTCCCTTCATCCGAAGGACGGCCCATCGCTTGTGCGTGCTGCCGGGTGGTCACAGGATACATTTTCGGAGAAGCACCCTCAACAAATGAGGAAGTGAGGCAACCAAGGTCATTGCCCAGTAGGACTTCAGCGGGGAGGCCCTTCATCACCCCCACTTCAACTTCTCGAGCCCCCGCCCCCCAATCCAAATGAACTGTGGCCGTGGGAATTCGCAGTATGGTGGCCCCCGCCACTCGGACGGCTATAGACCGGCCGGTTTTCTCCCTGGGCGCTATCAGCTGGGGTTGCAGTAGGGTAATAGTGGCCCCACTGTCCCGCATTCCTTGAGCGGGGCGGCCATTAACCCAAACCGCCTGTCGGTGATGCAGCCAGTTGTCGGCTGCGGCTGTGGCTGCTTGCACGGGATCCACTTCATGAAGAATCCCCAAATCTTCCTCACCCCACTCGGGGGTAGACAGGGCAAATTCGGCATCCAGAGAGTGGGCGGCTGCCCGTGGAATCCTTGGAGACAGTCGAGCCCAGGTATCCCGTGGAGCATTTTTGGGGCACTCCGCCTTCACACGGCCCACTTGATCGCACCCATAGCAGCGAATGTCCGGCCTCCTGGGCATCCTGCTGGTCGGGGGACGGGCTGGAAGAGGCCGCGGATGGGACGGCCGTGCTGTCCCCAAATCCCGGGAAAGAGGTTGCGCAACTTGGGCTGGAGGTCGTGGTTCTGGGGCTCCCACCCGCCTCTAATCTACATATTGATCAGCCAAGATAGCTGCTTGTTCCACGGTGTGGGGCCGCCAGTCCTTGACCCAGTCTCGCATAGAATTGCTCCAAAAGTATGAGCTGTAGAGCGTCCGCCAGGGTAACTGCCTGACAACCAGTTACCCAACTTTCAGCGTCTCTTGCCATCCGATGAGCCCAGTCAGTGAACAGTTGTCCCTCCTTCCGCCTTAGGTTGCGGAACTTCAATCGATGTGCCTCCAGGGTTATGGCATATCTACCCAGGAGCCACTCCTTGACTCGCTCATAGTCCCTGCACTCCTCTGTGGGTATGGCTTGGTAAGCCTCCACGGCTCTCCCAGTCAATTTGCTCACCAGCACGGTGACCCAGTCTGCCCCTCCACTCCTTGCAGGGCACACTGCCGCTCGAAAACTTGCAGGTAGCCATCACTGTCCTCTTCTGCATTGTTGAATGCAGAAAAGGGCAATTTCTTCTTCGGAACTCCACTAGGTCTGGAGCTCACCGGTCCCTCCCTCTGCTGCTGCAGCTCTGCCAGCCGGAGATTGGTGGCCTCACTCAGGATCTGCGTGATGATCTCCTGGGGAGGAGTGGAGCCATAGAGGGCCAGACGCCACTGTACCTCCCGCTGCAACTCAGACATATCAGTGGTTACAGAGGACGCGTTGCTGGCTCTGTCACCCTCCATCAGTTCAGCGATTAGCGTGGCTTTAGACTTATTGCTGGCCACTTGCCCACGAGACTCCACCAAATCTTTTAAGGTACTCCATTTCAGGGTGTCGTACCGCTGCTCCATCCGCTGCTGGACGCGCTGCGTAGACCGGGGTCAAGCCAGGTGGCTATATCTCCCCCTGGATGCTGGTCTCCGTGTGATTCTGAGACCGGGGTCAAGCCAGAGGCTATATCTCCCCCTGGATGCTGGTCTCAGTGTTGGTTCGTTGGAAGAAGCTGAATCCCGCCGCTTGCCACCAGATGTGACGGTACCAGCAGACACCCAGCGTTGGTGTCACTGTCAAGGATAACTTCTTCCCAAAATCCACCAGCAAAGGCTCCTGCAGCATACAGCAATGTACCCCGAATCACCAGGCAGAACTAGTGTCAGGGTAAACCAGAACTCTTTATTGAACAAACCAACAGACTTATATACAGAACAGTAGGGTCAGGGAACAATGGGACAGACCTGAGTGCATTAACTGACAATAGTGAGGGGCGGTGGGTAAACATTAGACAAAGGGCTGGGGCTGGATACAATGGGCTAGAATACACATTCACAATAGTGTCCTTTGTGCTAAAGCATCTTTTACATAATTTGATTTAGCCGCCTTCAAACCCCAGCCAATCCAGGGCCGAGTACGAAGTGGCCAATCCTGGCCTCTGGTGTTACATCCGCCTTTAGCCTATCAGATGCTATGGGAGGGTGGCTGACTGACCAATCCCTGGGACGCCTACTTTTCCCCATGTTAAGTCTATGGGAGACCTTTAAACATGGCACCCAGGGCTTTGGCCAATCAGGAGCCGGCCTACATTCCACAGCTGGACGGCTTTTGTGATAGTCCTGCCGGCCGTCTCGGGCAACGTGAATTTAGTCCTTTGGAGGAGCTGTTTCTTATATAACCCTGTGAATGTCAGCCCGTTGGGGAATAACTGAGGGTTTGTCTATCCGTATCCTGATCACAGAGGTTAGGGAAGTGTAGAGGTTAACCAACAACCCGGGAATTTGTCCGGTTCCCGTGACAAGTGATATTTTGCGCCCTTCGTCATTGGACATCTCAGCTGGAAGACTGTCCAGTCCAGGTAGAGTCCGACAACGCCGCGGCCGTGGCTTCCATCAACAAGCAGGACGGAACAAGAAGTCTTGCTGCTTGGTTAGAGGTCAAGGCTATATTGTCCTGGGCAGAAGAACACGTTCCTGCCATATCCGCAGTGCACATTCCTGGCGTAGACAAAGTCATGACGGACTTCCTCAGTCGACACACAGTGGATAGCTGAGAGTGGGAGCTGCACCCAGAGGTTTTCACCCTCATTGTTCAGAAATGGGGTCTTCCTTAACGTTGACCTGATGGCAACAAGACACAACAGGAATGTTCCGAGGTTCTGCTCTCGATGGAGGGACCCTCTAGCGGTAGATGCAGTGTCCATTCCTTGGTTATTTCCTCTGGCTTACATCTTTCCTCCTCTCCCTATGTTGCACAGGGTGTTACGGAAATTGAGACTGGAACGTTGTCCAGTGATTCTGATTGCTCCGTACTGGCCTCGCCAGGCTTGGTTTCTGGAGCTTCTGGATCTGTCAGTGACGGAGCCATTCCGGCTCCGTTGCTGTCCAGATCTTCTTCTACAGGGTTACCTGTGGAAGGAGGATGGTCACCGTCTAGCCTTGACGGCTTGGAAATTGAATCCTCAATATTGAGGAAGAAAGGATTTTCTTCTGGTGTGGTGGCTACTATGCTCAGCGCCCGCAAACCTGTTTCTTCCAAGATCTACCATCGTGTCTGGTCGACCTTCCTCTCTTGGTGTGCTGACAAGGACCCTTCTCAGGAATTTGATCTGCCTACGGTCCTGGCTTTTTTGCAGGACGGTGTGGATAAGGGCCTCAAGTTTGAGTTCCCTTAAGGTTCAGACGTCTGCTCTCTTTGTTTTCTTTCAGAGGTGCATTGCCATCCTTCCTGATGTCAAGGTTTTCTTCCATGGCATTGCTCATACTCATCCTGCCTTCAAGATTCCTGCTGCTGCATGGGATCGTAACTTGGTTTTGGGCGTTCTTCAGCGCCCTCCATTTGAGTCTTTGGCTACTATTCCTCTACGCCTGTTGACATGGAAAATGGCTTTTCTCCTGGAGATTGTGTCTGTCCGCCGTGTTGTGGAGTTACATGCTCTGTCCTGTAGAGCACCCTATTTGGTGTTTCACAGGGACAAGGCGGTGCTTCGCACCTCTCAGGACTTTCTCCCGAAGGTGGTTTCGGAGTTCCACATCAATCAGGAGATTGTGGGGTCCTCTTTCTGCCCTGACCTCATCTCTGACCAGGAGAGGTATCTCCGCTTGTTAGACGTGGTGCGTTGTCTCAAGTTTTACGTACATCACACTCAGACGCAATCAGATGCCTTGTTCATCATTTCTGAGGGTCCTAGGGCAGAAAGACTTGCATCCAAGGTGACTGTTGCTTCTTGGATCAAGTCCACTATTCGTAAGGCTTATGAGCTGATGAAGAAGCCTGTCCCTTTCAGGGTCACGGCTCATTCTACTCGATCTATTGGGGCCCTTTTGGGCTTACAAGAATCAGGCCTCTGCTGATCAGTTGTATAAGGCTGCCACCTGGTCGTCTGTGCACTCCTTTTCGAAGCACTACCTTGTTGATGTGCTGGCATCGGCTGATGCCAGCGTTGGGAGGAAAATCCAGGAGTCTTGCCTGTCTAGGATTTTCTTTTGGTTCTTGGTGCTTCATTCCCTTTTGAGCCCCGTTGGCTGTAGTTCAGTGTGCTGTGTAACAGTTGGGGTGTTGTTACCCCTGTTCAGTGTCCGTTGACACTTCTTTGTTTTGTTGGGCTATCTCTGATCTGATGGTTCATATCTGCTCTGGGGTCTTGGGCCTGGTCTTTGCCTTACTTCCCGCCTCTGGGAAACTCAGTGGTTGGACATCCCAAAGTTACCAGTAACCTGTATTGGACGACAGAGAAAAGAGGATTTTAGTCTTGCCTGTTAAATCCTTTTCTCTTAGTCCATACAGGTTACTGGTCTCCCACCCTGTCAAGGGACCATGCTTGGCTGTCCTGTGGCAGCCCGTGGGGGTCCTTCAGGGTCATGCTCACAGGAGTCTTCTTCCCTTCCACTATCTAGTCGCTAGTTAGTGTCTCAAATCTTTCTGGAGCTGGTTGGCTAGCTGCAGCCAAGGAGGGAAGGTAGGATCCACCCCTGCATACAATTCTAGAACTGTTCCTGCCTAATTAAAGGAGTGGATCGCCTACCCAGAGTTACCAGTAACCTGTATGGACTAAGAGAAAAGGATTTAACAGGTAAGACTGAAATCCTCTTTTACAAGAGTCACTGATTACAACATCAAGTATTCCACAGTAAACGAGAAAACAAGATAGAACAGAAAAAAGAATTGGGCTAAATATCATCCACCCAAACCCCTTCGTCTGGTTTAGGAACGAGAGGCCTGAGAGATATAAAGACTAGCTCAGTACTCTATATACACTGGGGTAATAAAGATATTAAAACTCAACTTTTATTAAATAAATATGTTTAAAAATGGCTCAAAAACATATGTGAATTCACAAGTCAAATTGTGTTGAAATATCTGCGAGCGTCCTTTAATCTACTCGATCCAGTTGTGCGAATACCACTACAACACGACAATTCTGTAGTATAGATGATATATCCAAAAGTAACTATTTTTGCTCCTGTGTAGACTCCTAACCATTATACATCTGCCTGTTTCCCATCCCAGTGTGTATTTAATACTGACCTGCAGCTGTGCCTATATGTTTTATGACACTAGAATCCTCTGAGTAGCTGAATAAATCTAATATTTTATCAGAGGATATAGTTATAACATGATACGCAACTGCAGGCGCAATATTGTCTCCTTAAACATATATGTCCTGCGCATGAGTGAAAAGAATAGATTAGCAGATATCAAACTGTAAGTGTCCTGCTCTATGTTTTTCCTTTCAGGCACCCTGTGTATCTGTAGATCCGCTAAACCGGTAACACCAGGAATATGTGACTTTTTATTTTTCATGTATATTATGTATTGGTACACACAGTTCATTAGACACACTACTGCAGATACCTTGGTATTAATTATAAATCATAGCCCGCCTGATAAAGGAATAAATATTTAATGTCTCTCAATATATCACATAGTCTTGTAATAAATAATACCCTAATTATTCCTAAGTTAGTTCATTAGTAGGAAAGCCTGTACTAGTTATTATAGAATCACTGTTGCCACGCGATCCTTCCTATACGCGATACAAAGTATCCTATCTAAGGAACTCAATCCTTCCTATACGCGATACAAAGTATCCTATCTAAGGAACTCAATCCTTCCTATACGCGATACAAAGTATCCTATCTAAGGAACTCAATCCTTCCTATACGCGATACAAAGTATCCTATGTAAGGAACTCAATCCTTCCTATACGCGATACAAAGTATCCTATGTAAGGAACTCAATCCTTCCTATACGCGATACAAAGTATCCTATGTAAGGAACTCAATCCTTCCTATACGCGATACAAAGTATCCTATGTAAGGAACTCAATCCTTCCTATACGCGATACAAAGTATCCTATGTAAGGAACTCAATCCTTCCTATACGCGATACAAAGTATCCTATGTAAGGAACTCAATCCTTCCTATACGCGATACAAAGTATCCTATGTAAGGAACTCAATCCTTCCTATACGCGATACAAAGTATCCTATCTACGGAATTCAATCCTTCCTATAAATGAAGATGGTCTTTTAACCCCTCTCATTTACATTAGACGATCCTTGTATCTGATCACCAGTATAAAATACAGGGTTATATCAAATAAAGACTTTATATTTACAGGCTTTAATTATTATAGGATCCCTATTGCCATGCGATCCTTTCAACTAATACAGATTATCCTATCTAAGGATTATTATATTGTGACGCACACTGCCCATGAATCCCTGTTGCTGCACGATCCTTTCATTGGTCGTCAGCAATCCACTCATTAGGCTAAAAGGTGCCAACACAGCTTGTTATAGACTCTCTGGTGCCATGCGATCCTTACAGTGGCCGCCAGCACTGGGATTTCATTTCCCCTTCTCTCTCTCTTCTGGTGCAGAGTCTTCAACTAAATGGCTGGTTTTCTATCTAACCCAACTGATTTTTCAAAATGGCAGGAGGCAAAATTATTGTTTGGTGATGTAATACCTGGTATTGATGATATACAGTTGTACAGTACCTGGTATTGATGATATACAGTTGTACAGTACCTGGTATTGATGTGATACAGTTGTACAGTACCTGGTATTGATGCGATACAGTTGTACAGTGTCCGGTATTGATGCGATACAGTTGTACAGTACCCTGTATTGATGCGATACAGTTGTACAGTGTCCGGTATTGATGTGATACAGTTGTACAGTACCCGGTATTGATGCAATACAGTTGTACAGTACCCGGTATTGATGCGATACAGTTGTACAGTGTCCGGTATTGATCCGATACAGTTGTACAGTGTCCGGTATTGATGCGATACAGTTGTACAGTACCCTGTATTGATGCGATACAGTTGTACAGTACCCGGTATTGATGCGATACAGTTGTACAGTGTCCGGTATTGATGTGATACAGTTGTACAGTACCCGGTATTGATGCGATACAGTTGTACAGTACCCGGTATTGATGCGATACAGTTGTACAGTGTCCGGTATTGATCCGATACAGTTGTACAGTGTCCGGTATTGATGCGATACAGTTGTACAGTACCCTGTATTGATGCGATACAGTTGTACAGTACCCTGTATTGATGCGATACAGTTGTACAGTACCCGGTATTGATGCGATACAGTTGTACAGTGTCCGGTATTGATGCGAGACAGTTGTACAGTGCCCGGTATTGATGCGATACAGTTGTACAGTGCCCGGTATTGATGCGATACAGTTGTACAGTGTCCGGTATTGATGCGATACAGTTGTACAGTGCCCTGTATTGATGCGATACAGTTGTACAGTGTCCGGTATTGATGTGATACAGTTGTACAGTGTCTGGTATTGATGCGATACAGTTGTACAGTGCCCGGTATTGATGTGATACAGTTGTACAGTGTCTAGTATTGATGCGATACAGTTGTACAGTGTCTGGTATTGATTCGATACAGTTGTACAGTGCCCGGTATTGATGCGATACAGTTGTACAGTGTCCGGTATTGATGCGATACAGTTGTACAGTGTCTGGTATTGATGCGATACAGTTGTACAGTGTCCGGTATTGATGCGATACAGTTGTACAGTGTCCGGTATTGATGCGATACAGTTGTACAGTGTCCGGTATTGATGCGATACAGTTGTGCAGTGTCCGGTATTGATGCGATACAGTTGTGCAGTGTCCGGTATTGATGCAATACAGTTGTACAGTGTCCAGTATTGATGCGATACAGTTGTGCAGTGTCCGGTATTGATGCGATACAGTTGTACAGTACCCGGTATTGATGCGATACAGTTGTACAGTGTCCGGTATTGATGCAATACAGTATAAACTTTCCTTTTTAATCTTACATTTGAATCTTTTGTACATCCCTTTTTCTGCTAATATTCACTACTTTTTGTTGGAGAAGTAAGGAAAATTAAAGTTTTTATCAAAATATGTAAATTCTGAGAATGAATAATACTATTTTTTTCTTCATTGTAGGATCTGCTTTTTCAGCAAATAATGTATTGATACCCCGGAGCGTGGTTTATAAGAGAGCAGAGGGCGCTATAAGCTCTAACATAATCAAGATCCCTACTACCACAACGACTGTACCCCCCAGTAAATCCCCCAGGTAACCAGTAAACTGCACCCCCAGTAAATCCCCCAGGTAACCAGGAACCACAACACCCCCCAGTAAATCCCCCAGGTAACCAGTAAACTGCACCCCCCAGTAAATCCCCCAGCTAACCAGGAACCACAACACCCCCCAGGAAATCCCCCAGGTAACCAGGAACCGCAACACCCCCCAGGAAATCCCCCAGGTAACCAGGAATCGCAACACCCCCCAGTAAATCCCCCAGGTAACCAGTAAACTGCACCCCCCAGTAAATCCTCCAGGTAACCAGTAAACTGCACCCCCCAGTAAATCCCCCAGCTAACCAGGAACCGCAACACCCCCCAGGAAATCCCCCAGGTAACCAGGAACCGCAACACCCCCCAGGAAATCCCCCAGGTAACCAGGAACCGCAACACCCCCAGGAAATCCCCCAGGTAACCAGGAACCGCAACACCCCCCAGTAAATCCCCCAGGTAACCAGTAAACTGCACCCCCCAGTAAATCCCCCAGGTAACCAGGAACTGCAACACCCCCCAGGAAATCCCCCAGCTAACCAGGAACCGCAACACCCCCAGGAAATCCCCCAGGTAACCAGGAACCGCAACACCCCCAGAAAATCTCCCAGGTAACCAGGAACCGCAACACCCCCAGTAAATCCCCCAGGTAACCAGGAACTGCACCCCCAGTAAATCCCCAGGTAACCAGGAACCACACCCCCCAGTAAATCCCCCAGGTAACCAGGAACCGCACCCCCCAGAAAATCCCCCAGGTAACCAGGAACCGCACCCCCCAATAAATCCCCCAGGTAACCAGGAACCGCATCCCCCAGTAAATCCCCCAGGTAACCAGGAACCGCAACACCCCCAGTAAATCCCCCAGGTAACCAGGAACCGCAACACCCCCAGTAAATCCCCCAGGTAACCAGGAACCGCAACCTCCAGTAAATCCCCAGGTAACCAGGAACTGCATCCGTCAGGTAACCAGGAACCGCAACCCCCAGTAAATCTCCAGGTAACCAGGAACTGCATCCGTCAGGTAACCAGGAACCGCAACCCACAGTAAATCTCCAGGTAACCAGGAACTGCATCCGTCAGGTAACCAGGAACCGCAACCCTCAGTAAATCCCCAGGTAACCAGGAACTGCATCCGTCAGGTAACCAGGAACCGCAACCCCCTGTAAATCTCCAGGTAACCAGGAACTGCATCCGTCAGGTAACCAGGAACGGCAACCCACAGTAAATCTCCAGGTAACCAGGAACTGCATCCGTCAGGTAACCAGGAACCGCAACCCCCAGTAAATCTCCAGGTAACCAGGAACTGCATCCGTCAGGTAACCAGGAACCGCAACCCCCAGTAAATCCCCCAGGTAACCAGGAACTGCATCCCCCAGGTAACCAGGAACCGCAACCCCCAGTAAATCCCCAGGTAACCAGGAACTGCATCCGTCAGGTAACCAGGAACCGCAAACCTCCAGTAAATCCCCCAGGTAACCAGGAACTGCATCCCCCAGGTAACCAGGAACCGCAACACCCCCAGTAAATCCCCCAGGTAACCAGGAACCACACCCCCCATTAAATTCCCAGGTAACCAGGAACCACACCCCCCAGTAAATTCCCAGGTGACCAGGAACCGCACCCCCCATTAAATTCCCAGGTGACCAGGAACCACACCCCCATTAAATCCCCAGGTAACCAGGAACCGCAACCCCCAGTAAATCCCCCACATAACGTGAGCGTGGCACACTGGGGCGGTTTGAGGATGAGAGTGACTGGAAGGGGCAGTTGGAGGGGGGTGGCGTACATGAGCAGATGGAGGATGGAAATGGCTGGAGGGTGTTAGTGGTGAGTGGGGGCAGTTGGAGGGTTTTAGTGGTGAGTGTGGACACATGGGGGCACTTGGAGGGTGGGAGTGGTGAGTGGGGGCAGTTGGAGGGTGGGAGTGGTGAGTGGGGGCGGTTGGAGGGTGTTAGTGGTGATTGGGGACACATAGGGGGCACTTGGAGGTTGGGAGTGGTGAGCAGACGAGGCAGTTGGAGGGTGGAAGTGGTGAGGGACTGAGGTAGTTGGAGGGTGGAAGTGGTGAGGGACTGAGGTAGTTGGAGGGTGGAAGTGGTGAAGGACTGAGGCAGTTGGAGGGTGGAAGTGGTGAGGGACTGAGGTAGTTGGAGGGTGGAAGTGGTGAAGGACTGAGGCAGTTGGAGGGTGGAAGTGGTGAAGGACTGAGGCAGTTGGAGGGTGGAAGTGGTGAGGGACTGAGGTAGTTGGAGGGTGGAAGTGGTGAAGGACTGAGGCAGTTGGAGGGTGGAAGTGATGAAGGACTGAGGTAGTTGGAGGGTGGAAGTGGTGAGGGACTGAGGTAGTTAGAGGGTGGAAGTGGTGAAGGACTGAGGCAGTTGGAGGGTGGAAGTGGTGAAGGACTGAGGTAGTTGGAGGGTGGAAGTGGTGAAGGACTGAAGTAGTTGGAGGGTGGAAGTGGTGAAGGACTGAGGTAGTTGGAGGGTGGAAGTGGTGAAGGACTGAGGTAGTTGGAGGCTGGAAGTGGTGAAGGACTGAGGTAGTTGGAGGGTGGAAGTGGTGAAGGACTGAGGTAGTTGGAGGGTGGAAGTGGTGAGGGACTGAGGCAGTTAGAGGGTGGAAGTGGTGAAGGACTGAGGTAGTTGGAGGGTGGAAGTGGTGAGGGACTGAGGCAGTTAGAGGGTGGAAGTGGTGAAGGACTGAGGTAGTTGGAGGGTGGAAGTGGTGAGGGACTGAGGTAGTTAGAGGGTGGAAGTGGTGAGGGACTGAGGTAGTTAGAGGGTGGAAGTGGTGAGGGACTGAGGTAGTTGGAGGGTGGAAGTGGTGAGGGACTGAGGTAGTTGGAGGGTGGAAGTGGTGAAGGACTGAGGTAGTTGGAGGGTGGAAGTGGTGAAGGACTGAGGTAGTTGGAGGGTGGAAGTGGTGAGGGACTGAGGCAGTTGGAGGGTGGAAGTGGTGAGGGACTGAGGTAGTTGGAGGGTGGAAGTGGTGATGGACTGAGGCAGTTGGAGGGTGGAAGTGGTGAAGGACTGAGGTAGTTGGAGGGTGGAAGTGGTGAGGGACTGAGGTAGTTAGAGGGTGGAAGTGGTGAGGGACTGAGGTAGTTAGAGGGTGGAAGTGGTGAAGGACTGAGGCAGTTGGAGGGTGGAAGTAGTGAAGGACTGAGGTAGTTAGAGGGTGGAAGTGGTGAGGGACTGAGGCAGTTGGAGGGTGGAAGTGGTGAGGGACTGAGGCAGTTGGAGGGTGGAAGTGATGAAGGACTGAGGTAGTTGGAGGGTGGAAGTGGTGAGGGACTGAGGTAGTTAGAGGGTGGAAGTGGTGAAGGACTGAGGCAGTTGGGGGTGGAAGTGGTGAAGGACTGAGGTAGTTGGAGGGTGGAAGTGGTGAGGGACTGAGGCAGTTGGAGGGTGGAAGTGATGAAGGACTGAGGTAGTTGGAGGGTGGAAGTGATGAAGGACTGAGGTAGTTGGAGGGTGGAAGTGGTGAGGGACTGAGGCAGTTGGAGGGTGGAAGTGGTGAAGGACTGAGGCAGTTGGAGGGTGGAAGTGGTGAAGGACTGAGGCAGTTGGAGGGTGGAAGTGGTGAAGGACTGAGGTAGTTGGAGGGTGGAAGTGGTGAGGGACTGAGGTAGTTGGAGGGTGGAAGTAGTGAAGGACTGAGGCAGTTGGAGGGTGGAAGTGGTGAGGGACTGAGGTAGTTGGAGGGTGGAAGTGATGAAGGACTGAGGTAGTTGGAGGGTGGAAGTGGTGAGGGACTGAGGTAGTTAGAGGGTGGAAGTGGTGAAGGACTGAGGCAGTTGGGGGTGGAAGTGGTGAAGGACTGAGGTAGTTGGAGGGTGGAAGTGGTGAGGGACTGAGGCAGTTGGAGGGTGGAAGTGATGAAGGACTGAGGTAGTTGGAGGGTGGAAGTGATGAAGGACTGAGGTAGTTGGAGGGTGGAAGTGGTGAGGGACTGAGGCAGTTGGAGGGTGGAAGTGGTGAAGGACTGAGGCAGTTGGAGGGTGGAAGTGGTGAAGGACTGAGGCAGTTGGAGGGTGGAAGTGGTGAGGGACTGAGGTAGTTGGAGGGTGGAAGTGATGAAGGACTGAGGTAGTTGGAGGGTGGAAGTGGTGAGGGACTGAGGTAGTTGGAGGGTGGAAGTGGTGAGGGACTGAGGTAGTTGGAGGGTGGAAGTGGTGAAGGACTGAGGTAGTTGGAGGGTGGAAGTGGTGAAGGACTGAGGTAGTTGGAGGGTGGAAGTGGTGAAGGACTGAGGTAGTTGGAGGGTGGAAGTGGTGAGGGACTGAGGTAGTTGGAGGGTGGAAGTGGTGAGGGACTGAGGTAGTTGGAGGGTGGAAGTGGTGAAGGACTGAGGCAGTTGGAGGGTGGAAGTGGTGAAGGACTGAGGTAGTTGGAGGGTGGAAGTGGTGAAGGACTGAGGTAGTTGGAGGGTGGAAGTGGAGGGTGCGGTTATTGCTGTCTATGCGGAATGGGATAATGAATACAGTTTCTTCTCCACAGTAAATTATACCCTGTCTGGGTTGGGAACGTCACAACTAAAATTACAGAAGACATTTTACGATCAAAGTTTGAACCGTGAGTAGATTTCGGATCAGTCCCCTCGCCCCATCCCCCCCACCTTACAGCTTGTGGTGACAGTTTTATGCTTAATTTCCTCCTACACCTTTCTCCTCCTTAAAGCTCTGTATTTCTCCCCTTTTCTTCACTTCCCTTTCCCTCTCCTCTGTGCACGAATGTGTCTGTGTGTGCTCGACTTTGCCTGTGTGCGACATCTGCATTCTATGTCCTTCCGTCCGCCTCTCCTTCCTTCTGCCTGCCTGCTCCTTCCTTCTGCCTGCCTGCTCCTTCCTTCTGCCTGCCTGCTCCTTCCTTTTGTTTGCTCCTTCCTTTCGTCCGCCTGCTCCTTCCTTCGTTCCGCTCGCTCCTTCCTTCCGCTCCTTCCTTCTCTCCACTCCTTCCATCCATCCATCTGCCTGCCTGCTCAGTCTAATGGAGGAGCTTCACGACTCTGGACCAAAAGGACTGAATTAGAGGGCAGTTCCACCAAATGTGGTGAATATTGCCTCTGCTGCTACAACTTCTCCATCAAAGTTCTGAGCAGGCAGAGTTGACGGAGTGTAGCCGAGCAGCAGTACAGTACAAGCAGAGCAGGATTTTATAGGCATATTATAGTGCAAATTGAGGATTTGAAATTGTTCCGGCAAATTTGAGGTAGAGCACTGTAGGTAAAAAGTACGTGACGTACTATGACCGTCATCAGTATATGAGAGTTTATGAGAGAGAGAGAGAGGAGGAAAAAGGCAAAATTAGGTTGGTTAGGTGCATAGATGTCAACCAGAACAAAAGTCTGACTTTCTATAATGCAATGTAATGTAATGCATCTCCCCTCTAGAGCTCGGTCAGAGAAAGAGATAGATAGTACAGTTAAGGCCTCTATGATACAAGATAGCTACTCTCCATTTTCATTCCCCACCAATATGGGGGCTGCAAAGACTTCTTCCACCCAATACCTAACTAACTTAGAGTGTTCATCGTCCGTGAGGTGGGTTTCTTGTAAAAAGGCAACTGACTGTTGACTCCACTACACAGGATATTGGGATTTCTGACCCTGCAGTGAAAACGCTTGAGATGAATCCGTATTTGTTTGCGTTTAATAGGGTTACTAATGCCAGCAACATCCCAGGAGATAAATGTTGTGGAAGGTCTAGATGTCATGAATGAGGAAGATGGTGGTGGTGGTGGGGGGTGTAAGTAGAAAAAACAGCACATCAATGAGGTCTCCCCTCCCAGTGAGGGAGAGGGCCCCGTATCCTAGGTGTCTGGGTAGAGTGATAGGTGCGGGTTGAAGGGACTGCGTAAAAGTATAGTGCAGCTCACTGCCTAAGGGGAGGGAGCGGGAGGGAGGAACAACCAAAAACCATCACTATAAACAAGCTGGAGCAAAACCTATGGCAAATCCATGGGATGTACACCATGAGAGAGTGGGCCTCGGCTAGGCCTGAGAAAGGAGAATGATGCAAACGGGCTAGGGTTACCTGGGTTGATCGTTGCACACCCAAAGAGAGTCTCAAATGTATCTCTTTAATAAAACGAAACATGCAAAAGATCTAGATGTCAACCCGGGTCTTTGTAAAGTCCACACAGCATCGTAGGTGGGCAGATGTAGATAACTGGTGTAGAGGTGGTATCAGCAGCATATGACGGACATTCAGTGGCTGGAAGGGATTTCAGGAACACCACCGCTTCAGATGGTGTGTTGACTAATCATGGGCCTTCATCGGTAGTCACCTTTAGTCAGGCTGGATACAGCAAGGCCAATCCTGTCCCCTTGTTGAAGAGGAGGTGATAGAGCAGAAGAATGATCTTGGAACAGGTGGATAGGGTGACCCTCATAGCACATCTGTCATAGATTCCTGTAAGCAGTAAGAATACCGATTTTGTCTGGGTAGGAGAAGAGCTTGAAGAGAATCAGATGCAGATTTGTTATAGATCCACTTTTCTGTGGACCCAGCCTGTGGACATGCTCCACCAAGAATCGCTTGCCAGGAGTGTCTGGGAATAGTTGTTCAGGCAACCATTGCTCCACCACTGAGCCCAAATATTGTTGTTTTTAAGAGAGCCCTAACTATAAAGAACACCGTAGCACCGAGTAATATTAGGAACAAAGTCACTCTGAACATCAAAGACTCTGCATCAAAGTCTATCCCTGGAAACAGTTTTTTGGCTATGTTTGGTTGTTTTTAAGCGGAACTCGCACCTCTATAAAAGTTCTCATCGTAATGTTCCTTTTGAATTAATCTGTAATGTTTTTTTTTGTTTGTTTGTTTGTTTGTTTTATTTAATGCAGGATATCCTGAGATTTAACATTTGAAAAAAGAGCCGGTTATACTTCAGGACAGACTGCGGGACAACTCTGTAGCACGGCCTGTCAATCTTCGTCTCTTCCCCTCCCCGGTAGTGCCTCTTTCTCACCTCCTACACTGATGGAGCCTTCCTCCATGTGGGATGGAGCGCTTTCTCGCTAATGAGGGGAAGAGGCGAAGATTAAGAAGCTGCGTTACAGAGTTGTCCGGCAGCCTGTCCTGAAGTGACATTACTGGCTCAATTTTAAAATGTTAAATCTCGGGATATCCTGCATTAAATTAATTAATTAAATATATATATATATATATATATATATAATAAATAGGTTACAGATTAACTCAAAAGGAACATTACAATGAGGGGAACTTTTACTGAAGTGAAAGTTCCCCTTTAAATGTGGTGTTCCACCATGCCTCGCTAGTTAATATATTTATCACAAAGTTAGTTCAGTTACGAGCACACGTAATGGAGGATTATTACAAATTAGTCATATGAATTGTGGTTCATCATTTATTGTTAAATTACACGCATTCACGGGGTGCCGTATATTGGCAGGAGCACCCAGATTCTTAGGAGTCGTTTTGGGCAACATAAGTGGAATGTCCTACGAAGGTTCATGAGCGTAGTGTATCCACCATTGAACTAATTGTCACTTTAAGGATCCAGAAGTTTTGCGTATTACAACTTTAGAATAAACACCTCACAGTGTACCCCCCCGATGACTGCTCTTTCACTCTTCAACCCCACAACTGACTGCTTTCTTCCCACTTGACTGACTGCCACCCCCCTCTCTCCCACCCCCCGACTGAATGCTCTTTTCCTCTACTCTCTTTCAGCCCCTTTGCACTCCCTTTCTTGCCATGACTACACCCCTTTACTCTCCTTCCTCCTGTGCCTCGTCACATCGATCATGTCCTGACATCTCTCCTTACCACAGGTTTGGTCCCATCCATTCCATGCGTATTCTGTACAGTAGAACTTGCGCCTTCATAAACTTTAGCAACAAACAGTCTGCCGAGAGGTCATTTGCTGCCCTTCAGGTAAATACCACTAGGGGTGGTGGGGAGTTTTGGGCTGGGTTTTGAAGATAAGTTTATGTAGAAGGCAAGTTATGGGAATAATATTTTGTCTCTTCTCCCCTCTTTTTCTTGCTAGGGGCTGGAAGTAGAAGGAACCACCTTTATTTTACAACTGAGAAACCCAGAACATTCAAAGTTACCCAATATAAATACTGTCTCCAAGAGCCTCGTAAAGTGAGAAGACAGTCCGGCCTCAAGATGGCTGGGAGGGTATCTGACCAGCTGATAAAATATCTTGCCCTATAGTAGAATGTACTCGGAGGGCATCTGGCCAGCTGGCTTAAGACTGGGGGGGTGGCGGCATCTGGAAGGATCACATCTGGGTGGCTGGTGGTACGTCATGGGAAGGCATCTGGCCAGTTGGTAGAAGGAAGCGGGATGGCATCTGGCCGGCTGGTGGAAGAAGGTGGAGGGCGTCTGACTGTCATAAGGGGGTCATGTCTGAATGCCAGAAGCGGGCGGTGGTGTCTGCCTGGTTTTCGGGGTTGGGGGGTGCTTGGCTGGATGATGGGAGAAGTGAGTGGTTCTCATTGGTTCTAATCTGTTTGGGTTTGTACATCTTTAAGTCTGGCCAGAATTTTAGTCTCTCTGACATTTTTGTTAAAGTTTTTCCATTAAAAGTTCCTTTTTCAATCAGTCTTTGATGCTTGGTCAGTTTAAGCAAAACTAGAGGTTGATTTGGCTGTGGGTACGTTATCTGAAGGGCCGGGGTGAGGATCTCTCGATATGTACTGGAGAACATGATGCCTACTCCATGTGTAACCTTAGTCCTGCTGGTATTGGAACTTCCTAATAAATAACCCCCCCTTACTAGGGCTGGGGAATCCTAATGGCCCCTTCTGCTTTTTTCCAGTTTGCCTTGGTCCAGTGCGTCTTCAGTCACTTCTGGATGTCCACTTCAGGTAACGGACGTAACATTTACTGACCATTGTTCCAAATGGAAAAAGGCAGAGCCTATTTAACCCATAAAGGACCAGAGGGGCGTGCAAAGCATTCTAAAACCTTATACTCTGGCCTTTAAAGGGTTAAGGTTAGCTTGTGCATTGGGCTAAGTCTTCTTTGTCCTTTGGTCCTGCCATTAACTGTGACAGTGGTTCTCAATCTGGAATTTCCTCAGCGCCCCTGTCCTGCAAGCTGGAATTTTCTGGACGCCCCTATCATTTTTATAGGTAACTTTTCAAGGGCTTAATGAAAGTAATGGTATATAAATGTATAATCATTCTTTTCTCTGTCATCCAATACAGGTTACTGGTAACTTTGGGTAGGCAATCCACCCCTTTAACTAGGCAGGAACAATTCTAGAAGTGAAAGCAGGGGGCTGAGCCTACCTTCCCTCCTTGGCTGCAGCTAGCCAATCAGCTCCATTAAGATTTGTTCCTTGGTGAAGACACAGGCAAGAGAACAGTTCTGCTATAGTTTTAGAATTTTTTTATTTTTCTGTTAGAAATGGAATACCACCATTAGGCAGATTACCATAACTGACAATGCCCTTAGATATGGCTAGCTCAGTAACCAGGTGCTTTTTGTGGATCTTACGCCCTGGGGGGAAAATCTTGGGTACAAGTTCTTTCCCCAGGAGTTGCCCACTGAGGCTTCTTCTTAATACATGGTGATCTGAAGACAGAAGATCTGCAGGAAAGGTGAGCAACCCTTTGAGTGCTGCAGGTCCACATGTCCCACAGTGCCCCTCCGCACAGGGGTTTTTCATTTGGAGTTCCTATTGCACACTCCTGCACTCACTGGGTTTATCTGTATGTCTGTTGGGTGTTTTGGAGCAGATTTATGTGGTAACTTAACCCTTTAGCTGCTGGTTTTGCATCTTTTGGGGGTTTATTGGCACTTTCCCTACTGGTTCAGTGTTTTTGGGTCTTATAACATGTTCTAGTGATGTTTCATGTAATTTTAATTCACAGTTTGGGACATATCTCTGCAACCGCTCAATGTAGCGACTTCAGAGATGGCTCATTTTAATTGTCTGCCCTTGCTCTGTCATCCAGTTAGCGTTTTATGTGCGTTAGGGGGCTCAGGGGGCTTCGGGCACTTATGGGGTACTTTTTCTGGGAAAACTACATTTCCCATGAGCGCTTGCTTCGTGCACTCATTACTGATTGTCTCATGCCACGGCAGCCATTTTGTGCCTTTTCCTGAACGAGTATCCTACACAGGGCTTGGACACGCCTTCTCTCCTCTGCAGATTAACCATTTGCCTGCCAGATAAGTGCATTTTAGCGATTTCTGGGGGAAAATTTTAATCTTACACACTATTTGGGTGATTCCTTATACTTTAAACATTTTGACACTGTGAGAATGTCTAATCCATTGGAGCTTGGGGTCAGACCTAAGATTAAGGACGCTGGGGTCTCTGTGTCTCCTGTTGCGCATTGCTCCTCATGTCATTCAGGTTTATCTAGAGAATTCTCAGGTCATTTATGTCCAGCATGTTCTGATGTCCCTGAGTCTCTCCCAGGGACCTCCAGCCATGCATTAGAGTCTGTTTGGGTGCAAGAGTTTAAGGCTGCTACTGGAGACCTCTGGTCTACATTGCAACTCTTTCCATCCCAGTTACAGGGGGTCTTCCACTCCTGGCAGACCCCTTCTTCCATCAGATCTTCCCTGCCAAAACCGCAGGGAGTACCTGATGTATCAGATTCCTCTGAGGAGGAACTGTTGGTGGATTCGGATGTTGTGGAATGTTCTGCTGTGGGCTTCTCTCAGTTTTTTGGGGACCCCTTTGAGGCTGATCCTGATCCCTCGACTGAGGGCTTGATCAGAGCCATCTTAACTACCCTAAACATTCCCTTAGTTCAGGAGGTTTCTTCGGATCCCTCTGGCATATTTCAGGAGCCTAAAAGTCCCTATACTTGTTTTTTCCACCTAACCCCACTCTTGACCGCCTTGTGTCTGATGAGTGGAAGTCTCCAGACAGGAGACCTTCTGTTTCCAAGAAATTTGCCAAGCTTTACCCATTTTCTGAGGCGGAGCTTGCTCAGTGGGTTCATCCCTCCAAAGTGGATGCTCCTGTCTCCAGGCTATCTTAAGTCCACTGCCTTTCCAGTTCCTGAAAGACTGAACTGACAAGAAATTTGAGGTCTCCCTCAAGTCCATTTTTGCCACTGCTGGCACTGCCATGCGTCCAGCGTTCACTGCGGCATGGGTGAACCGAGCCATTGCGGTCTGGACTGAACAGCTCACCCTGGCTGTATCACAGTGCCTGTGATTCCTGTCAGTCTCAGCTATACAGATACTGATTTGCTGTGTTGGTTTGGTCCGCCCCCTGGTGACCTTTTTATACCTGGCTAGCACAACTGTCAGGCGCCCTTTCGTGGTGTTTCTGTGCCAGTTATTGTTGCTGTGTTCCTGAGTTCCGGATTCCTGTGTACCGACTTGGCTTGTCTTGACTATTCTCCTGTGTTCCTGCTCGTGTATGACCCGGCTCGTCTGACTACCACCTTTGGATCCTGACCCGGTTTGGCTGACGTTCCTGCTTGTGTACGACCCGGCTTGTATGACGACCTCCTGCGTGCTCCGACCCGGCCTGGCTGACTTCCCGCTCCGAAGAACGACTCCTGCTTTCTACAGTGACCTGTGTTCCAGTTGTCGCCGCCGCGACATTTCTATCTGCTGTTCCAGCTTTTGGTGTGACTGCCTTGCCTGGTGTACTCCGATCAGTGCAGTGTATTTTCCTTTGCAGAGTTGGGCGTACCCGTGCCTCCCTCAGACTGCAGAGCCTTGCCTTACTGCTGATAAGCCTCGAGTAAATGTGCTAATTAACCCTAGCAGTGCCGCTGGGTTCCACTCTATCGCTAATCCTGTAAGAGTCTCTTTCTCAGTGAATACTACTGCTGAGCTGGCCGCTCTTCGTCGACAGCTCCACACATCCTTGCAGAGTGTTTACATCCGTTTGGGCCGGTTGGGTGCCTGAGACTCTCTCTCTTGTTCATTGAGCGATCCCGCTTTACCGAGTGGTGGCAGGCACAGGCATCAGCATTTGTATTCCGGTAATCACGCCCGTGGGTGCTGTCGGCTCTAGCGTGTGCTATCCCGTTATCTGGTTAAGTCTGAGGAGGTTTGGTAGTTATCGCATTGAAGGCTGGTTCCAATCACGCCCGTGGGGGCCTTATGCACTTGCACTAGTTGAAGCAGTTCCAGTAGGTACGCCCGAGGGGGCTACGGGGACTCTTGTGCTTCTTACTGAACACCGTGGCGGAGCAGTCCAGTATCCAGCCGGTGATAGTCTTGGTCTCCAGCATCAGCCTTATAACACCCTGGGCGTTCCAAACATCCACATCTGAGACTGACTGTTATCAAGGACTTAACCCCTGAGGGGTATACGCTATTCTATTACTGTGTAATTGTACTTATAAGTCATTTGTGCATTTACCATTATATCTATATATTATCTGTGTATGTTTACCACCTCTAGAGGGCGTGTTATTGCCTTATCTTATTTTAAATAAACTGTGTTCTTATTCACCCAATGGTCTGAGTGTCTTAAAAAACCATGACAGGCTGTCTGGCAGGGTGCTCCAACTTCTGATATGTTGTGGCTTCTTTCCAACATTTCTGAGGCCCAGGACTATGTTTCTGCTGCCTTATTTGATGCCATCCGTTTGGTGGCAAGGGTTACCACCATGTCTGTGGTTGCCAGACGAGTTCTTTGGCTCAAGATCTGGTCTGCTGACACTGCTTCCAAGAAAGCTTTGCTCTCATTGTCTTTTCAAGGCACCTCTTTGTTTGGGCCAGATCTTAAGGACCTGATTAGTGAGGCCACAGGGGGCAAGAGTACACTTCTGCCTATGGTCTCCAGGAGGAAGAAGCCTCTCAAGCATAATCCGCTTTTTCGTTCCTTCCAGACTGAGACATGTCCGGTGAACAAGGCGGTTCCCTCAGCTCCGCCTTCCTCCTCCAAGCCCAAACAGCAATGGAAGCCCAAGGTCTCCTCCAAGCCTAAGGCTTCCAAGCCTCTTCGGCATGACTCGCCGAACCCAGGTCCCCACTCGGCTGTGGGTTGCCATCTGCGTCACTACCAGAGCATCTGGGAGGATTCAGTGGCGGACCCGTGGGTTTTACAGGTAGTGGCGGAAGGGTACAGGATCCCTTTCGCCTCTCTTCCTCCCTTTAAATTTTTACCCTCTCATACGCCGTCTGTTTGACGACGCAATCCAGGCCTTCTGGACAAGGATGTTCTGGAACCTGTTCCAGTTTCGGACAGAGGTATGGGTTTTTACTCAAACCTTTTTGTGGTCTTCAACAAGGATGGCGGCTGTCGTCCCATTTTGGATTTGAAGGATCTCAATTCCTTTGTGATCAAGATTCATTATCACCAGGAGTCCCTAAGGACGGTGATTGCTGCTATGTCCCTGGGGGAATTCCTTCCTTCTCTGGATCTTCAGGATGCGTATCTACACATCGTCATTCATCCAGAGAGTTGGCAGTATCTCAGATTTGCCTGCGATCAAGGGCACTTTCAGTTTTCAGCTTTTCCCTTTGGTCTGACTACAGCTCCTCAAGTCTTCAACCTTGTCCTGGGAGCTTTGGTATCCGTCCTCCATTGGTACGACATCAGAGTTACTCCATACATGGATGACCTGCTTCTGAAAGCCCCTTCTGCGGAACTTCTTCATCAGCAGGTTCAGGACTGCATTCATGCTGTCACCCATCACGGGTGAATCATCAACATGGACAAGTCAGATCTTGTCTCATCATAGCGTCTGGTCTTCCTGGGCCTTCTCTTCGACACTCAGTAGTGCATGGTGTTTCTCACAGACAAGGTTGCTCAACAGATCGCCCACAGGGTTTCTGCTGTTCTGGCTCATGATCCAGTTCCAGCAAAGAAGCTGTCCTCTCTAGTGGGGAAGTTCATCTCCACCATAGAAGCGGTCCCATTTTCCATGGCTCACACCAGGGAACTCCAGAGGTTTGTGATAACCAGGTGTGCAGGGGTCAGCCGGACCTTCTGAAGACATCAGTATTCCTCCCTCTTCATGTGGAACTGAGTTTGTCGTGGTGGCTCGACCTCTCCAATCTGCTGAAGGGCAAGTCCTTGTATCCTTATGGACCATGGTGACAAAGAATGCCAGCCTCTCTGGCTGGTGAGCGGTCCTGGGTCGCCTGAGTACTCAGGGTGGGTAGTCTCTTGAGGAATCTCTCTTTCCCATCAACGTGTTGGCGATTTGGGTGATATTTCATGCCCTTCATCATTGGACACCCCAGCTGGATGAATGCCCAGTCTGGGTCCAGTCTGACAACGCCACAGCCATGGCATACATCAACAAGCAGGGTGGAACAAGAAATCTCTCCGCTTGGTTTTGTCCTGGGCAGAAGAAAATGTTCCTGCCATATCCACAGTGCTCATTCCTGGCGTAGACAACGTCATGGCAGACTTCCTCAGTCGACACGTGGTGGACTTCGGAGAGTGGGAACTGCACCCAGAGGTGTTCACCCTCATTGTTCAGAAGGGGGTCTTCCTTGCATTGACCTGATGGCGACAAGACACAACCGGAAGGTTCTGAGGTTCTTATCTCTCTGGAGGAATCCTCTAGTTCTAGCAGTGGATGCTATGTCCATTCCTTAGTTATTTCCCCTGGCTTACATCTTTCCTCCACTTCCCATGTTGCACAGGGTGTTATGGAAATTGAGACTGGGGCGATGTCCAGTCATTCTGATTGCTTGGTACTGGCCTCAACAGGCTTGGTTTCCGGAGCTTCTGGATCTGTCAGTGGCGGAGCCATTCCGGCTCCCTTGCCGTCCGGATCATCTTCTGCGGGGTTACCTGTGGAAGGAGGATGTTCACCGTCTAGCTTTAACAGCTTGGAAATTGAATCCCACAAACCTGTTTCTTCTAAGGCCCACCATCGTGTCTGGTCGACCTTTCTATCTTGGTGTGCTGATAGGCACCTTTCTCAGGATTTTGATCTACCTACCTACCTACAGGAAGAAGCCTGTTCCCTTCGGGTCATGGCTCATTCTACTAGATCTATTGTGGCTTCTTTGGCTTACAAGAATCAGGCCTCCGCTGATCAGTTGTGCAAGGCTGCTACTTGTTCGTCTGTACACACCTTTTTGAAGCACTACCGTGTTGATTTACTGGCATCAGCTGAAGCCAGTTTTGGGAGGAAGATCCTGGAGCCCTGTTGGCTCTAGTTCAGTGTGCTGTATAACAGTTCCTGAGGTGTTGTTAACCCATGTTCAGTGTCCGTTGACACTTAATTTTTGTTGGACTATATCTGATCTGATGGTTTATATCTGCTCTGGTGACTTTGGGGGCCTTGCCCCTGGTCCTTGCCTTACTTCCCGCCTCTGGGAAACTCAATGGTTGGACATCCCAAAGTTACCAGTAACCTGTATTGGACCTGTAAGGGACCATGCTTGGCTCTTCTGTGGCAGACCGTGGGAGTCCTTCGGGGTCATGCTCACAGGAGTCTTCTTTTCCTTCAGCTATCTAGTCAATAGTTTCTCAAATCTTACTGGAGCTGATTGGCTAGCTGCAGCCAAGGAGGGAAGGTAGGCTGCACCGCCTGCATTCACTTCTAGAATTGTTCCTGCCTAGTTAAAGGGGTAGATCACCTACCCAAAGTTACCAGTAACCGGTATGGACTAAGAGAAAAGGATTTAACAGGTAAGACTAAAATCCTCTTATCTGTCACATTGAGAATAAGAACAAGGTGTATATTGTGCATAATAATGTCCATACGTCTACATTAGGAACGTCCATAATGATGTCCATAAGTCTACATTAGGAACGTCCATAATGATGTCCATAAGTCTACACTGGGAACGTCCATAATAATGTACATAAGTCTACATTAGGAACGTCCAAAATGATGTCTGTAAGTCTACATTAGAAACGTACATAATAATGTCCATAAGTCTAAATTAGGAACGTCCATAATAATGTCCATAAGTCTACATTAGGAACGTCCATAATGATGTCCATAAGTCTACATTAGGAACATCCATAATGATGTCCATAAGTCTACATTAGGAACATCCATAATGATGTCCATAAGTCTACATTAGGAACGTCCATAATGATGTCCATAAGTCTACATTAGGAACGTCCATAATAATGTCCATAAGTCTACATTAGGAACGTCCATAATAATGTCCATAAGTCTACATTAGGAACGTCCATAATGATGTCCATAAGTCTACATTAGGAATGTCCATAATAACGTCCATAAGTCTACATTAGGAACGTACATAATAATGTCCATAAGTCTACATTAGGAACGTCCATAATAATGTCCATAAGTCTACATTAGGAACATCCATAATGATGTCCATAAGTCTACATTAGGAACATCCATAATGATGTCCATAAGTCTACATTAGGAACGTCCATAAGTCTACATTAGGAACGTACATAATGATGTCCCTAAGTCTACATTAGGAACGTCCATAATAATGTCCATAAGTCTACATTAGGAACGTCCATAATGATGTCCATAAGTCTACATTAGGAACGTCCATAATAATGTCCATACGTCTACATTAGGAACGTACATAATAATGTCCATAAGTCTACATTAGGAACGTACATAATGATGTACATAAGTCAACATTAGGAATGTCCATAATAATGTCCATAAGTCTACATTAGGAACGTCCATAGTAATGTCCATAAGTCTACATTAGGAACGTACATAATGATGTACATAAGTCTACATTAGGAACGTCCATAATAATGTCCATAAGTCTACATTAGGAACATCCATAATGACGTCCATAAGTCTACATTAGGAACATCCATAATAATGTCCATAAGTCTACATTAGGAACATCCACAATGACGTCCATAAGTCTACATTAGGAACGTCCATAATAATGTCCATAAGTCTACATTAGGAACATCCATAATGACGTCCATAAGTCTACATTAGGAACGTACATAATAATGTCCATAAGTCTACATTAGGAACGTACATAATAAAGTCCATAAGTCTACATTAGGAACGGACATAATAACGTCCATAAGTCTACATTAGGAACGTCCATAATAACGTCCATACGTCTACATTAGGAACGTACATAATGATGTCCATAAGTCTACATTAGGAACATCCATAATAATGTCCATAAGTCTACATTAGGAACGGACATAATAACGTCCATAAGTCTACATTAGGAACGTCCATAATAACGTCCATACGTCTACATTAGGAACGTACATAATGACGTCCATAAGTCTACATTAGGAACGTCCATAATAATGTCCATAAGTCTACATTAGGAACATCCATAATGACGTCCATAAGTCTACATTAGGAACGTACATAATAATGTCCATAAGTCTACATTAGGAACGTCCATAATAAAGTCCATAAGTCTACATTAGGAACGTACATAATGATGTCCATAAGTCTACATTAGGAACGTCCATAATAATGTCCATAAGTCTACATTAGGAACGTCCATAATAACGTCCATAAGTCTACATTAGGAACGTCCATAATAACGTCCATACGTCTACATTAGGAACGTCCATAATGATGTCCATAAGTCTACCTTAGGAACGTACATAATGATGTACATAAGTCTACATTAGGAACGTCAATAGTAATGTCCATAAGTCTACATTAGGAACGTCCATAATGATGTCCATAAGTCTACATTAGGAACGTCCATAATGATGTCCATAAGTCTACATTAGGAACGTACATAATAATGTACATAAGTCTACATTAGGAACGTCCATAATGATGTCCATAAGTCTACATTAGGAACGTCCATAATGATGTCCATAAGTCTACATTAGGAACGTACATAGTAATGTCCATAAGTCTACATTAGGAACGTACATAGTAATGTCCATAAGTCTACATTAGGAACGTCCATAATGATGTCCATAAGTCTACATTAGGAACGTACATAGTAATGTCCGTAAGTCTACATTAGGAACGTCCATAATAATGTCCATAAGTCTACATTAGGAACGTACATAATAATGTCCATAAGTCTACATTAGGAATGTCCATAATGATGTCCATAAGTCTACATTAGGAACGTACATAATAACGTCCATAAGTCTACATTAGAAACGTACATAATGATGTCCATAAGTCTACATTAGGAACATCCATAATAACGTCCATAAGTCTACATTAGGAACGTCCATAATAATGTCCATAAGTCTACATTAGGAACGTCCATAATGATGTCCATAAATCTACATTAGGAACATCCATAATGATGTCCATAAGTCTACATTAGGAACGTCCATAATAACGTCCATAAGTCTACATTAGGAACGTCCATAGTAATGTCCATAAGTCTACATTAGGAACGTCCATAATGATGTCCATAAGTCTACATTAGGAACGTACATAATAATGTCCATAAGTCTACATTAGGAACGTGCATAATGATGTCCATAACTCTACATTAGGAAAGTCCATAATGATGTCCATAAGTCTACATTAGGAACGTCCATAGTAATGTCCATATATCTACATTAGGAACGTCCATAATAACGTCCATAAGTCTACATTAGGAACGTCCATAATAATGTCCATAAGTCTACATTAGGAACGTGCATAATGATGCCCATAAGTCTACATTAGGAACGTCCATAATAATGTCCATAAGTCTACATTAGGAACGTCCATAATGACGTCCATAAGTCTACATTAGGAACGTCCATAATAATGTCCGTAAGTCTACATTAGGAACGTCCATAATAATGTCCGTAAGTCTACATTAGGAACGTACATAGTAATGCCCATAAGTCTACATTAGGAACGTACATAATAATGTCCATAAGTCTACATTAGGACCATCCATAATAATGTCCATAAGTCTACATTAGGAACGTCCATAATGATGTCCATAAGTCTACATTAGGAACGTCCATAATAATGTCCGTAAGTCTACATTAGGAACGTCCATAATAATGTCCATAAGTCTACATTAGGAACGTCCATAATGATGTCCATAAGTCTACATTAGGAACGTACATAATAATGTCCATAAGTCTACATTAGGAACGTCCATAATAATGTCCATATGTCTACATTAGGAACGTCCATAATGATATCCATAAGTCTACATTAGGAACGTACATAGTAATGTCCATAAGTCTACATTAGAAACGTCCATAATGATGTCCATAAGTCTACATTAGGAACGTCCATAATAATGTCCATAAGTCTACATTAGGAACTTCCATAATGATGTCCATAAGTCTACATTAGGAACGTACATAATAATGTCCATAAGTCTACATTAGGAACGTCCATAATAATGTCCATATGTCTACATTAGGAACGTCCATAATGATGTCCATAAGTCTACATTAGGAACGTCCATAATAACGTCCATAAGTCTACATTAGGACCATCCATAATAATGTCCATAAGTCTACATTAGGAACGTCCATAATGATGTCCATAAGTCTACATTAGGAACGTCCATAATAATGTCCGTAAGTCTACATTAGGAACGTCCATAATAATGTCCATAAGTCTACATTAGGAACGTCCATAATGATGTCCATAAGTCTACATTAGGAACGTACATAGTAATGTCCATAAGTCTACATTAGGAACGTACATAATGATGTCCATAAGTCTACATTAGGAACGTCCATAATAATGTCCATAAGTCTACATTAGGAACGTACATAGTAATGTCCATAAGTCTACATTAGGAACGTCCATAATGATGTCCATAAGTCTACATTAGGAACGTACATAATAACGTCCATAAGTCTACATTAGGAACGTCCATAATGTTGTCCATAAGTCTACAATAGGAACGTCCGTAATGATGTCCATAAGTCTACATTAGGAACGTACATAATGACGTCCATAAGTCTACATTAGGAACGTCCATAATGATGTCCATAAGTCTACATTAGGAACGGACATAATAACGTCCATAAGTCTACATTAGGAACGTCCATAATGACGTCCATAAGTCTACATTAGGAACGTTCATAATAAGGTCCATAAGTCTACATTAGGAACGTCCATAATGATGTCCATAAGTCTACATTAGGAACGTCCGTAATGATGTCCATAAGTCTACATTAGGAACGTACATAATAATGTCCATAAGTCTACATTAGGAACGTACATAATAATGTCCATAAGTCTACATTAGGAACGTACATAATAATGTCCATAAGTCTACATTAGGAACGTCCATAATGATGTCCATAAGTCTACATTAGGAACGTCCATAGTAATGTCCATAAGTCTACATTAGGAACGTCCATAGTAATGTCCATAAGTCTACATTAGAAACGTCCATAATGATGTCCATAAGTCTACATTAGGAACGTACATAATGATGTCCATAAGTCTACATTAGGAACGTCCATAATAATGTCCATAAGTCTACATTAGGAACGTCCATAATAATGTCCATAAGTCTACATTATGAACGGACATAATAATGTCCATAAGTCTACATTAGGAACGTCCATAATAACGTCCATAAGTCTACATTAGGAACGTCCATAATAATGTCCATAAGTCTACATTAGGAACGTCCATAATAATGTCCATATGTCTACATTAGGAACGGACATAATAACGTCCATAAGTCTACATTAGGAACGTACATAATAATGTCCATAAGTCTACATTAGGAACGTCCATAATGATGTCCATAAGTCTACATTAGGAACGTACATAATAATGTCCATAAGTCTACATTAGGAACGTTCATAATGACGTCCATAAGTCTACATTAGGAACGTCCATAGTAATGCCCGTAAGTCTACATTAGGAACGTACATAGTAATGCCCATAAGTCTACATTAGGAACGTTCATAATGATGTCCATAAGTCTACATTAGGAACGTGCATAGTAATGTCCATAAGTCTACATTAGGAACGTCCATAGTAATGTCCATAAGTCTACATTAGGAACGTCCATAATAATGTCCATAAGTCTACATTAGGAACGTCCATAGTAATGTCCATAAGTCTACATTAGGAACGTCCATAGTAATGTCCATAAGTCTACATTAGGAACGTACATAGTAATGCCCATAAGTCTACATTAGGAACGTACATAGTAATGCCCATAAGTCTACATTAGGAACGTTCATAATGACGTCCATAAGTCTACATTAGGAACGTCCATAGTAATGCCCATAAGTCTACATTAGGAACGTACATAGTAATGCCCATAAGTCTACATTAGGAACGTTCATAATAATGTCCATAAGTCTACATTAGGAACGTTCATAATAATGTCCATAAGTCTACATTAGGAACGTCCATAATGATGTCCGTAAGTCTACATTAGGAACGTACATAATGATGCCCATAAGTCTACATTAGGAACGTTCATAATAATGTCCATAAGTCTACATTAGGAACGTGCATAGTAATGTCCATAAGTCTACATTAGGAACGTCCATAATAATGTCCATAAGTCTACATTAGGAACGTACATAATAATGTCCATAAGTCTACATTAGAAACGTACATAATGATGTCCATAAGTCTACATTAGGAACATCCATAATAACGTCCATAAGTCTACATTAGGAACGTCCATAATAACGTCCATAAGTCTACATTAGGAACGTCCATAATGATGTCCATAAGTCTACATTAGGAACGTCCATAATGATGTCCATAAGTCTACATTAGGAACGTACATAATGATGTCCATAAGTCTACATTAGGAACGTCCATAATGATGTCCATAAGTCTACATTAGGAACGTACATAATAATGTCCATAAGTCTACATTAGGAACGTCCATAATAACGTCCATAAGTCTACATTAGGAACGTCCATAATAATGTCCATAAGTCTACATTATGAACGGACATAATAATGTCCATAAGTCTACATTAGGAACGTCCATAATAACGTCCATAAGTCTACATTAGGAACGTCCATAATAATGTCCATATGTCTACTTTAGGAACGGACATAATAACGTCCATAAGTCTACATTAGGAACGTCCATAATGATGTCCATAAGTCTACATTAGGAACGTACATAATAATGTCCATAAGTCTACATTAGGAACGTTCATAATGACGTCCATAAGTCTACATTAGGAACGTTCATAATGATGTCCATAAGTCTACATTAGGAACGTGCATAGTAATGTCCATAAGTCTACATTAGGAACGTCCATAGTAATGTCCATAAGTCTACATTAGGAACGTTCATAATGATGTCCATAAGTCTACATTAGGAACGTCCATAATAATGTCCATAAGTCTACATTAGGAACGTCCATAATAACGTCCATAAGTCTACATTAGGAACGTCCATAATGATGTCCATAAGTCTACAATAGGAACGTCCATAATAATGTCCATAAGTCTACATTAGGAACGTCCATAATGTTGTCCATAAGTCTACAATAGGAACGTCCGTAATGACGTCCATAAGTCTACATTAGGAACGTCCATAATGATGTCCATAAGTCTACATTAGGAACGTACATAATAATGTCCATAAGTCTACATTAGAAACGTACATAATGATGTCCATAAGTCTACATTAGAAACGTACATAATGATGTCCATAAGTCTACATTAGGAACATCCATAATAACGTCCATAAGTCTACATTAGGAACGTCCATAGTAATGTCCATAAGTCTACATTAGGAACGTTCATAATGACGTCCATAAGTCTACATTAGGAACGTTCATAATGATGTCCATAAGTCTACATTAGGAACGTGCATAGTAATGTCCATAAGTCTACATTAGGAACGTCCATAGTAATGTCCATAAGTCTACATTAGAAACGTCCATAATGATGTCCATAAGTCTACATTAGGAACGTTCATAATGATGTCCATAAGTCTACATTAGGAACGTCCATAATAATGTCCATAAGTCTACATTAGGAACGTTCATAATGATGTCCATAAGTCTACATTAGGAACGTCCATAATAATGTCCATAAGTCTACATTAGGAACGTCCATAATAATGTCCATAAGTCTACATTAGGAACGTTCATAATGATGTCCATAAGTCTACATTAGGAACGTCCATAATAATGTCCATAAGTCTACATTAGGAACGTCCATAATAACGTCCATAAGTCTACATTAGGAACGTACATAATAACGTCCATAAGTCTACATTAGGAACGTCCATAATGATGTCCATAAGTCTACATTAGGAACGTCCATAATAATGTCCATAAGTCTACATTAGGAACGTCCATAATGTTGTCCATAAGTCTACAATAGGAACGTCTGTAATGACGTCCATAAGTCTACATTAGGAACGTCCATAATGATGTCCATAAGTCTACATTAGGAACGTACATAATAATGTCCATAAGTCTACATTAGAAACGTACATAATGATGTCCATAAGTCTACATTAGAAACGTACATAATGATGTCCATAAGTCTACATTAGGAACATCCATAATAACGTCCATAAGTCTACATTAGGAACGTCCATAGTAATGTCCATAAGTCTACATTAGGAACGTCCATAATGATGTCCATAAGTCTACATTAGGAACGTCCATAATGATGTCCATAAGTCTACATTAGGAACGTCCATAATAATGTCCATAAGTCTACATTAGGAACGTCCATAGTAATGTCCATAAGTCTACATTAGGAACGTCCATAATAATGTCCATAAGTCTACATTAGAAACGTACATAATGATGTCCATAAGTCTACATTAGAAACGTACATAATGATGTCCATAAGTCTACATTAGGAACGTCCATAATGATGTCCATAAGTCTACATTAGGAACGTCCATAATAATGTCCATAAGTCTACATTAGGAACGTCCATAATAACGTCCATAAGTCTACATTAGGAACGTCCATAGTAATGTCCATAAGTCTACATTAGGAACGTACATAGTAATGTCCATAAGTCTACATTAGGAACGTGGATAATGATGTCCATAAGTCTACATTAGGAACGTACATAGTAATGTCCATAAGTCTACATTAGGAACGTACATAATAATGTCCATAAGTCTACATTAGGAACGTCCATAATGATGTCCATAAGTCTACATTAGGAACGTCCATAATAATGTCCATAAGTCTACATTAGGAACGTCCATAATAACGTCCATAAGTCTACATTAGGAACGTCCATAATAATGTCCATAAGTCTACATTAGGAACGTCCATAGTAATGTCCATAAGTCTACATTAGGAACGTACATAGTAATGTCCATAAGTCTACATTAGGAACGTGGATAATGATGTCCATAAGTCTACATTAGGAACGTACATAATAATGTCTATAAGTCTACATTAGGAACGTGCATAATGATGTCCATAAGTCTACATTAGGAATGTACATAATAACGTCCATAAGTCTACATTAGGAACGTACATAATAATGTCCATAAGTCTACATTAGGAACGTCCATAATAATGTCCATAAGTCTACATTAGGAACGTACTTAATAATGTCCATAAGTCTACAATAGGAATGTGCATAGTAATGTCCATAAGTCTACATTAGGAACGTACATAGTAATGTCCATAAGTCTACATTAGGAACGTACATAGTAATGTCCATAAGTCTACATTAGGAACGTACATAATAATGTCCATAAGTCTACATTAGGAACGTACATAGTAATGTCCATAAGTCTACATTAGGAACGTACATAGTAATGTCCATAAGTCTACATTAGGAACGTACATAATAATGTCCATAAGTCTACATTAGGAACGTGCATAATGATGTCCATAAGTCTACATTAGGAACGTACATAATAATGTCCATAAGTCTACATTAGGAACGTACATAATGATGTCCATAAGTCTACATTAGGAACGTCCATAATGATGTCCATAAGTCTACATTAGGAACGTCCATAGTAATGTCCATAAGTCTACATTAGGAACGTCCATAGTGATGTCCATAAGTCTACATTAGAAACGTCCATAATGATGTCCATAAGTCTACATTAGGAACGTACATAATGATGTCCATAAGTCTACATTAGGAACGTCCATAATAATGTCCATAAGTCTACATTAGGAACGTCCATAATAATGTCCATAAGTCTACATTAGGAACGGACATAATAATGTCCATAAGTCTACATTAGGAACGTCCATAATAACGTCCATAAGTCTACATTAGGAACGTCCATAATAATGTCCATAAGTCTACATTAGGAACGTCCATAATAATGTCCATATGTCTACATTAGGAACGTCCATAATAATGTCCATAAGTCTACATTAGGAACGTCCATAATAATGTCCATAAGTCTACATTATGAACGGACATAATAATGTCCATAAGTCTACATTAGGAACGTCCATAATAACGTCCATAAGTCTACATTAGGAACGTCCATAATAATGTCCATAAGTCTACATTAGGAACGTACATAATAACGTCCATAAGTCTACATTAGGAACGTACATAATAATGTCCATAAGTCTACATTAGGAACGTCCATAATGATGTCCATAAGTCTACATTAGGAACGTACATAATAATGTCCATAAGTCTACATTAGGAACGTTCATAATGACGTCCATAAGTCTACATTAGGAACGTCCATAGTAATGCCCGTAAGTCTACATTAGGAACGTACATAGTAATGCCCATAAGTCTACATTAGGAACGTTCATAATGATGTCCATAAGTCTACATTAGGAACGTGCATAGTAATGTCCATAAGTCTACATTAGGAACGTCCATAGTAATGTCCATAAGTCTACATTAGGAACGTCCATAGTAATGTCCATAAGTCTACATTAGGAACGTCCATAGTAATGTCCATAAGTCTACATTAGGAACGTACATAGTAATGCCCATAAGTCTACATTAGGAACGTACATAGTAATGCCCATAAGTCTACATTAGGAACGTTCATAATGACGTCCATAAGTCTACATTAGGAACGTCCATAGTAATGCCCATAAGTCTACATTAGGAACGTACATAGTAATGCCCATAAGTCTACATTAGGAACGTACATAGTAATGTCCATAAGTCTACATTAGGAACGTTCATAATGATGTCCATAAGTCTACATTAGGAACGTGCATAGTAATGTCCATAAGTCTACATTAGGAACGTCCATAGTAATGCCCATAAGTCTACATTAGGAACGTACATAGTAATGCCCATAAGTCTACATTAGGAACGTACATAGTAATGTCCATAAGTCTACATTAGGAACGTTCATAATAATGTCCATAAGTCTACATTAGGAACGTTCATAATAATGTCCATAAGTCTACATTAGGAACGTCCATAATGATGTCCGTAAGTCTACATTAGGAACGTACATAATGATGCCCATAAGTCTACATTAGGAACGTTCATAATAATGTCCATAAGTCTACATTAGGAACGTGCATAGTAATGTCCATAAGTCTACATTAGGAACGTCCATAATAATGTCCATAAGTCTACATTAGGAACGTCCATAATGATGTCCATAAGTCTACATTAGGAACGTTCATAATAATGTCCATAAGTCTACATTAGGAACGTGCATAGTAATGTCCATAAGTCTACATTAGGAACGTCCATAATAATGTCCATAAGTCTACATTAGAAACGTCCATAATGATGTCCATAAGTCTACATTAGGAACGTACATAATGATGTCCATAAGTCTACATTAGGAACGTCCATAATAATGTCCATAAGTCTACATTAGGAACGTTCATAATGATGTCCATAAGTCTACATTAGGAACGTCCATAATAATGTCCATAAGTCTACATTAGGAACGTCCATAATAACGTCCATAAGTCTACATTAGGAACGTACATAATAATGTCCATAAGTCTACATTAGGAACGTCCATAATGATGTCCATAAGTCTACATTAGGAACGTCCATAATAATGTCCATAAGTCTACATTAGGAACGTCCATAATGTTGTCCATAAGTCTACAATAGGAACGTCCGTAATGACGTCCATAAGTCTACATTAGGAACGTCCATAATGATGTCCATAAGTCTACATTAGGAACGTACATAATAATGTCCTTAAGTCTACATTAGAAACGTACATAATGATGTCCATAAGTCTACATTAGAAACGTACATAATGATGTCCATAAGTCTACATTAGGAACATCCATAATAACGTCCATAAGTCTACATTAGGAACGTCCATAATAACGTCCATAAGTCTACATTAGGAACGTCCATAATGATGTCCATAAGTCTACATTAGGAACGTCCATAATGATGTCCATAAGTCTACATTAGGAACGTACATAATGATGTCCATAAGTCTACATTAGGAACGTACATAATAATGTCCATAAGTCTACATTAGAAACGTACATAATGATGTCCATAAGTCTACATTAGAAACGTACATAATGATGTCCATAAGTCTACATTAGGAACATCCATAATAACGTCCATAAGTCTACATTAGGAACGTCCATAGTAATGTCCATAAGTCTACATTAGGAACGTCCATAATGATGTCCATAAGTCTACATTAGGAACGTCCATAATAATGTCCATAAGTCTACATTAGGAACGTCCATAGTAATGTCCATAAGTCTACATTAGGAACGTCCATAATAATGTCCATAAGTCTACATTAGAAACGTACATAATGATGTCCATAAGTCTACATTAGAAACGTACATAATGATGTCCATAAGTCTACATTAGGAACGTCCATAATGATGTCCATAAGTCTACATTAGGAACGTCCATAATAATGTCCATAAGTCTACATTAGGAACGTCCATAATAACGTCCATAAGTCTACATTAGGAACGTCCATAGTAATGTCCATAAGTCTACATTAGGAACGTACATAGTAATGTCCATAAGTCTACATTAGGAACGTGGATAATGATGTCCATAAGTCTACATTAGGAACGTACATAGTAATGTCCATAAGTCTACATTAGGAACGTACATAATAATGTCCATAAGTCTACATTAGGAACGTCCATAATGATGTCCATAAGTCTACATTAGGAACGTCCATAATAATGTCCATAAGTCTACATTAGGAACGTCCATAATAACGTCCATAAGTCTACATTAGGAACGTCCATAATAATGTCCATAAGTCTACATTAGGAACGTCCATAGTAATGTCCATAAGTCTACATTAGGAACGTACATAGTAATGTCCATAAGTCTACATTAGGAACGTGGATAATGATGTCCATAAGTCTACATTAGGAACGTACATAATAATGTCTATAAGTCTACATTAGGAACGTCCATAATGATGTCCATAAGTCTACATTAGGAACGTGCATAATGATGTCCATAAGTCTACATTAGGAATGTACATAATAACGTCCATAAGTCTACATTAGGAACGTACATAATAATGTCCATAAGTCTACATTAGGAACGTCCATAATAATGTCCATAAGTCTACATTAGGAACGTACTTAATAATGTCCATAAGTCTACAATAGGAATGTGCATAGTAATGTCCATAAGTCTACATTAGGAACGTACATAGTAATGTCCATAAGTCTACATTAGGAACGTACATAGTAATGTCCATAAGTCTACATTAGGAACGTACATAATAATGTCCATAAGTCTACATTAGGAACGTACATAGTAATGTCCATAAGTCTACATTAGGAACGTACATAGTAATGTCCATAAGTCTACATTAGGAACGTACATAATAATGTCCATAAGTCTACATTAGGAACGTGCATAATGATGTCCATAAGTCTACATTAGGAACGTACATAATAATGTCCATAAGTCTACATTAGGAACGTACATAATGATGTCCATAAGTCTACATTAGGAACGTCCATAATGATGTCCATAAGTCTACATTAGGAACGTCCATAGTAATGTCCATAAGTCTACATTAGGAACGTCCATAGTGATGTCCATAAGTCTACATTAGAAACGTCCATAATGATGTCCATAAGTCTACATTAGGAACGTACATAATGATGTCCATAAGTCTACATTAGGAACGTCCATAATAATGTCCATAAGTCTACATTAGGAACGTCCATAATAATGTCCATAAGTCTACATTAGGAACGGACATAATAATGTCCATAAGTCTACATTAGGAACGTCCATAATAACGTCCATAAGTCTACATTAGGAACGTCCATAATAATGTCCATAAGTCTACATTAGGAACGTCCATAATAATGTCCATATGTCTACATTAGGAACGTCCATAATAATGTCCATAAGTCTACATTAGGAACGTCCATAATAATGTCCATAAGTCTACATTATGAACGGACATAATAATGTCCATAAGTCTACATTAGGAACGTCCATAATAACGTCCATAAGTCTACATTAGGAACGTCCATAATAATGTCCATAAGTCTACATTAGGAACGTACATAATAACGTCCATAAGTCTACATTAGGAACGTACATAATAATGTCCATAAGTCTACATTAGGAACGTCCATAATGATGTCCATAAGTCTACATTAGGAACGTACATAATAATGTCCATAAGTCTACATTAGGAACGTTCATAATGACGTCCATAAGTCTACATTAGGAACGTCCATAGTAATGCCCGTAAGTCTACATTAGGAACGTACATAGTAATGCCCATAAGTCTACATTAGGAACGTTCATAATGATGTCCATAAGTCTACATTAGGAACGTTCATAATGACGTCCATAAGTCTACATTAGGAACGTCCATAGTAATGCCCGTAAGTCTACATTAGGAACGTACATAGTAATGCCCATAAGTCTACATTAGGAACGTTCATAATGATGTCCATAAGTCTACATTAGGAACGTGCATAGTAATGTCCATAAGTCTACATTAGGAACGTCCATAGTAATGTCCATAAGTCTACATTAGGAACGTCCATAATAATGTCCATAAGTCTACATTAGGAACGTCCATAGTAATGTCCATAAGTCTACATTAGGAACGTCCATAGTAATGTCCATAAGTCTACATTAGGAACGTACATAGTAATGCCCATAAGTCTACATTAGGAACGTACATAGTAATGCCCATAAGTCTACATTAGGAACGTTCATAATGACGTCCATAAGTCTACATTAGGAACGTCCATAGTAATGCCCATAAGTCTACATTAGGAACGTACATAGTAATGCCCATAAGTCTACATTAGGAACGTTCATAATAATGTCCATAAGTCTACATTAGGAACGTTCATAATAATGTCCATAAGTCTACATTAGGAACGTCCATAATGATGTCCGTAAGTCTACATTAGGAACGTACATAATGATGCCCATAAGTCTACATTAGGAACGTTCATAATAATGTCCATAAGTCTACATTAGGAACGTGCATAGTAATGTCCATAAGTCTACATTAGGAACGTCCATAATAATGTCCATAAGTCTACATTAGGAACGTACATAATAATGTCCATAAGTCTACATTAGAAACGTACATAATGATGTCCATAAGTCTACATTAGGAACATCCATAATAACGTCCATAAGTCTACATTAGGAACGTCCATAATAACGTCCATAAGTCTACATTAGGAACGTCCATAATGATGTCCATAAGTCTACATTAGGAACGTCCATAATGATGTCCATAAGTCTACATTAGGAACGTACATAATGATGTCCATAAGTCTACATTAGGAACGTCCATAATGATGTCCATAAGTCTACATTAGGAACGTACATAATAATGTCCATAAGTCTACATTAGGAACGTCCATAATAACGTCCATAAGTCTACATTAGGAACGTCCATAATAATGTCCATAAGTCTACATTATGAACGGACATAATAATGTCCATAAGTCTTCATTAGGAACGTACATAATAATGTCCATAAGTCTACATTAGGAACGTCCATAATAACGTCCATAAGTCTACATTAGGAACGTCCATAATAATGTCCATAAGTCTACATTATGAACGGACATAATAATGTCCATAAGTCTACATTAGGAACGTCCATAATAACGTCCATAAGTCTACATTAGGAACGTCCATAATAATGTCCATATGTCTACTTTAGGAACGGACATAATAACGTCCATAAGTCTACATTAGGAACGTCCATAATGATGTCCATAAGTCTACATTAGGAACGTACATAATAATGTCCATAAGTCTACATTAGGAACGTTCATAATGACGTCCATAAGTCTACATTAGGAACGTTCATAATGATGTCCATAAGTCTACATTAGGAACGTGCATAGTAATGTCCATAAGTCTACATTAGGAACGTCCATAGTAATGTCCATAAGTCTACATTAGGAACGTTCATAATGATGTCCATAAGTCTACATTAGGAACGTCCATAATAATGTCCATAAGTCTACATTAGGAACGTCCATAATAACGTCCATAAGTCTACATTAGGAACGTCCATAATGATGTCCATAAGTCTACAATAGGAACGTCCATAATAATGTCCATAAGTCTACATTAGGAACGTCCATAATGTTGTCCATAAGTCTACAATAGGAACGTCCGTAATGACGTCCATAAGTCTACATTAGGAACGTCCATAATGATGTCCATAAGTCTACATTAGGAACGTACATAATAATGTCCATAAGTCTACATTAGAAACGTACATAATGATGTCCATAAGTCTACATTAGAAACGTACATAATGATGTCCATAAGTCTACATTAGGAACATCCATAATAACGTCCATAAGTCTACATTAGGAACGTCCATAGTAATGTCCATAAGTCTACATTAGGAACGTTCATAATGACGTCCATAAGTCTACATTAGGAACGTTCATAATGATGTCCATAAGTCTACATTAGGAACGTGCATAGTAATGTCCATAAGTCTACATTAGGAACGTCCATAGTAATGTCCATAAGTCTACATTAGAAACGTCCATAATGATGTCCATAAGTCTACATTAGGAACGTTCATAATGATGTCCATAAGTCTACATTAGGAACGTCCATAATAATGTCCATAAGTCTACATTAGGAACGTTCATAATGATGTCCATAAGTCTACATTAGGAACGTCCATAATAATGTCCATAAGTCTACATTAGGAACGTCCATAATAATGTCCATAAGTCTACATTAGGAACGTTCATAATGATGTCCATAAGTCTACATTAGGAACGTCCATAATAATGTCCATAAGTCTACATTAGGAACGTCCATAATAACGTCCATAAGTCTACATTAGGAACGTACATAATAACGTCCATAAGTCTACATTAGGAACGTCCATAATGATGTCCATAAGTCTACATTAGGAACGTCCATAATAATGTCCATAAGTCTACATTAGGAACGTCCATAATGTTGTCCATAAGTCTACAATAGGAACGTCTGTAATGACGTCCATAAGTCTACATTAGGAACGTCCATAATGATGTCCATAAGTCTACATTAGGAACGTACATAATAATGTCCATAAGTCTACATTAGAAACGTACATAATGATGTCCATAAGTCTACATTAGAAACGTACATAATGATGTCCATAAGTCTACATTAGGAACATCCATAATAACGTCCATAAGTCTACATTAGGAACGTCCATAGTAATGTCCATAAGTCTACATTAGGAACGTCCATAATGATGTCCATAAGTCTACATTAGGAACGTCCATAATGATGTCCATAAGTCTACATTAGGAACGTCCATAATAATGTCCATAAGTCTACATTAGGAACGTCCATAGTAATGTCCATAAGTCTACATTAGGAACGTCCATAATAATGTCCATAAGTCTACATTAGAAACGTACATAATGATGTCCATAAGTCTACATTAGAAACGTACATAATGATGTCCATAAGTCTACATTAGGAACGTCCATAATGATGTCCATAAGTCTACATTAGGAACGTCCATAATAATGTCCATAAGTCTACATTAGGAACGTCCATAATAACGTCCATAAGTCTACATTAGGAACGTCCATAGTAATGTCCATAAGTCTACATTAGGAACGTACATAGTAATGTCCATAAGTCTACATTAGGAACGTGGATAATGATGTCCATAAGTCTACATTAGGAACGTACATAGTAATGTCCATAAGTCTACATTAGGAACGTACATAATAATGTCCATAAGTCTACATTAGGAACGTCCATAATGATGTCCATAAGTCTACATTAGGAACGTCCATAATAATGTCCATAAGTCTACATTAGGAACGTCCATAATAACGTCCATAAGTCTACATTAGGAACGTCCATAATAATGTCCATAAGTCTACATTAGGAACGTCCATAGTAATGTCCATAAGTCTACATTAGGAACGTACATAGTAATGTCCATAAGTCTACATTAGGAACGTGGATAATGATGTCCATAAGTCTACATTAGGAACGTACATAATAATGTCTATAAGTCTACATTAGGAACGTGCATAATGATGTCCATAAGTCTACATTAGGAATGTACATAATAACGTCCATAAGTCTACATTAGGAACGTACATAATAATGTCCATAAGTCTACATTAGGAACGTCCATAATAATGTCCATAAGTCTACATTAGGAACGTACTTAATAATGTCCATAAGTCTACAATAGGAATGTGCATAGTAATGTCCATAAGTCTACATTAGGAACGTACATAGTAATGTCCATAAGTCTACATTAGGAACGTACATAGTAATGTCCATAAGTCTACATTAGGAACGTACATAATAATGTCCATAAGTCTACATTAGGAACGTACATAGTAATGTCCATAAGTCTACATTAGGAACGTACATAGTAATGTCCATAAGTCTACATTAGGAACGTACATAATAATGTCCATAAGTCTACATTAGGAACGTGCATAATGATGTCCATAAGTCTACATTAGGAACGTACATAATAATGTCCATAAGTCTACATTAGGAACGTACATAATGATGTCCATAAGTCTACATTAGGAACGTCCATAATGATGTCCATAAGTCTACATTAGGAACGTCCATAGTAATGTCCATAAGTCTACATTAGGAACGTCCATAGTGATGTCCATAAGTCTACATTAGAAACGTCCATAATGATGTCCATAAGTCTACATTAGGAACGTACATAATGATGTCCATAAGTCTACATTAGGAACGTCCATAATAATGTCCATAAGTCTACATTAGGAACGTCCATAATAATGTCCATAAGTCTACATTAGGAACGGACATAATAATGTCCATAAGTCTACATTAGGAACGTCCATAATAACGTCCATAAGTCTACATTAGGAACGTCCATAATAATGTCCATAAGTCTACATTAGGAACGTCCATAATAATGTCCATATGTCTACATTAGGAACGTCCATAATAATGTCCATAAGTCTACATTAGGAACGTCCATAATAATGTCCATAAGTCTACATTATGAACGGACATAATAATGTCCATAAGTCTACATTAGGAACGTCCATAATAACGTCCATAAGTCTACATTAGGAACGTCCATAATAATGTCCATAAGTCTACATTAGGAACGTACATAATAACGTCCATAAGTCTACATTAGGAACGTACATAATAATGTCCATAAGTCTACATTAGGAACGTCCATAATGATGTCCATAAGTCTACATTAGGAACGTACATAATAATGTCCATAAGTCTACATTAGGAACGTTCATAATGACGTCCATAAGTCTACATTAGGAACGTCCATAGTAATGCCCGTAAGTCTACATTAGGAACGTACATAGTAATGCCCATAAGTCTACATTAGGAACGTTCATAATGATGTCCATAAGTCTACATTAGGAACGTGCATAGTAATGTCCATAAGTCTACATTAGGAACGTCCATAGTAATGTCCATAAGTCTACATTAGGAACGTCCATAGTAATGTCCATAAGTCTACATTAGGAACGTCCATAGTAATGTCCATAAGTCTACATTAGGAACGTACATAGTAATGCCCATAAGTCTACATTAGGAACGTACATAGTAATGCCCATAAGTCTACATTAGGAACGTTCATAATGACGTCCATAAGTCTACATTAGGAACGTCCATAGTAATGCCCATAAGTCTACATTAGGAACGTACATAGTAATGCCCATAAGTCTACATTAGGAACGTACATAGTAATGTCCATAAGTCTACATTAGGAACGTTCATAATGATGTCCATAAGTCTACATTAGGAACGTGCATAGTAATGTCCATAAGTCTACATTAGGAACGTCCATAGTAATGCCCATAAGTCTACATTAGGAACGTACATAGTAATGCCCATAAGTCTACATTAGGAACGTACATAGTAATGTCCATAAGTCTACATTAGGAACGTTCATAATAATGTCCATAAGTCTACATTAGGAACGTTCATAATAATGTCCATAAGTCTACATTAGGAACGTCCATAATGATGTCCGTAAGTCTACATTAGGAACGTACATAATGATGCCCATAAGTCTACATTAGGAACGTTCATAATAATGTCCATAAGTCTACATTAGGAACGTGCATAGTAATGTCCATAAGTCTACATTAGGAACGTCCATAATAATGTCCATAAGTCTACATTAGGAACGTCCATAATGATGTCCATAAGTCTACATTAGGAACGTTCATAATAATGTCCATAAGTCTACATTAGGAACGTGCATAGTAATGTCCATAAGTCTACATTAGGAACGTCCATAATAATGTCCATAAGTCTACATTAGAAACGTCCATAATGATGTCCATAAGTCTACATTAGGAACGTACATAATGATGTCCATAAGTCTACATTAGGAACGTCCATAATAATGTCCATAAGTCTACATTAGGAACGTTCATAATGATGTCCATAAGTCTACATTAGGAACGTCCATAATAATGTCCATAAGTCTACATTAGGAACGTCCATAATAACGTCCATAAGTCTACATTAGGAACGTACATAATAATGTCCATAAGTCTACATTAGGAACGTCCATAATGATGTCCATAAGTCTACATTAGGAACGTCCATAATAATGTCCATAAGTCTACATTAGGAACGTCCATAATGTTGTCCATAAGTCTACAATAGGAACGTCCGTAATGACGTCCATAAGTCTACATTAGGAACGTCCATAATGATGTCCATAAGTCTACATTAGGAACGTACATAATAATGTCCTTAAGTCTACATTAGAAACGTACATAATGATGTCCATAAGTCTACATTAGAAACGTACATAATGATGTCCATAAGTCTACATTAGGAACATCCATAATAACGTCCATAAGTCTACATTAGGAACGTCCATAATAACGTCCATAAGTCTACATTAGGAACGTCCATAATGATGTCCATAAGTCTACATTAGGAACGTCCATAATGATGTCCATAAGTCTACATTAGGAACGTACATAATGATGTCCATAAGTCTACATTAGGAACGTACATAATAATGTCCATAAGTCTACATTAGAAACGTACATAATGATGTCCATAAGTCTACATTAGAAACGTACATAATGATGTCCATAAGTCTACATTAGGAACATCCATAATAACGTCCATAAGTCTACATTAGGAACGTCCATAGTAATGTCCATAAGTCTACATTAGGAACGTCCATAATGATGTCCATAAGTCTACATTAGGAACGTCCATAATAATGTCCATAAGTCTACATTAGGAACGTCCATAGTAATGTCCATAAGTCTACATTAGGAACGTCCATAATAATGTCCATAAGTCTACATTAGAAACGTACATAATGATGTCCATAAGTCTACATTAGAAACGTACATAATGATGTCCATAAGTCTACATTAGGAACGTCCATAATGATGTCCATAAGTCTACATTAGGAACGTCCATAATAATGTCCATAAGTCTACATTAGGAACGTCCATAATAACGTCCATAAGTCTACATTAGGAACGTCCATAGTAATGTCCATAAGTCTACATTAGGAACGTACATAGTAATGTCCATAAGTCTACATTAGGAACGTGGATAATGATGTCCATAAGTCTACATTAGGAACGTACATAGTAATGTCCATAAGTCTACATTAGGAACGTACATAATAATGTCCATAAGTCTACATTAGGAACGTCCATAATGATGTCCATAAGTCTACATTAGGAACGTCCATAATAATGTCCATAAGTCTACATTAGGAACGTCCATAATAACGTCCATAAGTCTACATTAGGAACGTCCATAATAATGTCCATAAGTCTACATTAGGAACGTCCATAGTAATGTCCATAAGTCTACATTAGGAACGTACATAGTAATGTCCATAAGTCTACATTAGGAACGTGGATAATGATGTCCATAAGTCTACATTAGGAACGTACATAATAATGTCTATAAGTCTACATTAGGAACGTCCATAATGATGTCCATAAGTCTACATTAGGAACGTGCATAATGATGTCCATAAGTCTACATTAGGAATGTACATAATAACGTCCATAAGTCTACATTAGGAACGTACATAATAATGTCCATAAGTCTACATTAGGAACGTCCATAATAATGTCCATAAGTCTACATTAGGAACGTACTTAATAATGTCCATAAGTCTACAATAGGAATGTGCATAGTAATGTCCATAAGTCTACATTAGGAACGTACATAGTAATGTCCATAAGTCTACATTAGGAACGTACATAATAATGTCCATAAGTCTACATTAGGAACGTACATAGTAATGTCCATAAGTCTACATTAGGAACGTACATAGTAATGTCCATAAGTCTACATTAGGAACGTACATAATAATGTCCATAAGTCTACATTAGGAACGTGCATAATGATGTCCATAAGTCTACATTAGGAACGTACATAATAATGTCCATAAGTCTACATTAGGAACGTACATAATGATGTCCATAAGTCTACATTAGGAACGTCCATAATGATGTCCATAAGTCTACATTAGGAACGTCCATAGTAATGTCCATAAGTCTACATTAGGAACGTCCATAGTGATGTCCATAAGTCTACATTAGAAACGTCCATAATGATGTCCATAAGTCTACATTAGGAACGTACATAATGATGTCCATAAGTCTACATTAGGAACGTCCATAATAATGTCCATAAGTCTACATTAGGAACGTCCATAATAATGTCCATAAGTCTACATTAGGAACGGACATAATAATGTCCATAAGTCTACATTAGGAACGTCCATAATAACGTCCATAAGTCTACATTAGGAACGTCCATAATAATGTCCATAAGTCTACATTAGGAACGTCCATAATAATGTCCATATGTCTACATTAGGAACGTCCATAATAATGTCCATAAGTCTACATTAGGAACGTCCATAATAATGTCCATAAGTCTACATTATGAACGGACATAATAATGTCCATAAGTCTACATTAGGAACGTCCATAATAACGTCCATAAGTCTACATTAGGAACGTCCATAATAATGTCCATAAGTCTACATTAGGAACGTACATAATAACGTCCATAAGTCTACATTAGGAACGTACATAATAATGTCCATAAGTCTACATTAGGAACGTCCATAATGATGTCCATAAGTCTACATTAGGAACGTACATAATAATGTCCATAAGTCTACATTAGGAACGTTCATAATGACGTCCATAAGTCTACATTAGGAACGTCCATAGTAATGCCCGTAAGTCTACATTAGGAACGTACATAGTAATGCCCATAAGTCTACATTAGGAACGTTCATAATGATGTCCATAAGTCTACATTAGGAACGTGCATAGTAATGTCCATAAGTCTACATTAGGAACGTCCATAGTAATGTCCATAAGTCTACATTAGGAACGTCCATAGTAATGTCCATAAGTCTACATTAGGAACGTCCATAGTAATGTCCATAAGTCTACATTAGGAACGTACATAGTAATGCCCATAAGTCTACATTAGGAACGTACATAGTAATGCCCATAAGTCTACATTAGGAACGTTCATAATGACGTCCATAAGTCTACATTAGGAACGTCCATAGTAATGCCCATAAGTCTACATTAGGAACGTACATAGTAATGCCCATAAGTCTACATTAGGAACGTACATAGTAATGTCCATAAGTCTACATTAGGAACGTTCATAATGATGTCCATAAGTCTACATTAGGAACGTGCATAGTAATGTCCATAAGTCTACATTAGGAACGTCCATAGTAATGCCCATAAGTCTACATTAGGAACGTACATAGTAATGCCCATAAGTCTACATTAGGAACGTACATAGTAATGTCCATAAGTCTACATTAGGAACGTTCATAATAATGTCCATAAGTCTACATTAGGAACGTTCATAATAATGTCCATAAGTCTACATTAGGAACGTCCATAATGATGTCCGTAAGTCTACATTAGGAACGTACATAATGATGCCCATAAGTCTACATTAGGAACGTTCATAATAATGTCCATAAGTCTACATTAGGAACGTGCATAGTAATGTCCATAAGTCTACATTAGGAACGTCCATAATAATGTCCATAAGTCTACATTAGGAACGTCCATAATGATGTCCATAAGTCTACATTAGGAACGTTCATAATAATGTCCATAAGTCTACATTAGGAACGTGCATAGTAATGTCCATAAGTCTACATTAGGAACGTCCATAATAATGTCCATAAGTCTACATTAGAAACGTCCATAATGATGTCCATAAGTCTACATTAGGAACGTACATAATGATGTCCATAAGTCTACATTAGGAACGTCCATAATAATGTCCATAAGTCTACATTAGGAACGTTCATAATGATGTCCATAAGTCTACATTAGGAACGTCCATAATAATGTCCATAAGTCTACATTAGGAACGTCCATAATAACGTCCATAAGTCTACATTAGGAACGTACATAATAATGTCCATAAGTCTACATTAGGAACGTCCATAATGATGTCCATAAGTCTACATTAGGAACGTCCATAATAATGTCCATAAGTCTTCATTAGGAACGTCCATAATGTTGTCCATAAGTCTACAATAGGAACGTCCGTAATGACGTCCATAAGTCTACATTAGGAACGTCCATAATGATGTCCATAAGTCTACATTAGGAACGTACATAATAATGTCCTTAAGTCTACATTAGAAACGTACATAATGATGTCCATAAGTCTACATTAGAAACGTACATAATGATGTCCATAAGTCTACATTAGGAACATCCATAATAACGTCCATAAGTCTACATTAGGAACGTCCATAATAACGTCCATAAGTCTACATTAGGAACGTCCATAATGATGTCCATAAGTCTACATTAGGAACGTCCATAATGATGTCCATAAGTCTGCATTAGGAACGTACATAATGATGTCCATAAGTCTACATTAGGAACGTCCATAATGATGTCCATAAGTCTTCATTAGGAACGTACATAATAATGTCCATAAGTCTACATTAGGAACGTCCATAATAACGTCCATAAGTCTACATTAGGAACGTCCATAATAATGACCATAAGTCTACATTATGAACGGACATAATAATGTCCATAAGTCTACATTAGGAACGTCCATAATAACGTCCATAAGTCTACATTAGGAACGTCCATAATAATGTCCATATGTCTACATTAGGAACGGACATAATAACGTCCATAAGTCTACATTAGGAACGTCCATAATGATGTCCATAAGTCTACATTAGGAACGTACATAATAATGTCCATAAGTCTACATTAGGAACGTTCATAATGACGTCCATAAGTCTACATTAGGAACGTTCATAATGATGTCCATAAGTCTACATTAGGAACGTGCATAGTAATGTCCATAAGTCTACATTAGGAACGTCCATAGTAATGTCCATAAGTCTACATTAGAAACGTCCATAATGATGTCCATAAGTCTACATTAGGAACGTACATAATGATGTCCATAAGTCTACATTAGGAACGTCCATAATAATGTCCATAAGTCTACATTAGGAACGTTCATAATGATGTCCATAAGTCTACATTAGGAACGTCCATAATAATGTCCATAAGTCTACATTAGGAACGTCCATAATAACGTCCATAAGTCTACATTAGGAACGTACATAATAACGTCCATAAGTCTACATTAGGAACGTCCATAATGATGTCCATAAGTCTACATTAGGAACGTCCATAATAATGTCCATAAGTCTACATTAGGAACGTCCATAATGTTGTCCATAAGTCTACAATAGGAACGTCCGTAATGACGTCCATAAGTCTACATTAGGAACGTCCATAATGATGTCCATAAGTCTACATTAGGAACGTACATAATAATGTCCATAAGTCTACATTAGAAACGTACATAATGATGTCCATAAGTCTACATTAGAAACGTACATAATGATGTCCATAAGTCTACATTAGGAACATCCATAATAACGTCCATAAGTCTACATTAGGAACGTCCATAGTAATGTCCATAAGTCTACATTAGGAACGTTCATAATGACGTCCATAAGTCTACATTAGGAACGTTCATAATGATGTCCATAAGTCTACATTAGGAACGTCCATAGTAATGTCCATAAGTCTACATTAGAAACGTCCATAATGATGTCCATAAGTCTACATTAGGAACGTTCATAATGATGTCCATAAGTCTACATTAGGAACGTCCATAATAATGTCCATAAGTCTACATTAGGAACGTTCATAATGATGTCCATAAGTCTACATTAGGAACGTCCATAATAATGTCCATAAGTCTACATTAGGAACGTCCATAATAACGTCCATAAGTCTACATTAGGAACGTACATAATAACGTCCATAAGTCTACATTAGGAACGTCCATAATGATGTCCATAAGTCTACATTAGGAACGTCCATAATAATGTCCATAAGTCTACATTAGGAACGTCCATAATGTTGTCCATAAGTCTACAATAGGAACGTCTGTAATGACGTCCATAAGTCTACATTAGGAACGTCCATAATGATGTCCATAAGTCTACATTAGGAACGTACATAATAATGTCCATAAGTCTACATTAGAAACGTACATAATGATGTCCATAAGTCTACATTAGAAACGTACATAATGATGTCCATAAGTCTACATTAGGAACATCCATAATAACGTCCATAAGTCTACATTAGGAACGTCCATAATAATGTCCATAAGTCTACATTAGGAACGTCCATAATGATGTCCATAAGTCTACATTAGGAACGTCCATAATGATGTCCATAATTCTACATTAGGAACGTCCATAATAATGTCCATAAGTCTACATTAGGAACGTCCATAATAACGTCCATAAGTCTACATTAGGAACGTCCATAGTAATGTCCATAAGTCTACATTAGGAACGTCCATAATAATGTCCATAAGTCTACATTAGAAACGTACATAATGATGTCCATAAGTCTACATTAGAAACGTACATAATGATGTCCATAAGTCTACATTAGGAACGTCCATAGTAATGTCCATAAGTCTACATTAGGAACGTCCATAGTAATGTCCATAAGTCTACATTAGGAACGTCCATAATGATGTCCATAAGTCTACATTAGGAACGTCCATAATGATGTCCATAAGTCTACATTAGGAACGTCCATAATAATGTCCATAAGTCTACATTAGGAACGTCCATAATAACGTCCATACGTCTACATTAGGAACGTCCATAGTAATGACCATAAGTCTACATTAGGAACGTCCATAATAATGTCCATAAGTCTACATTAGAAACGTCCATAATGATGTCCATAAGTCTACATTAGGAACGTCCATAATAACGTCCATAAGTCTACATTAGGAACGTCCATAGTAATGTCCATAAGTCTACATTAGGAACGTACATAGTAATGTCCATAAGTCTACATTAGGAACGTGGATAATGATGTCCATAAGTCTACATTAGGAACGTACATAGTAATGTCCATAAGTCTACATTAGGAACGTACATAATAATGTCCATAAGTCTACATTAGGAACGTGCATAATGATGTCCATAAGTCTACATTAGGAATGTACATAATAACGTCCATAAGTCTACATTAGGAACGTACATAATAATGTCCATAAGTCTACATTAGGAACGTCCATAATAATGTCCATAAGTCTACATTAGGAACGTGCATAGTAATGTCCATAAGTCTACATTAGGAACGTACATAGTAATGTCCATAAGTCTACATTAGGAACGTACATAATAATGTCCATAAGTCTACATTAGGAACGTACATAGTAATGTCCATAAGTCTACATTAGGAACGTACATAATAATGTCCATAAGTCTACATTAGGAACGTGCATAATGATGTCCATAAGTCTACATTAGGAACGTACATAATAACGTCCATAAGTCTACATTAGGAACGTACATAATAATGTCCATAAGTCTACATTAGGAACGTCCATAATAATGTCCATAAGTCTACAATAGGAACGTGCATAATGATGTCCATAAGTCTACATTAGGAACGTCCATAATAATGTCCATAAGTCTGCATTACGAACGTCCATAATGACGTCCATAAGTCTACATTAGGAACGTCCATAATAATGTCCATAAGTCTACATTAGGAACTTCCATAATAATGTCCATAAGTCTACATTAGGAACGTACATAGTAATGCCCATAAGTCTACATTAGGAACGTCCATAATAATGTCCGTAAGTCTACATTAGGAACGTACATAATGATGTCCGTAAGTCTACATTAGGAACGTACATAATGATGTCCATAAGTCTACATTAGGAACGTCCATACTGATGTCCATAAGTCTACATTAGGAACGTCCATAATGATGTCCATAAGTCTACATTAGGAACGTCCATAGTAATGTCCATAAGTCTACATTAGGAACGTCCATACTGATGTCCATAAGTCTACATTAGGAACGTCCATAATGATGTCCATAAGTCTACATTAGGAACGTCCATAATGATGTCCATAAGTCTACATTAGGAACGTCCATAGTAATGTCCATAAGTCTACATTAGGAACGTCCATAATGATGTCCATAAGTCTACATTAGGAACGTGCATAGTAATGTCCATAAGTCTACATTAGGAACGTCCATAATAATGTCCATAAGTGTACATTAGGAACGTCCATAATAACGTCCATAAGTCTACATTAGGAACGTCCATAATAACGTCCATAAGTCTACATTAGGAACGTCCATAATGATGTCCATAAGTCTACATTAGGAACGTCCATAATAATGTCCATAAGTCTACATTAGGAACATCCATAATGATGTCCATAAGTCTACATTAGGAACGTACATAGTAATGCCCATAAGTCTACATTAGGAACGTACATAATGATGTCCATAAGTCTACATTAGGAACGTCCATAATAATGTCCATAAGTCTACATTAGGAACGTCCATAATAATGTCCATAAGTCTACATTAGGAACGTACATAGTAATGCCCATAAGTCTACATTAGGAACGTCCATAATAACGTCCATAAGTCTACATTAGGAATGTACATAGTAATGTCCATAAGTCTACATTAGGAACGTACATAGTAATGTCCATAAGTCTACATTAGGAACGTCCATAATAATGTCCGTAAGTCTACATTAGGAACGTACATAATGATGTCCATAAGTCTACATTAGGAACGTCCATAATGATGTCCATAAGTCTACATTAGGAACGTCCATAATGATGTCCATAAGTCTACATTAGGAACGTCCAAAATGATGTCCATAAGTCTACATTAGGAACGTACATAATAACATCCATAAGTCTACATTAGGAACGTCCATAATAATGTCCATAAGTCTACATTAGGAACGTACATAATAACGTCCATAAGTCTACATTAGGAACGTCCATAATGATGTCCATAAGTCTACATTAGGAACGTCCATAATGATGTCCATAAGTCTACATTAGGAACGTCCATAATAATGTCCATAAATCTACATTAGGAACGTCCATAATGATGTCCATAAGTCTACATTAGGAACGTCCATAATGATGTCCATAAGTCTACATTAGGAACGTCCATAATGATGTCCATAAGTCTACATTAGGAACGTCCAAAATGATGTCCATAAGTCTACATTAGGAACGTCCATAATAACGTCCATAAGTCTACATTAGGAACGTCCATAATGATGTCCATAAGTCTACATTAGGAACGTCCATAATGACGTCCATAAGTCTACATTAGGAACGTCCATAATGATGTCCATAAGTCTACATTAGGAACGTCCATAATAACGTCCATAAGTCTACATTAGGAACGTACATAATAACGTCCATAAGTCTACATTAGGAACGTACATAATAACGTCCATAAGTCTACATTAGGAACGTCCATAATGATGTCCATAAGTCTACATTAGGAACGTCCATAATGATGTCCATAAGTCCACATTAGGAATGTCCATAATAACGTCCATAAGTCTACATTAGGAACGTCCATAATAACGTCCATAAGTCTACATTAGGAACGTACGTAATAACGTCCATAAGTCTACATTAGGAACGTCCATAATGATGTCCATAAGTCTACATTAGGAACGTCCATAATAATGTCCATAAGTCTACATTAGGAACGTCCATAATAATGTCCATAAGTCTACATTAGGAACGTACATAATAACGTCCATAAGTCTACATTAGGAACGTACATAATGATGTCCATAAGTCTACATTAGGAACGTCCAGAATGATGTCCATAAGTCTACATTAGGAACGTCCATAATGATGTCCATAAGTCTACATTAGGAACGTACATAATAATGTCCATAAGTCTACATTAGGAACGTCCATAATGATGTCCATAAGTCTACATTAGGAATGTCCATAATGATGTCCATAAGTCTACATTAGGAACGTACATAATAATGTCCATAAGTCTACATTAGGAACGTCCATAATGATGTCCATAAGTCCACATTAGGAATGTCCATAATAACGTCCATAAGTCTACATTAGGAACGTCCATAATGATGTCCTAAGTCTACATTAGGAACGTCCATAATGATGTCCTAAGTCTACATTAGGAACGTGAATAATAATGTCCATAAGTCTACATTAGGAACGTCCATAATGATGTCCATAAGTCTACATTAGGAACGTCCATAATAATGTCCATAAGTCTACATTAGGAACGTACATAATAACGTCCATAAGTCTACATTAGGAACGTACATAATAATGTCCATAAGTCTACATTAAGAACTTCCATAATGATGTCCATAAGTCTACATTAGGAACGTCCATAATGACGTCCAAAAGTCTACATTAGGAACGTCCATAATAACGTCCATAAGTCTACATTAGGAACGTCCATAATAATGTCCATAAGTCTACATTAGGAACGTCCATAATGATGTCCATAAGTCTACATTAGGAACGTCCATAATGATGTCCATAAGTCTACATTAGGAACATCCATAATAATGTCCATAAGTCTACATTAGGAACGTCCATAATGATGTCCATAAGTCTACATTAGGAACGTTCATAATAATGTCCATAAGTCTACATTAGGAACATCCATAATAATGTCCATAAGTCTACATTAGGAACGTCCATAATGATGTCCATAAGTCTACATTAGGAACGTTCATAATAATGTCCATAAGTCTACATTAGGAACGTCCATAATAACGTCCATAAGTCTACATTAGGAACGGACATACTAATGTCCATAAGTCTACATTAGGAACGTCCATAATGATGTCCATAAGTCTACATTAGGAACGTCCATAATAATGTCCATAAGTCTACATTAGGAACGTCCATAATGATGTCCATGAGTCTACATTAGGAACGTCCATAGTAATTTCCATAAGTCTACATTAGGAACGTACATAATGACGTCCATAAGTCTACATTAGGAACGTCCATAATAATGTCCATAAGTCTACATTAGGAACGTCCATAATGATGTCCATAAGTCTACATTAGGAACGTCCAAAATGATGTCCATAAGTCTACATTAGGAACGTCCATAATAATGTCCATAAGTCTACATTAGGAACGTACATAATAACGTCCATAAGTCTACATTAGGAACGTCCATAATGATGTCCATAAGTCTACATTAGGAACGTCCATAATAATGTCCGTAAGTCTACATTAGGAACGTACATAATGATGTCCATAAGTCTACATTAGGAACGTCCATAATAACGTCCATAAGTCTACATTAGGAACGTTCATAATGACGTCCATAAGTCTACATTAGGAACGTACATGATAATGTCCATAAGTCTACATTAGGAACGTACATAATGATGTCCATAAGTCTACATTAGGAACGTACATAATGATGTCCATAAGTCTACATTAGGAACATCCATAATAACGTCCATAAGTCTACATTAGGAACATACATAATAATGTCCATAAGTCTACATTAGGAACGTCCATAATGATGTCCATAAGTCTACATTAGGAATGTCCATAATGATGTCCATAAGTCTACATTAGGAACGTACATAATAATGTCCATAAGTCTACATTAGGAACGTCCATAATGATGTCCATAAGTCCACATTAGGAATGTCCATAATAACGTCCATAAGTCTACATTAGGAACGTCCATAATGATGTCCATAAGTCTACATTAGGAACGTGCATAATAATGTCCATAAGTCTACATTAGGAACGTCCATAATGATGTCCATAAGTCTACATTAGGAACGTACATAATAATGTCCATAAGTCTACATTAAGAACTTCCATAATGATGTCCATAAGTCTACATTAGGAACGTCCATAATGACGTCCAAAAGTCTACATTAGGAACGTCCATAATAACGTCCATAAGTCTACATTAGGAACGTCCATAATAACGTCCATAAGTCTACATTAGGAACGTCCATAATGATGTCCATAAGTCTACATTAGGAACGTCCATAATAATGTCCATAAGTCTACATTAGGAACGTCCATAATGATGTCCATAAGTCTACATTAGGAACGTTCATAATAATGTCCATCAGTCTACATTAGGAACATCCATAATAATGTCCATAAGTCTACATTAGGAACGTCCATAATGATGTCCATAAGTCTACATTAGAAACGTTCATAATAATGTCCATAAGTCTACATTAGGAACGTCCATAATAACGTCCATAAGTCTAAATTAGGAACGTCCATAATAACGTCCATAAGTCTACATTAGGAACGGACATAATAATGTCCATAAGTCTACATTAGGAACGTCCATAATGATGTCCATAAGTCTACATTAGGAACGTCCATAATAATGTCCATAAGTCTACATTAGGAACGTCCATAATGATGTCCATAAGTCTACATTAGGAACGTCCATAGTAATGTCCATAAGTCTACATTAGGAACGTACATAATGACGTCCATAAGTCTACATTAGGAACGTCCATAATAACGTCCATAAGTCTACATTAGGAACGTTCATAATGACGTCCATAAGTCTACATTAGGAACGTACATAATAATGTCCATAAGTCTACTTTAGGAACGTACATAATGATGTCCATAAGTCTACATTAGGAACGTCCATAATAACGTCCATAAGTCTACATTAGGAACGTCCATAATAACGTCCATAAGTCTAGATTAGGAACGTCCATAATGATGTCCATAAGTCCACATTAGGAATGTCCATAATAACGTCCATAAGTCTACATTAGGAACGTCCATAATGATGTCCATAAGTCTGCATTAGGAACGTCCATAATGATGTCCATAAGTCTACATTAGGAACGTCCATAATGATGTCCATAAGTCTACATTAGGAACGTCCATAATAATGTCCATAAGTCTACATTAGGAACGTCCATAATGATGTCCATAAGTCTACATTAGGAACGTCCATAATAATGTCCATAAGTCTACATTAGGAACGTCCATAATGATGTCCATAAGTCTACATTAGGAACGTCCATAATAATGTCCATAAGTCTACATTAGGAACGTCCATAATGATGTCCATAAGTCTACATTAGGAACGTCCATAATGATGTCCATAAGTCTACATTAGGAACGTCCAAAATGATGTCCATAAGTCTACATTAGGAACGTCCATAAGTCTACATTAGGAACGTCCATAATGATGTCCATAAGTCTACATTAGGAACGTCCATAATAATGTCCGTAAGTCTACAATAGGAACGTACATAATGATGTCCATAAGTCTACATTAGGAACGTCCATAATGATGTCCATAAGTCTACATTAGGAACGTCCATAATGATGTCCATAAGTCTACATTAGGAACGTCCATAATAACGTCCATAAGTCTACATTAGGAACGTTCATAATGACGTCCATAAGTCTACATTAGGAACGTACATAATGATGTCCATAAGTCTACATTAGGAACGTCCATAATGATGTCCATAAGTCTACATTAGGAACGTCCATAATAACGTCCATAAGTCTACATTAGGAACGTTCATAATGACGTCCATAAGTCTACATTAGGAACGTACATAATGATGTCCATAAGTCTACATTAGGAACGTACATAATGATGTCCATAAGTCTACATTAGGAACGTCCATAATAACGTCCATAAGTCTACATTAGGAACGTACATAATAACGTCCATAAGTCTACATTAGGAACGTACATAATAATGTCCATAAGTCTACATTAGGAACGTCCATAATCATGTCCATAAGTCTACATTAGGAACGTCCATAATGATGTCCATAAGTCCACATTAGGAATGTCCATAATAACGTCCATAAGTCTACATTAGGAACGTCCATAATGATGTCCATAAGTCTACATTAGGAACGTCCATAATAATGTCCGTAAGTCTACATTAGGAACGTACATAATGATGTCCATAAGTCTACATTAGGAACGTCCATAATAACGTCCATAAGTCTACATTAGGAACGTTCATAATGACGTCCATAAGTCTACATTAGGAACGTACATGATAATGTCCATAAGTCTACATTAGGAACGTACATAATGATGTCCATAAGTCTACATTAGGAACGTACATAATGATGTCCATAAGTCTACATTAGGAACATCCATAATAACGTCCATAAGTCTACATTAGGAACATACATAATAATGTCCATAAGTCTACATTAGGAACGTCCATAATGATGTCCATAAGTCTACATTAGGAATGTCCATAATGATGTCCATAAGTCTACATTAGGAACGTACATAATAATGTCCATAAGTCTACATTAGGAACGTCCATAATGATGTCCATAAGTCCACATTAGGAATGTCCATAATAACGTCCATAAGTCTACATTAGGAACGTCCATAATGATGTCCATAAGTCTACATTAGGAACGTGCATAATAATGTCCATAAGTCTACATTAGGAACGTCCATAATGATGTCCATAAGTCTACATTAGGAACGTCCATAATAATGTCCATAAGTCTACATTAGGAACGTACATAATAACGTCCATAAGTCTACATTAGGAACGTACATAATAATGTCCATAAGTCTACATTAAGAACTTCCATAATGATGTCCATAAGTCTACATTAGGAACGTCCATAATGACGTCCAAAAGTCTACATTAGGAACGTCCATAATAACGTCCATAAGTCTACATTAGGAACGTCCATAATAACGTCCATAAGTCTACATTAGGAACGTCCATAATGATGTCCATAAGTCTACATTAGGAACGTCCATAATAATGTCCATAAGTCTACATTAGGAACGTCCATAATGATGTCCATAAGTCTACATTAGGAACGTTCATAATAATGTCCATAAGTCTACATTAGGAACATCCATAATAATGTCCATAAGTCTACATTAGGAACGTCCATAATGATGTCCATAAGTCTACATTAGGAACGTTCATAATAATGTCCATAAGTCTACATTAGGAACGTCCATAATAACGTCCATAAGTCTACATTAGGAACGTCCATAATAATGTCCATAAGTCTACATTAGGAACGTCCATAATAATGTCCATAAGTCTACATTAGGAACGTCCATAGTAATGTCCATAAGTCTACATTAGGAACGTACATAATGACGTCCATAAGTCTACATTAGGAACGTCCATAATAATGTCCATAAGACTACATTAGGAACGTCCATAATGATGTCCATAAGTCTACATTAGGAACGTCCATGATAATGTCCATAAGTCTACATTAGGAACGTCCATAATGATGTCCATAAGTCTACATTAGGAACGTACATAATAACGTCCATAAGTCTACATTAGGAACGTCCATAATGATGTCCATAAGTCTACATTAGGAACGTCCATAATGATGTCCATAAGTCTACATTAGGAACGTCCATAATGATGTCCGTAAGTCTACATTAGGAACGTCCATAATAATGTCCGTAAGTCTACATTAGGAACGTACATAATGATGTCCATAAGTCTACATTAGGAACGTCCATAATAACGTCCATAAGTCTACATTAGGAACGTTCATAATGACGTCCATAAGTCTACATTAGGAACGTACATAATAATGTCCATAAGTCTACATTAGGAACGTACATAATGATGTCCATAAGTCTACATTAGGAACGTCCATAATAACGTCCATAAGTCTACATTAGGAACGTCCATAATAACGTCCATAAGTCTAGATTAGGAACGTCCATAATGATGTCCATAAGTCTACATTAGGAACGTCCATAATGATGTCCATAAGTCCACATTAGGAATGTCCATAATAACGTCCATAAGTCTACATTAGGAACGTCCATAATGATGTCCATAAGTCTACATTAGGAACGTCCATAATGATGTCCATAAGTCTACATTAGGAACGTCCATAATAATGTCCATAAGTCTACATTAGGAACGTCCATAATAATGTCCATAAGTCTACATTAGGAACGTCCATAATGATGTCCATAAGTCTACATTAGGAACGTCCATAATGATGTCCATAAGTCTACATTAGGAACGTCCAAAATGATGTCCATAAGTCTACATTAGGAACGTCCATAATAACGTCCGTAAGTCTACATTAGGAACGTCCATAATGATGTCCATAAGTCTACATTAGGAACGTCCATAATAATGTCCGTAAGTCTACATTAGGAACGTACATAATGATGTCCATAAGTCTACATTAGGAACGTCCATAATGATGTCCATAAGTCTACATTAGGAACGTCCATAATGATGTCCATAAGTCTACATTAGGAACGTCCATAATAACGTCCATAAGTCTACATTAGGAACGTTCATAATGACGTCCATAAGTCTACATTAGGAACGTACATAATGATGTCCATAAGTCTACATTAGGAACGTCCATAATGATGTCCATAAGTCTACATTAGGAACGTCCATAATAATGTCCGTAAGTCTACATTAGGAACGTACATAATGATGTCCATAAGTCTACATTAGGAACGTCCATAATAACGTCCATAAGTCTACATTAGGAACGTTCATAATGACGTCCATAAGTCTACATTAGGAACGTACATGATAATGTCCATAAGTCTACATTAGGAACGTACATAATGATGTCCATAAGTCTACATTAGGAACGTACATAATGATGTCCATAAGTCTACATTAGGAACATCCATAATAACGTCCATAAGTCTACATTAGGAACATACATAATAATGTCCATAAGTCTACATTAGGAACGTCCATAATGATGTCCATAAGTCTACATTAGGAATGTCCATAATGATGTCCATAAGTCTACATTAGGAACGTACATAATAATGTCCATAAGTCTACATTAGGAACGTCCATAATGATGTCCATAAGTCCACATTAGGAATGTCCATAATAACGTCCATAAGTCTACATTAGGAACGTCCATAATGATGTCCATAAGTCTACATTAGGAACGTGCATAATAATGTCCATAAGTCTACATTAGGAACGTCCATAATGATGTCCATAAGTCTACATTAGGAACGTCCATAATAATGTCCATAAGTCTACATTAGGAACGTACATAATAACGTCCATAAGTCTACATTAGGAACGTACATAATAATGTCCATAAGTCTACATTAAGAACTTCCATAATGATGTCCATAAGTCTACATTAGGAACGTCCATAATGACGTCCAAAAGTCTACATTAGGAACGTCCATAATAACGTCCATAAGTCTACATTAGGAACGTCCATAATAACGTCCATAAGTCTACATTAGGAACGTCCATAATGATGTCCATAAGTCTACATTAGGAACGTCCATAATAATGTCCATAAGTCTACATTAGGAACGTCCATAATGATGTCCATAAGTCTACATTAGGAACGTTCATAATAATGTCCATAAGTCTACATTAGGAACATCCATAATAATGTCCATAAGTCTACATTAGGAACGTCCATAATGATGTCCATAAGTCTACATTAGGAACGTTCATAATAATGTCCATAAGTCTACATTAGAAACGTCCATAATAACGTCCATAAGTCTACATTAGGAACGTCCATAATAATGTCCATAAGTCTACATTAGGAACGTCCATAATAATGTCCATAAGTCTACATTAGGAACGTCCATAGTAATGTCCATAAGTCTACATTAGGAACGTACATAATGACGTCCATAAGTCTACATTAGGAACGTCCATAATAATGTCCATAAGACTACATTAGGAACGTCCATAATGATGTCCATAAGTCTACATTAGGAACGTCCATGATAATGTCCATAAGTCTACATTAGGAACGTCCATAATGATGTCCATAAGTCTACATTAGGAACGTACATAATAACGTCCATAAGTCTACATTAGGAACGTCCATAATGATGTCCATAAGTCTACATTAGGAACGTCCATAATGATGTCCATAAGTCTACATTAGGAACGTCCATAATGATGTCCGTAAGTCTACATTAGGAACGTCCATAATAATGTCCGTAAGTCTACATTAGGAACGTACATAATGATGTCCATAAGTCTACATTAGGAACGTCCATAATAACGTCCATAAGTCTACATTAGGAACGTTCATAATGACGTCCATAAGTCTACATTAGGAACGTACATAATAATGTCCATAAGTCTACATTAGGAACGTCCATAATAATGTCCATAAGTCTACATTAGGAACGTCCATAATGATGTCCATAAGTCTACATTAGGAACGTCCATAATGACGTCCATAAGTCTACATTAGGAACGTACATAATGATGTCCATAAGTCTACATTAGGAACGTCCATAATAATGTCCATAAGTCTACATTAGGAACGTCCATAATGACGTCCATAAGTCTACATTAGGAACGTACATAATGATGTCCATAAGTCTACATTAGGAACGTCCATAATAACGTCCATAAGTCTACATTAGGAACGTCCATAATAACGTCCATAAGTCTAGATTAGGAACGTCCATAATGATGTCCATAAGTCTACATTAGGAACGTCCATAATGATGTCCATAAGTCCACATTAGGAATGTCCATAATAACGTCCATAAGTCTACATTAGGAACGTCCATAATGATGTCCATAAGTCTACATTAGGAACGTCCATAATGATGTCCATAAGTCTACATTAGGAACGTCCATAATAATGTCCATAAGTCTACATTAGGAACGTCCATAATGATGTCCATAAGTCTACATTAGGAACGTCCATAATAATGTCCATAAGTCTACATTAGGAACGTCCATAATGATGTCCATAAGTCTACATTAGGAACGTCCATAATGATGTCCATAAGTCTACATTAGGAACGTCCAAAATGATGTCCATAAGTCTATATTAGGAACGTCCATAATAACGTCCGTAAGTCTACATTAGGAACGTACATAATGATGTCCATAAGTCTACATTAGGAACGTCCATAATGATGTCCATAAGTCTACATTAGGAACGTCCATAATGATGTCCATAAGTCTACATTAGGAACGTCCATAATAACGTCCATAAGTCTACATTAGGAACGTTCATAATGACGTCCATAAGTCTACATTAGGAACGTACATAATGATGTCCATAAGTCTACATTAGGAACGTCCATAATGATGTCCATAAGTCTACATTAGGAACGTCCATAATAACGTCCATAAGTCTACATTAGGAACGTTCATAATGACGTCCATAAGTCTACATTAGGAACGTACATAATAATGTCCATAAGTCTACATTAGGAACGTACATAATGATGTCCATAAGTCTACATTAGGAACGTCCATAATAACGTCCATAAGTCTACATTAGGAACGTCCATAATAACGTCCATAAGTCTAGATTAGGAACGTCCATAATGATGTCCATAAGTCTACATTAGGAACGTCCATAATGATGTCCATAAGTCCACATTAGGAATGTCCATAATAACGTCCATAAGTCTACATTAGGAACGTCCATAATGATGTCCATAAGTCTACATTAGGAACGTCCATAATGATGTCCATAAGTCTACATTAGGAACGTCCATAATAATGTCCATAAGTCTACATTAGGAACGTCCATAATGATGTCCATAAGTCTACATTAGGAACGTCCATAATAATGTCCATAAGTCTACATTAGGAACGTCCATAATGATGTCCATAAGTCTACATTAGGAACGTCCATAATGATGTCCATAAGTCTACATTAGGAACGTCCAAAATGATGTCCATAAGTCTATATTAGGAACGTCCATAATAACGTCCGTAAGTCTACATTAGGAACGTACATAATGATGTCCATAAGTCTACATTAGGAACGTCCATAATGATGTCCATAAGTCTACATTAGGAACGTCCATAATGATGTCCATAAGTCTACATTAGGAACGTCCATAATAACGTCCATAAGTCTACATTAGGAACGTTCATAATGACGTCCATAAGTCTACATTAGGAACGTACATAATGATGTCCATAAGTCAACATTAGGAACGTCCATAATGATGTCCATAAGTCTACATTAGGAACGTCCATAATAACGTCCATAAGTCTACATTAGGAACGTTCATAATGACGTCCATAAGTCTACATTAGGAACGTACATAATGATGTCCATAAGTCTACATTAGGAACGTACATAATGATGTCCATAAGTCTACATTAGGAACGTCCATAATAACGTCCATAAGTCTACATTAGGAACGTACATAATAACGTCCATAAGTCTACATTAGGAACGTACATAATAATGTCCATAAGTCTACATTAGGAACGTCCATAATGATGTCCATAAGTCTACATTAGGAACGTCCATAATGATGTCCATAAGTCCACATTAGGAATGTCCATAATAACGTCCATAAGTCTACATTAGGAACGTCCATAATAACGTCCATAAGTCTACATTAGGAACGTACATAATAACGTCCATAAGTCTACATTAGGAACGTCCATAATGATGTCCATAAGTCTACATTAGGAACGTCCATAATAATGTCCATAAGTCTACATTAGGAACGTCCATAATAATGTCCATAAGTCTACATTAGGAACGTACATAATAATGTCCATAAGTCTACATTAGGAACGTCCATAATGATGTCCATAAGTCTACATTAGGAACGTCCATAAGGATGTCCATAAGTCTACATTAGGAACGTCCATAATGATGTCCATAAGTCTACATTAGGAACGTCCATAATAATGTCCATAAGTCTACATTAGGAACGTCCATAATGATGTCCATAAGTCTACATTAGGAACGTCCAAAATGATGTCCATAAGTCTACATTAGGAACGTCCATAATAATGTCCATAAGTCTACATTAGGAACGTACATAATAACGTCCATAAGTCTACATTAGGAACGTCCATAATGATGTCCATAAGTCTACATTAGGAACGTCCATAATAATGTCCGTAAGTCTACATTAGGAACGTACATAATGATGTCCATAAGTCTACATTAGGAACGTCCATAATGATGTCCATAAGTCTACATTAGGAACGTACATAATAATGTCCATAAGTCTACATTAGGAACGTCCATAATAACGTCCATAAGTCTACATTAGGAACGTTCATAATGACGTCCATAAGTCTACATTAGGAACGTACATAATAATGTCCATAAGTCTACATTAGGAACGTACATAATGATGTCCATAAGTCTACATTAGGAACGTACATAATGATGTCCATAAGTCTACATTAGGAACATCCATAATAACGTCCATAAGTCTACATTAGGAACGTACATAATAATGTCCATAAGTCTACATTAGGAACGTCCATAATGATGTCCATAAGTCTACATTAGGAATGTCCATAATGATGTCCATAAGTCTACATTAGGAACGTACATAATAATGTCCATAAGTCTACATTAGGAACATCCATAATGATGTCCATAAGTCCACATTAGGAATGTCCATAATAACGTCCATAAGTCTACATTAGGAACGTCCATAATGATGTCCATAAGTCTACATTAGGAACGTGCATAATAATGTCCATAAGTCTACATTAGGAACGTCCATAATGATGTCCATAAGTCTACATTAGGAACGTCCATAATAATGTCCATAAGTCTACATTAGGAACGTACATAATAACGTCCATAAGTCTACATTAGGAACGTACATAATAATGTCCATAAGTCTACATTAAGAACTTCCATAATGATGTCCATAAGTCTACATTAGGAACGTCCATAATAACGTCCATAAGTCTACATTAGGAACGTCCATAATAATGTCCATAAGTCTACATTAGGAACGTCCATAATGATGTCCATAAGTCTACATTAGGAACGTCCATAATGATGTCCATAAGTCTACATTAGGAACATCCATAATAATGTCCATACGTCTACATTAGGAACGTCCATAATGATGTCCATAAGTCTACATTAGGAACGTTCATAATAATGTCCATAAGTCTACATTAGGAACATCCATAATAATGTCCATAAGTCTACATTAGGAACGTCCATAATGATGTCCATAAGTCTACATTAGGAACGTCCATAATAACGTCCATAAGTCTACATTAGGAACGTCCATAATAATGTCCATAAGTCTACATTAGGAACGGACATAATAATGTCCATAAGTCTACATTAGGAACGTCCATAATAACGTCCATAAGTCTACATTAGGAACATCCATAATAATGTCCATAAGTCTACATTAGGAACGTTCATAATAATGTCCATAAGTCTACATTAGGAACGTCCATAATAACGTCCATAAGTCTACATTAGGAACGTCCATAATAATGTCCATAAGTCTACATTAGGAACGGACATAATAATGTCCATAAGTCTACATTAGGAACGTCCATAATGATGTCCATAAGTCTACATTAGGAACGTCCATAATAATGTCCATAAGTCTACATTAGGAACGTACATAATGATGTCCATAAGTCTACATTAGGAACGTCCATAGTAATGTCCATAAGTCTACATTAGGAACGTACATAATGACGTCCATAAGTCTACATTAGGAACGTCCATAATAATGTCCATAAGTCTACATTAGGAACATCCATAATGATGTCCATAAGTCTACATTAGGAACGTCCATGATAATGTCCATAAGTCTACATTAGGAACGTCCATAATGATGTCCATAAGTCTACATTAGGAACGTACATAATAACGTCCATAAGTCTACATTAGGAACGTCCATAATGATGTCCATAAGTCTACATTAGGAACGTCCATAATGATGTCCATAAGTCTACATTAGGAACGTCCATAATGATGTCCGTAAGTCTACATTAGGAACGTCCATAATGATGTCCATAAGTCTACATTAGGAACGTCCATAATGATGTCCGTAAGTCTACATTAGGAACTTCCATAATGATGTCCATAAGTCTACATTAGGAACGTTCATAATGACGTCCATAAGTCTACATTAAGAACGTCCATAATGATGTCCATAAGTCTACATTAGGAACGTTCATAATAACGTCCATAAGTCTACATTTGGAACGTCCATAATAACGTCCATAAATCTACATTAGGAACGTTCATAATGATGTCCATAAGTCTACATTAGGAACATCCATAATAATGTCCATAAGTCTACATTAGGAACGTTCATAATGATGTCCATAAGTCTACATTAGGAACGTACATAATAACGTCCATAAGTCTACATTAGGAACGTCCATAATGATGTCCATAAGTCTACATTAGGAACGTCCATAATGATGTCCGTAAGTCTACATTAGGAACGTCCATAATGATGTCCATAAGTCTACATTAGGAACGTCCATAATGATGTCCGTAAGTCTACATTAGGAACTTCCATAATGATGTCCATAAGTCTACATTAGGAACGTTCATAATGACGTCCATAAGTCTACATTAAGAACGTCCATAATGATGTCCATAAGTCTACATTAGGAACGTTCATAATAACGTCCATAAGTCTACATTTGGAACGTCCATAATAACGTCCATAAATCTACATTAGGAACGTTCATAATGATGTCCATAAGTCTACATTAGGAACATCCATAATAATGTCCATAAGTCTACATTAGGAACGTTCATAATGATGTCCATAAGTCTACATTAGGAACGTGCATAATAATGTCCATAGGTCTACATTAGGAATGTGCATAATAATGTCCATAAGTCTACATTAGGAACGTCCATACTGATGTCCATAAGTCTACATTAGGAACGTACATAATAATGTCCATAAGTCTACATTAGGAACGTACATAATGATGTCCATAAGTCTACATTAGGAACGTCCATAATAATGTCCATAAGTCTACATTAGGAACGTTCATAATAATGTCCATAAGTCTACATTAGGAACGTACATAATAATGTCCATAAGTCTACATTAGGAACGTCCATAATAATGTCCATAAGTCTACATTAGGAACGTCCATAATAATGTCCATAAGTCTACATTAGGAACGTTCATAATGATGTCCATAAGTCTACATTAGGAACGTCCATAATAATGTCCATAAGTCTACATTAGGAACGTCCATAATAATGTCCATAAGTCTACATTAGGAACGTACATAATAATGTCCATAAGTCTACATTAGGAACGTTCATAATGATGTCCATAAGTCTACATTAGGAACATCCATAATAATGTCCATAAGTCTACATTAGGAACGTCCATAATGATGTCCATAAGTCTACATTAGGAACGTCCAAAATGATGTCCATAAGTCTACATTAGGAACGTCCATAGTAATGTCCATAAGTCTACATTAGGAACGTCCAAAATGATGTCCATAAGTCTACATTAGGAACGTCCATAGTAATGTCCATAAGTCTACATTAGGAACGTCCATAATAACGTCCATAAGTCTACATTAGAAACGTCCATAATGATGTCCATAAGTCTACATTAGGAACGTCCATAATGACGTCCATAAGTCTACATTAGGAACGTCCATAATGGTGTCCATAAGTCTACATTAGGAACGTGCATAATGATGTCCATAAGTCTACATTAGGAACGTCCATAAGTCTACATTAGGAACGTCCATAATGATGTCCATAAGTCTACATTAGGAACGTCCATAAGTCTACATTAGGAATGTCCATAATGATGTCCATAAGTCTACATTAGGAACGTGCATAATGATGTCCATAAGTCTACATTAGGAACGTCCATAATGATGTCCATAAGTCTACATTAGGAACGTCCATAAGTCTACATTAGGAACGTCCATAATGATGTCCATAAGTCTACATTAGGAACGTCCATAAGTCTACATTAGGAACGTGCATAATGATGTCCATAAGTCTACATTAGGAACGTCCATAAGTCTACATTAGGAACGTGCATAATGATGTCCATAAGTCTACATTAGGAACGTTCCTAAGTCTACAGTAGGAACGTCCATAATAATGTCCATAAGTCTACATTAGGAACGTGCATAATGATGTCCATAAGTCTACATTAGGAACGTCCATAATAACGTCCATAAGTCTACATTAGGAACGTTCATAATGACGTCCATAAGTGTACATTAGGAACGTCCATGATGTCCATAAGTTTACATTAGGAACGTCCATAATGATGTCCATAAGTCTACATTAGGAACGTACATAATGATGTCCATAAGTCTACATTAGGAACGTCCATAATAACGTCCATAAGTCTACATTAGGAACGTACATAATAACGTCCATAAGTCTACATTAGGAACGTACATAATAATGTCCAAAAGTCTACATTAGGAACGTCCATAATGATTTCCATAAGTCCACATTAGGAATGTCCATAATAACATCCATAAGTCTACATTAGGAACGTCCATAATAACGTCCATAAGTCTACATTAGGAACGTACATAATAACGTCCATAAGTCTACATTAGGAACGTACATAATAACGTCCATAAGTCTACATTAGGAACGTCCATAATGATGTCCATAAGTCTACATTAGGAACGTCCATAATGATGTCCATAAGTCTACATTAGGAACGTACATAATGATGTCCATAAGTCTACATTAGGAACGTACATAATAATGTCCATAAGTCTACATTAGGAACGTCCATAATGATGTCCATAAGTCTACATTAGGAACGTCCAAAATGATGTCCATAAGTCTACATTAGGAACGTCCATAATAATGTCCATAAGTCTACATTAGGAACGTCCATACTGATGTCCATAAGTCTACATTAGGAACGTACATAATAATGTCCATAAGTCTACATTAGGAACGTCCATAATAACGTCCATAAGTCTACATTAGGAACGTCCATAATAATGTCCATAAGTCTACATTAGGAACGGACATAATAATGTCCATAAGTCTACATTAGGAACGTCCATAATGATGTCCATAAGTCTACATTAGGAACGTCCATAATAATGTCCATAAGTCTACATTAGGAACGTCCATAATGATGTCCATAAGTCTACATTAGGAACGTCCATAGTAATGTCCATAAGTCTACATTAGGAACGTACATAATGACGTCCATAAGTCTACATTAGGAACGTCCATAATAATGTCCATAAGTCTACATTAGGAACGTCCATAATGATGTCCATAAGTCTACATTAGGAACGTCCATGATAATGTCCATAAGTCTACATTAGGAACGTCCATAATGATGTCCATAAGTCTACATTAGGAACGTACATAATAACGTCCATAAGTCTACATTAGGAACGTCCATAATGATGTCCATAAGTCTACATTAGGAACGTCCATAATGATGTCCATAAGTCTACATTAGGAACGTCCATAATGATGTCCGTAAGTCTACATTAGGAACGTCCATAATGATGTCCATAAGTCTACATTAGGAACGTCCATAATGATGTCCGTAAGTCTACATTAGGAACTTCCATAATGATGTCCATAAGTCTACATTAGGAACGTTCATAATGACGTCCATAAGTCTACATTAAGAACGTCCATAATGATGTCCATAAGTCTACATTAGGAACGTTCATAATAACGTCCATAAGTCTACATTAGGAACGTCCATAATAACGTCCATAAGTCTACATTAGGAACGTTCATAATGATGTCCATAAGTCTACATTAGGAACATCCATAATAATGTCCATAAGTCTACATTAGGAACGTTCATAATGATGTCCATAAGTCTACATTAGGAACGTGCATAATAATGTCCATAGGTCTACATTAGGAACGTGCATAATAATGTCCATAAGTCTACATTAGGAACGTCCATACTGATGTCCATAAGTCTACATTAGGAACGTACATAATAATGTCCATAAGTCTACATTAGGAACGTGCATAATAATGTCCATAAGTCTACATTAGGAACGTACATAATGATGTCCATAAGTCTACATTAGGAACGTCCATAATAATGTCCATAAGTCTACATTAGGAACGTTCATAATAATGTCCATAAGTCTACATTAGGAACGTACATAATAATGTCCATAAGTCTACATTAGGAACGTCCATAATAATGTCCATAAGTCTACATTAGGAACGTTCATAATGATGTCCATAAGTCTACATTAGGAACGTCCATAATAATGTCCATAAGTCTACATTAGGAACGTTCATAATGATGTCCATAAGTCTACATTAGGAACATCCATAATAATGTCCATAAGTCTACATTAGGAACGTCCATAATGATGTCCATAAGTCTACATTAGGAACGTCCAAAATGATGTCCATAAGTCTACATTAGGAACGTCCATAGTAATGTCCATAAGTCTACATTAGGAACGTCCAAAATGATGTCCATAAGTCTACATTAGGAACGTCCATAGTAATGTCCATAAGTCTACATTAGGAACGTCCATAATAACGTCCATAAGTCTACATTAGAAACGTCCCTAATGATGTCCATAAGTCTACATTAGGAACGTCCATAATGACGTCCATAAGTCTACATTAGGAACGTCCATAATAATGTCCATAAGTCTACATTAGGAACGTACATAATAACGTCCATAAGTCTACATTAGGAACGACATAATAATGTCCATAAGTCTACATTAAGAACTTCCATAATGATGTCCATAAGTCTACATTAGGAACGTCCATAATGACGTCCAAAAGTCTACATTAGGAACGTCCATAATAACGTCCATAAGTCTACATTAGGAACGTCCATAATAACGTCCATAAGTCTACATTAGGAACGTCCATAATGATGTCCATAAGTCTACATTAGGAACGTCCATAATAATGTCCATAAGTCTACATTAGGAACGTTCATAATGATGTCCATAAGTCTACATTAGGAACGTTCATAATAATGTCCATAAGTCTACATTAGGAACATCCATAATAATGTCCATAAGTCTACATTAGGAACGTCCATAATGATGTCCATAAGTCTACATTAGGAACGTTCATAATAATGTCCATAAGTCTACATTAGGAACGTCCATAATAACGTCCATAAGTCTACATTAGGAACGTCCATAATAATGTCCATAAGTCTACATTAGGAACGTCCATAATAATGTCCATAAGTCTACATTAGGAACGTCCATAGTAATGTCCATAAGTCTACATTAGGAACGTACATAATGACGTCCATAAGTCTACATTAGGAACGTCCATAATAATGTCCATAAGACTACATTAGGAACGTCCATAATGATGTCCATAAGTCTACATTAGGAACGTCCATGATAATGTCCATAAGTCTACATTAGGAACGTCCATAATGATGTCCATAAGTCTACATTAGGAACGTACATAATAACGTCCATAAGTCTACATTAGGAACGTCCATATGCCATAAGTCACATTAGGAACGTCCATAATGATGTCCATAAGTCTACATTAGGAACGTCAAGTCATAAGTCTAATAGGAACGTCCATAATGATGTCCGTAAGTCTACATTAGGAACGTCCATAATAATGTCCGTAAGTCTACATTAGGAACGTACATAATGATGTCCATAAGTCTACATTAGGAACGTCCATAATAACGTCCATAAGTCTACATTAGGAACGTTCATAATGACGTCCATAAGTCTACATTAGGAACGTACATAATAATGTCCATAAGTCTACATTAGGAACGTACATAATGATGTCCATAAGTCTACATTAGGAACGTCCATAATAACGTCCATAAGTCTACATTAGGAACGTCCATAATAACGTCCATAAGTCTAGATTAGGAACGTCCAATGATGTCCATAAGTCTACATTAGGAACGTCCATAATGATGTCCATAAGTCCACATTAGGAATGTCCATAATAACGTCCATAAGTCTACATTAGGAACGTCCATAATGATGTCCATAAGTCTACATTAGGAACGTCCATAATGATGTCCATAAGTCTACATTAGGAACGTCCATAATAATGTCCATAAGTCTACATTAGGAACGTCCATAATGATGTCCATAAGTCTACATTAGGAACGTCCATAATAATGTCCATAAGTCTACATTAGGAACGTCCATAATGATGTCCATAAGTCTACATTAGGAACGTCCAAAATGATGTCCATAAGTCTATATTAGGAACGTCCATAATAACGTCCGTAAGTCTACATTAGGAACGTCCATAATGATGTCCATAAGTCTACATTAGGAACGTCCATAATAATGTCCGTAAGTCTACATTAGGAACGTCCATAATGATGTCCATAAGTCTACATTAGGAACGTCCATAATAACGTCCATAAGTCTATATTAGGAACGTTCATAATGACGTCCATAAGTCTACATTAGGAACGTACATAATGATGTCCATAAGTCTACATTAGGAACGTCCATAATGATGTCCATAAGTCTACATTAGGAACGTCCATAATAACGTCCATAAGTCTACATTAGAACGTCCATAATGATGTCCATAAGTCTACATTAGGAACGTCCATAATAACGTCCATAAGTCTACATTAGGAACGTTCATAATGACGTCCATAAGTCTACATTAGGAACGTCCATAATGATGTCCATAAGTCTACATTAGGAACGTCCATAATAACGTCCATAAGTCCACATTAGGAACGTACATAATGATGTCCATAAGTCTACATTAGGAACGTCCATAATGATGTCCATAAGTCTACATTAGGAACGTCCATAATGATGTCCATAAGTCTACATTAGGAACGTCCATAATAACGTCCATAAGTCTACATTAGGAACGTTCATAATGACGTCCATAAGTCTACATTAGGAACGTACATAATGATGTCCATAAGTCTACATTAGGAACGTCCATAATGATGTCCATAAGTCTACATAGGAACGTCCATAATAACGTCCATAAGTCTACATTAGGAACGTTCATAATGACGTCCATAAGGTCTACATTAGGAACGTACATAATGATGTCCATAAGTCTACATTAGGAACGTACATAATGATGTCCATAAGTCTACATTAGGAACGTCCATAATAACGTCCATAAGTCTACATTAGGAACGTACATAATAACGTCCATAAGTCTACATTAGGAACGTACATAAGGATGTCCATAAGTCTACATTAGGAACGTCCATAATGATGTCCATAAGTCTACATTAGGAACGTCCATAATAATGTCCATAAGTCTACATTAGGAACGTCCAAAATGATGTCCATAAGTCTACATTAGGAACGTCCATAATAATGTCCATAAGTCTACATTAGGAACGTACATAATAACGTCCATAAGTCTACATTAGGAACGTCCATAATGATGTCCATAAGTCTACATTAGGAACGTCCATAATAATGTCCGTAAGTCTACATTAGGAACGTACATAATGATGTCCATAAGTCTACATTAGGAACGTCCATAATAACGTCCATAAGTCTACATTAGGAACGTTCATAATGACGTCCATAAGTCTACATTAGGAACGTACATAATAATGTCCATAAGTTACATTAGGAACGTACATAATGATGTCCATAAGTCTACATTAGGAACGTACATAATGATGTCCATAAGTCTACATTAGGAACATCCATAATAACGTCCATAAGTCTACATTAGGAACGTACATAATAATGTCCATAAGTCTACATTAGGAACGTCCATAATGATGTCCATAAGTCTACATTAGGAATGTCCATAATGATGTCCATAAGTCTACATTAGGAACGTACATAATAATGTCCATAAGTCTACATTAGGAACATCCATAATGATGTCCATAAGTCCACATTAGGAATGTCCATAATAACGTCCATAAGTCTACATTAGGAACGTCCATAATGATGTCCATAAGTCTACATTAGGAACGTGCATAATAATGTCCATAAGTCTACATTAGGAACGTCATAATGATGTCCATAAGTCTACATTAGGAACGTCCATAATAATGTCCATAAGTCTACATTAGGAACGTACATAATAACGTCCATAAGTCTACATTAGGAACGTACATAATAATGTCCATAAGTCTACATTAAGAACTTCCATAATGATGTCCATAAGTCTACATTAGGAACGTCCATAATAACGTCCATAAGTCTACATTAGGAACGTCCATAATAATGTCCATAAGTCTACATTAGGAACGTCCATAATGATGTCCATAAGTCTACATTAGGAACGTCCATAATGATGTCCATAAGTCTACATTAGGAACATCCATAATAATGTCCATACGTCTACATTAGGAACGTCCATAATGATGTCCATAAGTCTACATTAGGAACGTTCATAATAATGTCCATAAGTCTACATTAGGAACATCCATAATAATGTCCATAAGTCTACATTAGGAACGTCCATAATGATGTCCATAAGTCTACATTAGGAACGTCCATAATAACGTCCATAAGTCTACATTAGGAACGTCCATAATAATGTCCATAAGTCTACATTAGGAACGGACATAATAATGTCCATAAGTCTACATTAGGAACGTCCATAATAACGTCCATAAGTCTACATTAGGAACATCCATAATAATGTCCATAAGTCTACATTAGGAACGTTCATAATAATGTCCATAAGTCTACATTAGGAACGTCCATAATAACGTCCATAAGTCTACATTAGGAACGTCCATAATAATGTCCATAAGTCTACATTAGGAACGGACATAATAATGTCCATAAGTCTACATTAGGAACGTCCATAATGATGTCCATAAGTCTACATTAGGAACGTCCATAATAATGTCCATAAGTCTACATTAGGAACGTACATAATGATGTCCATAAGTCTACATTAGGAACGTCCATAGTAATGTCCATAAGTCTACATTAGGAACGTACATAATGACGTCCATAAGTCTACATTAGGAACGTCCATAATAATGTCCATAAGTCTACATTAGGAACATCCATAATGATGTCCATAAGTCTACATTAGGAACGTCCATGATAATGTCCATAAGTCTACATTAGGAACGTCCATAATGATGTCCATAAGTCTACATTAGGAACGTACATAATAACGTCCATAAGTCTACATTAGGAACGTCCATAATGATGTCCATAAGTCTACATTAGGAACGTCCATAATGATGTCCATAAGTCTACATTAGGAACTTCCATAATGATGTCCATAAGTCTACATTAGGAACGTTCATAATGACGTCCATAAGTCTACATTAAGAACGTCCATAATGATGTCCATAAGTCTACATTAGGAACGTTCATAATAACGTCCATAAGTCTACATTTGGAACGTCCATAATAACGTCCATAAATCTACATTAGGAACGTTCATAATGATGTCCATAAGTCTACATTAGGAACATCCATAATAATGTCCATAAGTCTACATTAGGAACGTTCATAATGATGTCCATAAGTCTACATTAGGAACGTCCATAATAATGTCCATAAGTCTACATTAGGAACGTCCATAATAATGTCCATAAGTCTACATTAGGAACGTACATAATAATGTCCATAAGTCTACATTAGGAACGTTCATAATGATGTCCATAAGTCTACATTAGGAACATCCATAATAATGTCCATAAGTCTACATTAGGAACGTCCATAATGATGTCCATAAGTCTACATTAGGAACGTCCAAAATGATGTCCATAAGTCTACATTAGGAACGTCCATAGTAATGTCCATAAGTCTACATTAGGAACGTCCAAAATGATGTCCATAAGTCTACATTAGGAACGTCCATAGTAATGTCCATAAGTCTACATTAGGAACGTCCATAATAACGTCCATAAGTCTACATTAGAAACGTCCATAATGATGTCCATAAGTCTACATTAGGAACGTCCATAATGACGTCCATAAGTCTACATTAGGAACGTCCATAATGGTGTCCATAAGTCTACATTAGGAACGTGCATAATGATGTCCATAAGTCTACATTAGGAACGTCCATAAGTCTACATTAGGAACGTCCATAATGATGTCCATAAGTCTACATTAGGAACGTCCATAAGTCTACATTAGGAATGTCCATAATGATGTCCATAAGTCTACATTAGGAACGTGCATAATGATGTCCATAAGTCTACATTAGGAACGTCCATAATGATGTCCATAAGTCTACATTAGGAACGTCCATAAGTCTACATTAGGAACGTCCATAATGATGTCCATAAGTCTACATTAGGAACGTCCATAAGTCTACATTAGGAACGTGCATAATGATGTCCATAAGTCTACATTAGGAACGTCCATAAGTCTACATTAGGAACGTGCATAATGATGTCCATAAGTCTACATTAGGAACGTTCCTAAGTCTACAGTAGGAACGTCCATAATAATGTCCATAAGTCTACATTAGGAACGTGCATAATGATGTCCATAAGTCTACATTAGGAACGTCCATAATAACGTCCATAAGTCTACATTAGGAACGTTCATAATGACGTCCATAAGTGTACATTAGGAACGTCCATGATGTCCATAAGTTTACATTAGGAACGTCCATAATGATGTCCATAAGTCTACATTAGGAACGTTCATAATGACGTCCATAAGTCTACATTAGGAACGTACATAATGATGTCCATAAGTCTACATTAGGAACGTACATAATAACGTCCATAAGTCTACATTAGGAACGTACATAATGATGTCCATAAGTCTACATTAGGAACGTCCATAATGATTTCCATAAGTCCACATTAGGAATGTCCATAATAACATCCATAAGTCTACATTAGGAACGTCCATAATAACGTCCATAAGTCTACATTAGGAACGTACATAATAACGTCCATAAGTCTACATTAGGAACGTACATAATAACGTCCATAAGTCTACATTAGGAACGTCCATAATGATGTCCATAAGTCTACATTAGGAACGTCCATAATGATGTCCATAAGTCTACATTAGGAACGTACATAATGATGTCCATAAGTCTACATTAGGAACGTCCATAATGATGTCCATAAGTCTACATTAGGAACGTCCAAAATGATGTCCATAAGTCTACATTAGGAACGTCCATAATAATGTCCATAAGTCTACATTAGGAACGTCCATACTGATGTCCATAAGTCTACATTAGGAACGTACATAATAATGTCCATAAGTCTACATTAGGAACGTCCATAATAACGTCCATAAGTCTACATTAGGAACGTCCATAATAATGTCCATAAGTCTACATTAGGAACGGACATAATAATGTCCATAAGTCTACATTAGGAACGTCCATAATGATGTCCATAAGTCTACATTAGGAACGTCCATAATAATGTCCATAAGTCTACATTAGGAACGTCCATAATGATGTCCATAAGTCTACATTAGGAACGTCCATAGTAATGTCCATAAGTCTACATTAGGAACGTACATAATGACGTCCATAAGTCTACATTAGGAACGTCCATAATAATGTCCATAAGTCTACATTAGGAACGTCCATAATGATGTCCATAAGTCTACATTAGGAACGTCCATGATAATGTCCATAAGTCTACATTAGGAACGTCCATAATAACGTCCATAAGTCTACATTAGGAACGTCCATAATGATGTCCATAAGTCTACATTAGGAACGTCCATAATGATGTCCGTAAGTCTACATTAGGAACGTCCATAATGATGTCCATAAGTCTACATTAGGAACGTCCATAATGATGTCCGTAAGTCTACATTAGGAACTTCCATAATGATGTCCATAAGTCTACATTAGGAACGTTCATAATGACGTCCATAAGTCTACATTAAGAACGTCCATAATGATGTCCATAAGTCTACATTAGGAACGTTCATAATAACGTCCATAAGTCTACATTAGGAACGTCCATAATAACGTCCATAAGTCTACATTAGGAACGTTCATAATGATGTCCATAAGTCTACATTAGGAACATCCATAATAATGTCCATAAGTCTACATTAGGAACGTTCATAATGATGTCCATAAGTCTACATTAGGAACGTGCATAATAATGTCCATAGGTCTACATTAGGAACGTGCATAATAATGTCCATAAGTCTACATTAGGAACGTCCATACTGATGTCCATAAGTCTACATTAGGAACGTACATAATAATGTCCATAAGTCTACATTAGGAACGTGCATAATAATGTCCATAAGTCTACATTAGGAACGTACATAATGATGTCCATAAGTCTACATTATTAACGTCCATAATAATGTCCATAAGTCTACATTAGGAACGTTCATAATAATGTCCATAAGTCTACATTAGGAACGTACATAATAATGTCCATAAGTCTACATTAGGAACGTCCATAATAATGTCCATAAGTCTACATTAGGAACGTCCATAATAATGTCCATAAGTCTACATTAGGAACGTTCATAATGATGTCCATAAGTCTACATTAGGAACGTCCATAATAATGTCCATAAGTCTACATTAGGAACGTCCATAATAATGTCCATAAGTCTACATTAGGAACGTACATAATAATGTCCATAAGTCTACATTAGGAACGTTCATAATGATGTCCATAAGTCTACATTAGGAACATCCATAATAATGTCCATAAGTCTACATTAGGAACGTCCATAATGATGTCCATAAGTCTACATTAGGAACGTCCAAAATGATGTCCATAAGTCTACATTAGGAACGTCCATAATAACGTCCATAAGTCTACATTAGAAACGTCCCTAATGATGTCCATAAGTCTACATTAGGAACGTCCATAATGACGTCCATAAGTCTACATTAGGAACGTCCATAATGATGTCCATAAGTCTACATTAGGAACGTGCATAATGATGTCCATAAGTCTACATTAGGAACGTCCATAAGTCTACATTAGGAACGTCCATAATGATGTCCATAAGTCTACATTAGGAACGTCCATAAGTCTATATTAGGAATGTCCATAATGATGTCCATAAGTCTACATTAGGAACGTGCATAATGATGTCCATAAGTCTACATTAGGAACGTCCATAATGATGTCCATAAGTCTACATTAGGAACGTCCATAAGTCTACATTAGGAACGTCCATAATGATGTCCATAAGTCTACATTAGGAACGTCCATAAGTCTACATTAGGAACGTGCATAATGATGTCCATAAGTCTACATTAGGAACGTCCATAAGTCTACATTAGGAACGTGCATAATGATGTCCATAAGTCTACATTAGGAACGTTCCTAAGTCTACAGTAGGAACGTCCATAATAATGTCCATAAGTCTACATTAGGAACGTGCATAATGATGTCCATAAGTCTACATTAGGAACGTCCATAATAACGTCCATAAGTCTACATTAGGAACGTTCATAATGACGTCCATAAGTGTACATTAGGAACGTCCATGATGTCCATAAGTTTACATTAGGAACGTCCATAATGATGTCCATAAGTCTACATTAGGAACGTTCATAATGACGTCCATAAGTCTACATTAGGAACGTACATAATGATGTCCATAAGTCTACATTAGGAACGTCCATAATAACGTCCATAAGTCTACATTAGGAACGTACATAATAACGTCCATAAGTCTACATTAGGAACGTACATAATAATGTCCATAAGTCTACATTAGGAACGTCCATAATGATGTCCATAAGTCCACATTAGGAATGTCCATAATAACATCCATAAGTCTACATTAGGAACGTCCATAATAACGTCCATAAGTCTACATTAGGAACGTACATAATAACGTCCATAAGTCTACATTAGGAACGTACATAATAACGTCCATAAGTCTACATTAGGAACGTCCATAATGATGTCCATAAGTCTACATTAGGAACGTCCATAATGATGTCCATAAGTCTACATTAGGAACGTACATAATGATGTCCATAAGTCTACATTAGGAACGTACATAATAATGTCCATAAGTCTACATTAGGAACGTCCATAATGATGTCCATAAGTCTACATTAGGAACGTCCATAATGATGTCCATAAGTCTACATTAGGAACGTCCAAAATGATGTCCATAAGTCTACATTAGGAACGTCCATAATAATGTCCATAAGTCTACATTAGGAACGTCCATACTGATGTCCATAAGTCTACATTAGGAACGTACATAATAATGTCCATAAGTCTACATTAGGAACGTGCATAATAATGTCCATAAGTCTACATTAGGAACGTACATAATGATGTCCATAAGTCTACATTAGGAACGTCCATAATAATGTCCATAAGTCTACATTAGGAACGTCCATAATAATGTCCATAAGTCTACATTAGGAACGTTCATAATGATGTCCATAAGTCTACATTAGGAACATCCATAATAATGTCCATAAGTCTACATTAGGAACGTCCATAATGATGTCCATAAGTCTACATTAGGAACGTCCAAAATGATGTCCATAAGTCTACATTAGGAACGTCCATAGTAATGTCCATAAGTCTACATTAGGAACGTCCAAAATGATGTCCATAAGTCTACATTAGGAACGTCCATAGTAATGTCCATAAGTCTACATTAGGAACGTCCATAATAACGTCCATAAGTCTACATTAGAAACGTCCATAATGATGTCCATAAGTCTACATTAGGAACGTCCATAATGACGTCCATAAGTCTACATTAGGAACGTCCATAATGATGTCCATAAGTCTACATTAGGAACGTGCATAATGATGTCCATAAGTCTACATTAGGAACGTCCATAATGATGTCCATAAGTCTACATTAGGAACGTCCATAAGTCTGCATTAGGAACGTCCATAATGATGTCCATAAGTCTACATTAGGAACATCCATAATGATGTCCATAAGTCTACATTAGGAACGTCCATAATGATGTCCATAAGTCTACATTAGGAACGTCCATAATGACGTCCATAAGTCTACATTAGGAACGTCCATAATGACGTCCATAAGTCTACATTAGGAACGTCCATAATAATGTCCATAAGTCTACATTAGGAACATCCATAATGATGTCCATAAGTCTACATTAGGAACGTCCATAATGACGTCCATAAGTCTACATTAGGAACGTCCATAATGACGTCCATAAGTCTACATTAGGAACGTTCATAATGACGTCCATAAGTCTACATCAGGAACGTCCATAATGACGTCCATAAGTCTACATTAGGAACGTCCATAATAATGTCCATAAGTCTACATTAGGAACATCCATAATGATGTCCATAAGTCTACATTAGGAACGTCCATAATGACGTCCATAAGTCTACATTAGGAACGTCCATAATGACGTCCATAAGTCTACATTAGGAACGTTCATAATGATGTCCATAAGTCTACATTAGGAACGTCCATAATGATGTCCATAAGTCTACATTAGGAACGTTAATAATGATGTCCATAAGTCTACATTAGGAACGTCCATAATAATGTCCATAAGTCTACGTTAGGAACGTCCATAATGATGTCCATAAGTCTACATTAGGAACGTTAATAATGATGTCCATAAGTCTACATTAGGAACGTCCATAATGATGTCCATAAGTCTACATTAGGAACGTTAATAATGATGTCCATAAGTCTACATTAGTAACGTCCATAATAATGTCCATAAGTCTACATTAGGAACGTCCATAATAATGTCCATAAGTCTACATTAGGAACGTTCATAATGATGTCCATAAGTCTACATTAGGAACGTCCATAATAATGTCCATAAGTCTACATTAGGAACGTCCATAATAATGTCCATAAGTCTACATTAGGAACGTCCATAATGACGTCCATAAGTCTACATTAGGAACGTTCATAATGATGTCCATAAGTCTACATTAGGAACGTCCATAATGATGTCCATAAGTCTACATTAGGAACGTTAATAATGATGTCCATAAGTCTACATTAGGAACGTACCTAATGATGTCCATAAGTCTACAATAGGAGCTCCACTTTTCTCAAAACATTAATGGAAAACACGGGGCACCCTAAACTGGTGTCCAGGCCTCCAACACACCATGGCATCCTGGATGAGAACCACTGAACTGTTATGTCCTCCCCCACGGACCTAACGTCTAAGACTGACTGAACATGTTATCTCCTGAACCCAGATACAAGGTCAAAATGAATAGGGATTTTCTGGACATAGTAAGGTATGCTTTGGTTGTAATTAGGATCAGGTGCTCGTTCTCTTTTAAGCTTTTTCTATCGCTTGCGCTGCCTGGTGTTGGAGACTGGAGCCCCATCAGTGTCTCAGTCATTGTGATGGATCTGCCTGTGCTTCATTATGGATATCCTTACAACCCGGCCCATTATTGTGGGTATTCTTTTAAAAAGGTGCAAGCAAATGAGTGTGCGACCTTTTAACACAGTAACCATGTCGCCATGGTTAAAATGGCGACATGAGGACTCTCATGTTGCACAGTCAAACATTGCATGTCCGTATACAAGTCCTATCATGCTTACCTATCTAGATAGAACTGTGCAAGTCTTTATGACGCTAACATTTATCCTGGCACTCATGTAAGTACTGCAGTCATGTATGCTCAGCGCTGCTCCGGGTTCTCTCTTCCCTTCTCTGCGTGCTCCACTTTTGTGTGTGACCTTTCAAATCCTATATTATAATTCGCTAATTATGTTTGCGAGAAGCCGTCATGCGCAGTAGAGTTGGCTACGCGCCCTGCAGTCATGTGCAGTACAAACTGCCTGCGCCGCGGCTGATACGGAGCAAGGGTCTCCAAATCTGGCCCGGTTCTGGTGCGCAGAGAGGCCTATGTTCTAAATTGGGAGTGCCCAGCTCCGTATCAGCCGCAGCGCTTTTGGGAAGTCAGTACTGTGCATGACTGCAGCTCCGCCAGTATTGGCCTGTGTGTATGGGCTTTATAACTAGTGTGAACCATAAAAGAACACAAAATAAAATCCTCACTGACCCATGAAAAGGCATAGGTAACACACCAATACGGTGTACCTAATATTAATCCTCCTAAAAGGAAGGAATCATGTTCCCAATCTTCCAAAAAAACCCGGTCTAAATGTTCCCGGGGCACTGGTACCAGAGGACGAGACGCTGGGTTCTGGAGTCTAGAGTGTCTCCTGAGTAGAATCTAACATAGAGGAGGGGTAAACCTGCGCCTCCCCAGTGACTAAACAGATCATCAGGATTTGGGGGAGTTAACCCACTGTATGACATGTCTAGTATTCAGGGGGTTAAAAGATCCATTTAAATCGTAGGGGATTTCTTTGCCCCATAATTAGTCCATTTAGGCTTTATACATGTGGCCCATCAGGGAGTACCAGGTCCCCTCGGGTCTTATCCATCCAGGTAAAGCAGGGCAAATCCAGAGCTGACGGACTGCACCCCCAGCTGCCAAAACGCTAGTCTGATACAAACTGCCAGAGGCCTGGTGTAATGTCCTGCTGGAGGTACGTACCGGTGCAATGTCCTGCTGGAGGCACGTACCGGTGTAATGCCCTGCTGGAGGCACGTACCTGTGTAATGTTCTGCTGGAGGCACGTACCGGTGTAATGTCCTGCTGGAGGCACGTACCTGTGTAATGTTCTGCTGGAGGCACGTACCTGTGTAATGTCCTGCTGGAGGTACGTACCGGTGTAATGTCCTGCTGGAGGCACGTACCGGTGTAATGTCCTGCTGGAGGCACGTACCTGTGTAATGCCCTGCTGGAGGTACGTACCGGTGCAATGTCCTGCTGGAGGCACGTACCGGTGTAATGTCCTGCTGGAGGCACGTACCTGTGTAATGTCCTGCTGGAGGTACGTACCGGTGTAATGTACTGCTGGAGGCACGTACCGGTGCAATGTCCTGCTGGAGGCACGTACCGGTGTAATGTCCTGCTGGAGGCACGTACCGGTGTAATGCCCTGCTGGAGGCACGTACCGGTGCAATGTCCTGCTGGAGGCACGTACCGGTGTAATGCCCTGCTGGAGGCACGTACCGGTGTAATGTCGTGCTGGAGGCACGTACCGGTGTAATGTCCTGCCGGAGGCACGTACCGGTGCAATGTCCTGCCGGAGGCACGTACCGGTGTAATGTCCTGCCGGAGGCACGTACCGGTGTAATGCCCTGCTGGAGGCACGTACCTGTGTAATGTCCTGCTGGAGGCACGTACCTGTGTAATGTCCTGCTGGAGGCACGTACCGGTGTAATGCCCTGCTGGAGGCACGTACCGGTGCAATGTCCTGCTGGAGGCACGTACCGGTGTAATGCCCTGCTGGAGGCACGTACCGGTGTAATGCCCTGCTGGAGGCACGTACCGGTGTAATGCCCTGCTGGAGGCACGTACCGGTGTAATGTCCTGCTGGAGTCACGTACCTGTGTAATGTCCTTCTGGAGGCACGTACCGGTGTAATGTCCTGCTGGAGGCACGTACCGGTGTAATGTCCTGCTGGAGGCACGTACCGGTGTAATGTCCTGCTGGAGGTACGTACCGGTGCAATGTCCTGCTGGAGGCACGTACCGGTGCAATGTCCTGCTGGAGGCACGTACCGGTGCAATGTCCTGCTGGAGGTACGTACCGGTGTAATGTCCTGCTGGAGGCACGTACCGGTGTAATGTCCTGCTGGAGGTACGTACCTGTGTAATGCCCTGCTGGAGGCACGTACCGGTGTAATGCCCTGCTGGAGGTACGTACCGGTGTAATGCCCTGCTGGAGGCACGTACCGGTGTAATGCCCTGCTGGAGGTACGTACCGGTGTAATGCCCTGCTGGAGGTACGTACCTGTGTAATGTCCTGCTGGAGGCACGTACCGGTGTAATGTCCTGCTGGAGGCACGTACCGGTGTAATGTCCTGCTGGAGGTACGTACCTGTGTAATGCCCTGCTGGAGGCACGTACTGGTGTAATGCCCTGCTGGAGGTACGTACCGGTGTAATGCCCTGCTGGAGGCACGTACCGGTGTAATGCCCTGCTGGAGGTACGTACCGGTGTAATGCCCTGCTGGAGGTACGTACCTGTGCAATGTCCTGCTGGAGGCACGTACCGGTGTAATGTCCTGCTGGAGGCACGTACCGGTGTAATGTCCTGCCGGAGGTACGTACCGATGTAATGCCCTGCTGGAGGCACGTACCGGTGTAATGCCCTGCTGGAGGCACGTACCGGTGTAATGTCGTGCTGGAGGCACGTACCGGTGTAATGTCCTGCCGGAGGCACGTACCGGTGCAATGTCCTGCCGGAGGCACGTACCGGTGCAATGTCCTGCCGGAGGCACGTACCAGTGTAATGCCCTGCTGGAGGCACGTACCGGTGTAATGTCCTGCTGGAGGCACGTACCGGTGTAATGTCCTGCTGGAGGCACGTACCGATGTAATGTCCTGCTGGAGGCACGTACCGATGTAATGTCCTGCTGGAGGCACGTACCGGTGTAATGTCCTGCTGGAGGCACGTACCGGTGTAATGCCCTGCTGGAGGCACGTACCGGTGTAATGTCCTGCTGGAGGCACGTACCGGTGTAATGCCCTGCTGGAGGCACGTACCGGTGTAATGTCCTGCTGGAGGCACGTACTGGTGTAATGTCCTGCTGGAGGCACGTACCGGTGTAATGTCCTGCTGGAGGCACGTACCTGTGTAATGTCCTGTTGGAGGCACGTACCGATGTAATGTCCTGCTCGAGGCACGTACCGGTGTAATGTCCTGCTGGAGGCACGTACCGGTGTAATGCCCTGCTGGCGGTACGTACCGGTGTAATATCCTGCTGGAGGCACGTACCGGTGTAATGTCCTGCTGGAGGCACGTACCGGTGTAATGTCCTGTTGGAGGCACGTACCGGTGTAATGTCCTGCTGGAGGCACGTACCTGTGTAATGTCCTGCTGGAGGCACGTACCGGTGTAATGTCCTGCTGGAGGTACGTACCTGTGTAATGTCCTGCTGGAGGCACGTACCGGTGTAATGTCCTGCTGGAGGCACGTACCGGTGCAATGTCCTGCTGGAGGCACGTACCGGTGCAATGTCCTGCTGGAGGCACGTACCGGTGTAATGCCCTGCTGGAGGCACGTACCTGTGTAATGCCCTGCTGGAGGCACGTACCGGTGCAATGTCCTGCTGGAGGCACGTACCTGTGTAATGTCCTGCTGGAGGCACGTACCTGTGTAATGTCCTGCTGGAGGCACGTACCTGTGTAATGTCCTGCTGGAGGCACGTACCGGTGCAATGCCCTGCTGGAGGCACGTACCGGTGCAATGTCCTGCTGGAGGCACGTACCGGTGTAATGCCCTGCTGGAGGCACGTACCGGTGTAATGTCCTGCTGGAGGCACGTACCTGTGTAATGTCCTTCTGGAGGCACGTACCGGTGTAATGTCCTGCTGGAGGTACGTACCGGTGTAATGTCCTGCTGGAGGCACGTACCGGTGTAATGTCCTGCTGGAGGCACGTACCGGTGCAATGTCCTGCTGGAGGTACGTACCGGTGTAATGTCCTGCTGGAGGCACGTACCGGTGTAATGTCCTGCTGGAGGTACGTACCTGTGTAATGCCCTGCTGGAGGCACGTACCGGTGTAATGCCCTGCTGGAGGTACGTACCGGTGTAATGCCCTGCTGGAGGCACGTACCGGTGTAATGCCCTGCTGGAGGTACGTACCGGTGTAATGCCCTGCTGGAGGTACGTACCTGTGTAATGTCCTGCTGGAGGCACGTACCGGTGTAATGTCCTGCTGGAGGCACGTACCGGTGTAATGCCCTGCTGGAGGCACGTACCGGTGTAATGCCCTGCTGTGGGTGTAATGTCCTGCTGGAGGCACGTACCGGTGTAATGTCCTGCTGGAGGCACGTACCGGTGTAATGCCCTGCTGGAGGCACGTACCGGTGTAATGCCCTGCTGGAGGCACGTACCGGTGTAATGCCCTGCTGGAGGCACGTACCGGTGTAATGTCCTGCTGGAGGCACGTACCGGTGCAATGTCCTGCTGGAGGCACGTACCGGTGTAATGTCCTGCTGGAGGCACGTACCTGTGTAATGTCCTGCTGGAGGCACGTACCGGTGTAATGTCCTGCTGGAGGCACGTACCGATGTAATGCCCTGCTGGAGGCACGTACCGGTGTAATGCCCTGCTGGAGGCACGTACCGGTGTAATGCCCTGCTGGAGGCACGTACCGGTGTAATGTCCTGCTGGAGGCACGTACCGGTGCAATGTCCTGCTGGAGGCACGTACCGGTGCAATGTCCTGCTGGAGGCACGTACCGGTGTAATGCCCTGCTGGAGGCACGTACCGGTGTAATGTCCTGCTGGAGGTACATACCGGTGTAATGTCCTGCTGGAGGTACGTACCTGTATAATGTCCTGCTGGAGGCACGTACCTGTGTAATGTCCTGCTGGAGGCACGTACTGGTGTAATGTCCTGCTGGAGGCACGTACCGGTGCAATGTCCTGCTGGAGGCACGTACCGATGTAATGTCCTGCTGGAGGCACGTACCGGTGTAATGTCCTGCTGGAGGTACGTACCGGTGTAATGTCCTGCTGGAGGCACGTACCGGTGTAATGCCCTGCTGGAGGCACGTACCGGTGTAATGTCCTGCTGGAGGTACGTACCGGTGTAATGTCCTGCTGGAGGCACGTACCGGTGTAATGTCCTGCTGGAGGCACGTACCGGTGCAATGTCCTGCTGGAGGCACATACCGATGTAATGTCCTGCCGGAGGCACGTACCGATGTAATGTCATGCTGGAGGCACGTACCGGTGCAATGTCCTGCTGGAGGCACGTACCTGTGTAATGTCCTGCTGGAGGCACGTACCGGTGCAATGTCCTGCTGGAGGCACGTACCGGTGCAATGTCCTGCTGGAGGCACGTACCTGTGTAATGTCCTGCTGGAGGCACGTACCGGTGCAATGTCCTGCTGGAGGCACGTACCGGTGTAATGTCCTGCTGGAGGCACGTACCGGTGCAATGTCCTGCCGGAGGCACGTACCGATGTAATGTCCTGCTGGAGGCACGTACCGGTGTAATGTCCTGCTGGAGGCACGTACCGGTGCAATGTCCTGCTGGAGGCACGTACCGATGTAATGTCCTGCCGGAGGCACGTACCGGTGCAATGTCCTGCCGGAGGCACGTACCGGTGCAATGTCCTGCCGGAGGCACGTACCGGTGTAATGTCCTGCCGGAGGCACGTACCGGTGTAATGTCCTGCCGGAGGCACGTACCGGTGTAATGTCCTGCTGGAGGCACGTACCGGTGTAATGTCCTGCTGGAGGCACGTACCTGTGTAATGTCCTGCTGGAGGCACGTACCGGTGTAATGTCCTGCTGGAGGTACGTACCTGTGTAATGTCCTGCTGGAGGCACGTACCGGTGTAATGTCCTGCCGGAGGCATGTACCGGTGCAATGTCCTGCCGGAGGCACGTACCGGTGTAATGTCCTGCCGGAGGCACGTACCGGTGTAATGTCCTGCCGGAGCCACGTACCGGTGTAATGTCCTGCTGGAGGCACGTACCGGTGTAATGTCCTGCTGGAGGCACGTACCTGTGTAATGTCCTGCTGGAGGCACGTACCGGTGTAATGTCCTGCTGGAGGTACGTACCGGTGCAATGTCCTGCTGGAGGCACGTACCGGTGTAATGCCCTGCTGGAGGCACGTACCGGTGCAATGTCCTGCTGGAGGCACGTACCGGTGTAATGTCCTGCTGGAGGCACGTACCGGTGTAATGTCCTGCTGGAGGCACGTACCGGTGTAATGCCCTGCTGGAGGCACGTACCGGTGTAATGTCCTGCTGGAGGCACGTACCTGTGTAATGTCCTGCTGGAGGCACGTACCGGTGTAATGCCCTGCTGGAGGCACGTACCGTTGTAATGTCCTGCTGGAGGCACGTACCTGTGTAATGTCCTGCTGGAGGCACGTACCGGTGCAATGTCCTGCCGGAGGCACGTAGCGGTGTAATGCCCTGCCGGAGGCACGTACCTGTGTAATGTCCTGCTGGAGGCACGTACCTGTGCAATGCCCTGCCGGAGGCACGTACCGATGCAATGTCCTGCTGGAGGTACGTACCGGTGTAATGTCCTGCTGGAGGCACGTACCGGTGTAATGTCCTGCTGGAGGCACGTACCGGTGCAATGTCCTGCTGGAGGCACGTACCGGTGCAATGTCCTGCTGGACGCACGTACCGGTGCAATGTCCTGCTGGAGGCACGTACCTGTGTAATGTCCTGCTGGAGGCACGTACCGGTGCAATGTCCTGCTGGAGGCACGTACCGGTGTAATGTCCTGCTGGAGGCACGTACCGGTGCAATGTCCTGCCAGAGGCACGTACCGATGTAATGTCCTGCTGGAGGCACGTACCGGTGTAATGTCCTGCTGGAGGCACGTACCGATGTAATGTCCTGCCGGAGGCACGTACCGGTGCAATGTCCTGCCGGAGGCACGTACCGGTGCAATGTCCTGCCGGAGGCACGTACCGGTGTAATGTCCTGCCGGAGGCACGTACCGGTGTAATGTCCTGCCGGAGGCACGTACCGGTGTAATGTCCTGCCGGAGGCACGTACCGGTGTAATGTCCTGCTGGAGGCACGTACCTGTGTAATGTCCTGCTGGAGGCACGTACCGGTGTAATGTCCTGCTGGAGGTACGTACCTGTGTAATGTCCTGCTGGAGGCACGTACCGGTGTAATGTCCTGCCGGAGGCACGTACCGGTGCAATGTCCTGCCGGAGGCACGTACCGGTGTAATGTCCTGCCGGAGCCACGTACCGGTGTAATGTCCTGCCGGAGCCACGTACCGGTGTAATGTCCTGCTGGAGGCACGTACCGGTGTAATGTCCTGCTGGAGGCACGTACCTGTGTAATGTCCTGCTGGAGGCACGTACCGGTGTAATGTCCTGCTGGAGGTACGTACCGGTGCAATGTCCTGCTGGAGGCACGTACCGGTGTAATGCCCTGCTGGAGGCACGTACCGGTGCAATGTCCTGCTGGAGGCACGTACCGGTGTAATGTCCTGCTGGAGGCACGTACCGGTGTAATGCCCTGCTGGAGGCACGTACCGGTGTAATGTCCTGCTGGAGGCACGTACCTGTGTAATGTCCTGCTGGAGGCACGTACCGGTGTAATGCCCTGCTGGAGGCACGTACCGGTGTAATGTCCTGCTGGAGGCACGTACCTGTGTAATGTCCTGCTGGAGGCACGTACCGGTGCAATGTCCTGCTGGAGGCACGTACCGGTGTAATGTCCTGCTGGAGGTACGTACCTGTGTAATGTCCTGCTGGAGGCACGTACCGGTGTAATGTCCTGCCGGAGGCACGTACCGGTGCAATGTCCTGCCGGAGGCACGTACCGGTGTAATGTCCTGCCGGAGCCACGTACCGGTGTAATGTCCTGCCGGAGCCACGTACCGGTGTAATGTCCTGCTGGAGGCACGTACCGGTGTAATGTCCTGCTGGAGGCACGTACCTGTGTAATGTCCTGCTGGAGGCACGTACCGGTGTAATGTCCTGCTGGAGGTACGTACCGGTGCAATGTCCTGCTGGAGGCACGTACCGGTGTAATGCCCTGCTGGAGGCACGTACCGGTGCAATGTCCTGCTGGAGGCACGTACCGGTGTAATGTCCTGCTGGAGGCACGTACCGGTGTAATGTCCTGCTGGAGGCACGTACCGGTGTAATGCCCTGCTGGAGGCACGTACCGGTGTAATGTCCTGCTGGAGGCACGTACCTGTGTAATGTCCTGCTGGAGGCACGTACCGGTGTAATGCCCTGCTGGAGGCACGTACCGGTGTAATGTCCTGCTGGAGGCACGTACCTGTGTAATGTCCTGCTGGAGGCACGTACCGGTGCAATGTCCTGCTGGAGGCACGTACCGGTGCAATGTCCTGCCGGAGGCACGTAGCGGTGTAATGCCCTGCCGGAGGCACGTACCTGTGTAATGTCCTGCTGGAGGCACGTACCGGTGCAATGCCCTGCCGGAGGCACGTACCGATGCAATGTCCTGCTGGAGGTACGTACCGGTGTAATGTCCTGCTGGAGGCACGTACCGGTGTAATGTCCTGCTGGAGGAACGTACCGGTGCAATGTCCTGCTGGAGGCACGTACCGGTGCAATGTCCTGCTGGAGGCACGTACCGGTGCAATGTCCTGCTGGAGGCACGTACCTGTGTAATGTCCTGCTGGAGGCACGTACCGGTGCAATGTCCTGCTGGAGGCACGTACCGGTGCAATGCCCTGCTGGAGGCACGTACCGGTGCAATGTCCTGCTGGAGGCACGTACCGGTGTAATGTCCTGCTGGAGGCACGTACCGGTGCAATGTCCTGCTGGAGGCACGTACCTGTGTAATGTCCTGCTGGAGGCACGTACCGGTGCAATGTCCTGCTGGAGGCACGTACCGGTGCAATGCCCTGCTGGAGGCACGTACCGGTGCAATGTCCTGCTGGAGGCACGTACCGGTGTAATGTCCTGCTGGAGGCACGTACCGGTGTAATGTCCTGCTGGAGGCACGTACCGGTGTAATGTCCTGCTGGAGGCACGTACCGGTGTAATGCCCTGCTGGAGGCACGTACCTGTGTAATGTCCTGCTGGAGGCACGTTCCGGTGTAATGCCCTGCTGGAGGCACGTACCTGTGTAATGTCCTGCTGGAGGCACGTACCGATGCAATGCCCTGCTGGAGGCACGTACCGGTGCAATGTCCTGCTGGAGGCACGTACCGGTGCAATGCCCTGCCGGAGGCACGTACCGATGCAATGTCCTGCTGGAGGTACGTACCGGTGTAATGTCCTGCTGGAGGCACGTACCGGTGTAATGTCCTGCTGGAGGAACGTACCGGTGCAATGTCCTGCTGGAGGCACGTACCGGTGCAATGTCCTGCTGGAGGCACGTACCGGTGCAATGTCCTGCTGGAGGCACGTACCTGTGTAATGTCCTGCTGGAGGCACGTACCGGTGCAATGTCCTGCTGGAGGCACGTACCGGTGCAATGCCCTGCTGGAGGCACGTACCGGTGCAATGTCCTGCTGGAGGCACGTACCGGTGTAATGTCCTGCTGGAGGCACGTACCGGTGCAATGTCCTGCTGGAGGCACGTACCTGTGTAATGTCCTGCTGGAGGCACGTACCGGTGCAATGTCCTGCTGGAGGCACGTACCGGTGCAATGCCCTGCTGGAGGCACGTACCGGTGCAATGTCCTGCTGGAGGCACGTACCGGTGTAATGTCCTGCTGGAGGCACGTACCGGTGTAATGTCCTGCTGGAGGCACGTACCGGTGTAATGTCCTGCTGGAGGCACGTACCGGTGTAATGCCCTGCTGGAGGCACGTACCTGTGTAATGTCCTGCTGGAGGCACGTTCCGGTGTAATGCCCTGCTGGAGGCACGTACCTGTGTAATGTCCTGCTGGAGGCACGTACCGATGCAATGCCCTGCTGGAGGCACGTACCGGTGCAATGTCCTGCTGGAGGCACGTACCGGTGCAATGTCCTGCTGGAGGCACGTACCGGTGCAATGTCCTGCCGGAGGCACGTACCGGTGCAATGCCCTGCCGGAGGCACGTACCTGTGTAATGTCCTGCCAGACACCTCATCTACAATTTAATTACTATGCAAATAGACAGCAGGGGGAGGGACTGGGGAGAGACTAATTAATCACTGCTTAAACTAAATTAATAAGAACAACAGGGGAGACCAGGAGAGGCACTGAAGGGAAATCACGTGGAAAAGGAGAGGAGCCGACAGTGCTCCCTTCTCTGGTTCATACTTTTATTTGTTTTATTTGGAAATGGGGAAGAAAACAGAGATTTCACCCATTTTCATGTATCTCAGGGGGGTCTGAGTTATTTCATTTGTGGGGTACACAAACAGAAATCCATAAGTGTGAGCTCTGCAGTAGGTGATATTTAATGATAAAGGTAATGGATTACAGCCTGTCAGCTATTCAAAAATGGGGATATATTGATCAATAATACTGATTTATATGATGTAGTGATATGATCAATATAATATCACCAGATCATTTGTCTGTATGCACAGTGAATTGTGGGATATAATCACTATTATCTAAACAGATGTGCAGTCTGTACCTGCAGTGCATTGTGGGTTATTATCGCTATAATATAAACAGATCAGCAGTCTGTAACTGCAGTGCATTGTGGGATATACTCACTATAATATAAACATATTAGCAGTCTGTACCTGCAGTGAATTGTGGGATATAATCACTATAATATGAATAGGCCAGCTGTACCTGCATTGCATTGTGGGATATAATCACCATAATATACACAGATCAGCAGTCTGTACCTGCAGTGCATTGTGGGATATACTATAATATTAATAGATCAGCAGTCTGTACCTGCAGTGAATTGTGGGATATGATCACTATAATACACACAGATCAGCAGTCTGTACCTGCAGTGCATTGTGGGATATAATCACTATAATCTGAATAGATCAGTAGTATGTGCCTGCAGTGCATTGTGGGATATAATCACTATAATCTGAATAGATCAGTAGTATGTACCTGCAGTGCATTGTGGGACATGATCACTATAATTTAAAGAGATCAGCAGTCTGTACCTGCAGTGTGTTGTGGGATATAATCACTATAATATAAACAGATCAGCAGTGTGTACCTACAGTGCATTGTGGGATATGATCACTATAATTTAAAAAGATCAGCAGCCTGTACCTGCAGTGCATTGTGGGATATAACCACTATAATATAAACAGAGCAGCAGTGTGTACCTACAGTGCATTGTGGAATATGATCACTATAATTTAAAGAGATCAGCAGTCTGTACCTGCAGTGCATTGTGGGATATAATCACTATAATATAAATAGATCAGCTGTCTGTATGTGCAGTGTGTTGTGGGATATAACCACTGTAATATAAATAGAGCAGCAGTGTATTGTAGGATATAATCTCTGTTCCAAAGAGACACTTGTCGTACCACTCGGTACTGTATGGACTATTTCCAGGGACACACTCGTATGGTGCTATCCAGGAAGCCTGGCGCATCATGTGTTGTGTCAAAGACGCTCTGTGGTTTGCAAGGAATCGTCTGGTGCTGAGGAGAGAACAGGTGACAACACAGGACTGATCCACAGTCTGATCCACAGTCTGCTAAGAGACTATAACATCTTGGACAGCCCTGAAGAGGAGGAGTAGTATCCCCTCCAATGGCTCAATATCACTGTCACCTCCCCTTGGCCCCCTAACCCATGCCCCATATCCCACCCCCCACACACACACCCAATCCCCCAGGCAAATGCCCACAGAGACTTTAATACAGTGAAATAAAGTACAAGTGTTGAGTTCAATAACGTGATGATACAATAAAGTTCAGATGTACCTGTGTGCTGCCAATGTGCACTGCGTCACAGGTATTAAGAATGTTATTGTATTAAATGTATGAATGCACTCTGTATTGGAAAGCATTACTGTACAGAGAAATGTTGTATTGTATTTTACATGTCAAAATAAAGATTATTTTTCAAAAAAAAAATTGCAGGATATAATCACTAAAATATAAATAGATTGGTAGTATGTGTCTGCAGTGCATTGTGGGACATGATCACTATAATATAAACAGATCAGCAGTCTGTACCTGCAGTGCATTGTGGGTATATAATCACTATAATATAAACAGATCAGCAGTCTGTACCTGCAGTGCATTGTGGGTATATAATCACTATAATATAAACAGATCAGCAGTCTGTACCTGCAGTGCATTGTGGGTATATAATCACTATAATATAAACAGATCATCATTCTGTGCCTGCAGTGCATTGTGCCATATACTCACTATAATTTAAAGAGATCAGCAGTCTATACCTGCAGTGCATTGTGGGATATAATCACTATAATATAAACAGATCAGCAGTCTGTACCTGCAGTGCATTGTGGGTATATAATCACTATAATATAAACAGATCATCATTCTGTGCCTGCAGTGCATTGTGCCATATACTCACTATAATTTAAAGAGATCAGCAGTCTATACCTGCAGTGCATTGTGGGATATAATCACTATAATATAAATAGATCAGTACTATGTACCTGCAGTGCATTGTGGGACATGATCACTATAATTTAAAGAGATCAGTAGTCTGTAATGCAGTGCATTGTGGTAAATAATCACTATAATATAAACATATCAGCAGTGTGTACCTGCAGTGCATTGTGGGATATAATCACTATAATATAAACAGATCAGCAGTCTGTACCTGCAGTGCGTTGTGTGATATAATCATTATAATATAAATAAATAAGCAGTCTGTACTTGCAGTGCATTGTTGGATATAATTCTTATAATATAAATACATCAACAGATTGTATGTGCAGTGCATTGTGGGATTTAATCACTATCATATAAACAGATCATCATTCTGTATATAGATCGGCAGTCTGTACCTGCAGTGCATTTTGGGATATAATTACTATGATATAAATAGATAAGCAGTCTGTACCTGCAGTGCATTGTGGGATAAAATGTCTATAAGATAAGCAAATCAGCAGTCTGTGTGTGCAGTGCATTGTGGGATATAATCACTATAATATAAACAGATCATCATTCTGTAGCTGCAGTGCATTGTAGGATATACTCAATGTAATATAAGTAGATCAGCAGTGTGTACATGCAGTGCATTGTGGGATATAATTACTTTAATATAAACAGGTCAGCTGTGTGCACCTGCAGTGCATTGTAGAATATAATCACTAAAAAAGTATAGATTGGTAATATGTGCCTGCAGTGCGTTGTGGGATGTGATCACTATTATTTAAAGAGATCGGTAGTCTGTACCTCCATTGCATTGTTGGATATCATCACTATTATATAAAAAGATCAGCAGTCTGTACATATAGTATGTTGTGGGATATAATAACCATAATATATACAGATCAGTAGTCTGTACCTGCAGTGTATTGTGGTATAGAATCACTATAATATAAATAGATCAGCAGTCTGTACCTGCAGTGTGTTGTGGGATATACTCATTATAATTTAAATAGATAAGCAGTCTGTACTTGCAGTGCATTGTTGGATATAAACACTATAATATAAATACATCAGCAGATTGTACCTGCAGTGCATTGTGGCTTACACTCACTATACTTTGAATAGATCAGAAGTCTGTACCTGCAGTGCATTGTGGGGTATAATTACTATAATATAAAGAGATCAGCTGTCTGTACGTGCAGTGCATTGTGGGATATAATCACTGTAGTATAAATAGATCAGCAGACTGTACCTGCAGTGCATTGTGGGATATAATCACTATAATATAAATAGATCAGCAGACTGTACCTGCAGTGCATTGTGGGATATAATCATTATAATATAAATAGATCAGCAAATTGTATCTGCACTGCATTGTGGCATACACTCACTATAATTTAAACAGAGCAGAAGTCTGCACCTGCAGTGTATTGTAGGATATACGCACTGTAATATAAATAGATCAGCAGTCTGCACATGCATTGCATTGTGGGATATAATCACTTTAATGTAACCAGATCAGCTGTGTTTACCTGCAGTGCATTGTGGGATATAATCACCATAATATAAAGATCAGCAGTCTGTACCTGCAGTGCATTGTGGGATATAATCACTATAATATAAATACATCAGCAGATTGTACCTTCAGTGCATTGTGGCATACACTCACTATACTTTAAATAGATCAGAAGTCTGTACCTGCAGTGCATTATGGGGTATAATTACTATAATATAAACAGATCAGTAGTCTGTTCCTGCAGTGCATTGTGGTATATAATCACTATAATATAAACAGATCAGTAGTCTGTTCCTGCAGTGCATTGTGGTATATAATCACTATAATATAAACAGATCAGTAGTCTGTTCCTGCAGTGCATTGTGGTATATAATCACTATAATATAAATAGATCAGTAGTATGTACCTGCAGTGCATTGTGGGACATGATCACTATAATATAAACAGATTAGCAGTCTGTACCTGCAGTGTGTTGTGGGATATACTCATTATAATCTAAATACATAAGCAGTTTATACTTGCAGTGCATTGTTGGATAATCCCAATAATGTAAATATATCAGCAGATTGTACCTGCAGTGCATTGTGGCATATACTCACTTTAATTTAAATAGAGCAGCAGTCTGATCCTGCTGTGCATTGTGGGATAAAATCACTATAAGATAAATAGATCAGCAGTCTGCACATGCATTGCATTGTGGGATATAATCACTTTAATGTAACCAGATCAGCTGTGTTTACCTGCAGTGCATTGTGGGATATAATCACCATAATATAAAGATCAGCAGTCTGTACCTGCAGTGCATTGTGGGATATAATCACTATAATATAAATACATCAGCAGATTGTACCTTCAGTGCATTGTGGCATACACTCACTATACTTTAAATAGATCAGAAGTCTGTACCTGCAGTGCATTGTGGGGTATAATTACTATAATATAAACAGATCAGTAGTCTGTTCCTGCAGTGCATTGTGGTATATAATCACTCTAATATAAACAGATCAGTAGTCTGTTCCTGCAGTGCATTGTGGTATATAATCACTATAATATAAATAGATCAGTAGTATGTACCTGCAGTGCATTGTGGGACATGATCACTATAATATAAACAGATTAGCAGTCTGTACCTGCAGTGTGTTGTGGGATATACTCATTATAATCTAAATACATAAGCAGTTTGTACTTGCAGTGCATTGTTGGATAATCCCAATAATGTAAATATATCAGCAGATTGTACCTGCAGTGCATTGTGGCATATACTCACTTTAATTTAAATAGAGCAGCAGTCTGATCCTGCTGTGCATTGTGGGATAAAATCACTATAAGATAAATAGATCTGCAGTCTGTACCTGCAGTGCAATGTACAGTATACTCACTGTAATATACATAGATCTGCAGTCTGTACCTATAGTGCATTGTGGGATATACTCACTTTAGTATAAACAGAGCAGCAGTCTGTACCTGCTGTGCATTGTGCATTGTGGGATATAATCACTATAATATAAATAGATCAGCTTTCTGTACCTGCAGTGTGTTGTGGGATATAATCACTATAATATAAACAGATCATTATTCTGTACCTGCAGTGCATTGTGGCATATAATCACTATAATTTAAATAGATCAGCAGTCTGTACCTGCAGTGCATTATGGGATATAATCACCATAATTTAAATAGATCAGCAGTCTGTACCTGCAGTGCATTATGGGATATAATCACCATAATATAAATAGATCGGCAGTCTGTACCTGCAGTGCATTATGGGATATAATCACCATAATATAAATAGATCAGCAGTCTGTACCTGCAGTGCATTGTGGGATAAAAATCACTATAAGCTAAACAGATGAGCAGTCTGTATGTGCAGTGCATTATGGGAAGCTCCCAAGCGAACGATCCACAAGCAAAGGCTTAAGGAAGCAGGGCGCCAAACGGCAAATTCATGGGAGCTGTGCAAGCTCTTGGCGGAGCACAAACAAAGACTGCGCAGGAAATTCAGCTCCAGGAATCCAGCGCACTACAAGTTTTGCACAACTCCAAGCAAGCGACCACACTGAAGAAACTGCTCCTGATCGGCAAATTCGAAGGAACGGCAAATACTCTGTGAACAATTGGCAAAGACTTCATAGGCTCCACCGCTGATCCCTGTGCAGCACTTCGTCCAGGATCACAGAAACTCGCCCTAAGGGAAAATATTGAGGGAGAGCATTTGCATAGCCATGCCCCTCAAAACCAAGGAAAAATGGCAACTACCACAGCCTCCAGCAACCTCCAAAAGTAAGCCAAGAAGGCTGAAAGGAAGACAGCTCAACAGACTGAAGCCAACTTGCTGGGAACCAGCTGTAAGGAACTGGGTAAGCCACCCCCTAAAGACAGAAGAGTGCAGGAAAGACAGTTCAGAGCTCTGAAGGCGGCTTGGGGCAATGGCCACCAAGGGGTTCTCCTCTCTCTGGAGCCTTGGATGCTGCAGACCCTAGTACTGAAGCTGAAAGAGGTGGAAGGAAGAACCCCAGACCTGAATGCTGAGACCTTCAGCAAACAAATGATATTGGACCAAGGCTTTACAGCAGAAGAAACCCTCAGTGTGCAGAGCCTCCTAGGTGGTATCCCCTTCATATCCATCAGCGTGTGCAAGAGGTACTGGGAGATGTTTAAAGCGGCGAGGCCTGAATCCCCTCTCTCTCGCTTTGTGGGCAATTGCCCTATCCAAAGAGAGGAGAGGAGGGTGACAGTTTCAATGCGGAACCCACATCCACCGGGAAGAGACATCTCCACAATCGTAAAGGAGCCAACACAGATGAAAGACAAGTATGGCTCCTGGATAGGAAAATGGTCACTTGTGGTCCGGCTAAGACAAAATCAACAGTCTGCAGACAGACTACAGCACCTGCCCCAAAGCTTTTCTCTGGGTAACTCTGCTGGAATACTCTTCTACCATGACCAACCGAAGAACTGCCGGAAATGCAGCCAACCGGGGCACCAGGGTAAAGAGTGCAGACAGATGGCCTGCAGGATCTGCAAAGTGGTGGGGCATGAAACCAAAGACTGTCCAAGGAAGACATGCTGCAACCTGTGTGGTGAGGCATCCCATATGTACAAGGACTGTAAGCAAAGGACCGAGACCTATGCAGCAGCCACAGAGAAAGGGCTCCAGAAAATGGGACCAGCCCCAACCCTGCCGGCAAAAGGAAAGGTGCCCCCTACAGTAAAGCCTGGAAAGGGTAAGACCACAGTGGCCGCCATCCCTGCAAAGGCTCAACCGGCTCTGCCGGAGGCCAATGCAACCCCCCCCTGTCTGACGTAACAAATCCAACCCCCTCTGCTGCCTCAAACCCCCCCCTGCTTCCCTCCCTCCTCCCCCCTGTCCTCCTACGCCTCCCTGCTGCAGCATTAACCCTCTCCCAAGCTGCAGCAGACCCCACCCAGGACCCCTTTCCCCCTCTTCCATCCGCTGCACGTACACCTCTGGGTTTAAAGCTGAAAAAGGTGCACAGAAGGAAAAGAAAGAAGGAAGGAGATGGGATAAGCCCCTCCAACCAAAATGTCCAAAAGAGGGCCCAGACATCCGCCCCTCCAACGCCTCTAGAAGCAGCAGAACTAGAGGTCCAGATGGAACAGATGGTGCGGGAGCTAACCCCTTCAGATGACCCGGTAACAGAATCCGAGATCCTCAGCCTGAGCCATGAGGAATTGGAAGCCCCAGACAACCTCCTTGATGAACTAGTGGAACAGGGGATTGTCGCCCCCTTGGACATCCTAGACCAAGGAGGAGTAGGGGTACAGACGGAGGAAGAAAGCGGTAATTAATCTATCGGTCTCTTCTAACTTACCTTTTTTTCTCCCAACTAATGGCATCAATATCTGTATTTACCATTAATGTGAGGAGCATTAGGGACCAGTTTAGGAGACAGAACATACTAACCTTTCTTTATTCACAGAAATGTGACATATATATATATATGTTATAGGAATGCTCCATCTACTTCTCCCAATCCTTTCATCACCTAAGTAGGCAGTGGTCCCATGGCCTATCATTCTGGTCTGGGGGAAAGGGCTGTAAGTCTGCAGGTGTCGCCATCCTGATTGGGGGGGGCGTTTCACGGTTGACTCCGCCCAGGAGCTAGTCTGTGGCAGGCTTCTTGTAGTGGATGGCTCCTGGGCGGGGGAGCCTGTAAGGCTCATAATCGTGTATGCTTCCCCTGAAAAGAAGCAGCGACTGGAACTACTCCAGTGCCTGCGGACCTAACTAGTGACCTCCAGAGAAGTGGTGATGTTATTAAAAGCCCGAGGTGCTGTGCAGTCTTCGTGCTGTACAATCCCTGTGCTTCCCTTGATCCCGTCTGTGCACTGTGGTCTCTCATGGATGTCAGTGCTCTTCATGGGGCCAGGTCAACCTTCAGCCCCCTTCTCCGTACCAGCTAGGGGAGCCCTTTGGACTTCTCCTCCTCCCCGGAAGGAGAGGAGGGCCTTCACCCTGGGGTCTTCTGCATTGTAGCATCCCTACCCCAGGGCATCAAATCTTCCGCTCCCTCCGGAGAGAGGAGCTTCCGAGTCTTTAAGGGGAGGTGGCCATCCAGCTCCCCCACCAAAGCACAAGTCGTAGACCTGGCCTCACTACGGCAATTTTTAGTGTTTAAGTGCTTAGTCCGTGGGTAAGTTCTGTGAAGAATAAATAGGTGCATAAATAAAGTCCATCAAGTCCACTGTGCAAACGTGCTCAGTGATAAACAATAAATAAATAAAGTGACGATTAAGGCCCCTACCTTCCGGCCGGCATTATAAAAATTCTTCACTGCCTTGCCAAAAGGCTAGGGCAGAAAAAGTGGAAACAAATAAAAACTCAAGAGTGCTCTGTGCCAGTGTTCCGCGAAAACTCGTGTCCCAGTTAATCACGTGTCCAGTGTCCAAACATAGGCGGGTAACACCTCGGGCTTTCACTTCCTGGCCATGGCATCCAATCAAGTGCCTCTCTGTTCCCAGGCTGCAAAGAACAGATACTACACTTGATCTTAGCCAAAAGGTCGAGAAGCAAAGTGGTGATAGGTGGGGACTTTAACTGCCCAACTGAGGAGAGGGAGTGGGCAGAGCTCCAGCAGACAAGCCAAGCTAGATCTAACATCTAGGCTGCTTAGGGAGATGGTCACTGAGGCATCCCTGCTGGACGCTGTAGGATCCATGGGGGCTGGCTACGTAAATTATACTTGGAGCCGCCCTGGTGGCTCACAGTGTTTCTGGACTGACTTTGTGTTCACATCCAGAGCAGTACAGCAAAAGCAGCACTTCATGGTCTCCTGCTATTTCTCTGACCACAGGGCAATTCACTTCCAGGGGGGGGCCCTGGGCAAAGGATTCCCTCCCGGTTCGGGCTCCTGGAGGCTGAACTGTGCCCTACTAGAGAAGCTGGAGATAGTGGATGAACTGTGTAGTGCATATGTGTCTTGGTATCAAGACAAAGAACACTTCACCAATATATCCCAATGGTGGGAGCTAACCAGAGTTAACATTTGCAGTTTCTTTCAGGCAAAAGGAAGAACCGTGGTGTGTGAGAGAAGGAGGAACTTGAGGAGACTGCAATGAAAACTGCAGTCCCTGCAGGACTTCCAACTCTGCAACTGGGACGGGAGACAGGAGCTGGAGGAGACCAAGGAGAGCCTGAAAAGGCACTTTGAGGAGGATTCCAGATAACTCATCTTCTGTTCCAAAGTGGAGAACCTGGAGATGGGTGAGAAATGTAAGTTTTTCAGGAAACTACACGCTGCCCACACACCCCTGAGTGAAGTGTGGGATAATGAAGGAATACTGCGAGAGGGGAAGGAAGGGGTTAAGAAGGTAGTCACTGACTTCTATAGAGACCTCTACTCCCCTAAACAGACAGAAAAGGAAGCAGAGGAGAAATTCCTGTCAGGTATCACTAACACCATTGATCCTGCAGGTCGGGCTGCCATGAATGCACCTCTCACAGTGGGGGAGCTGCACTCTGCCGCTAAATCCTTCAGGCGAGACAGGACCCCGGGCAGTGATGGTCTCCCAGCAGAGCTATACATAGCGCTGTGGGACCTCATTGGCCCGGGCCTGCTCGAGCTGTACGAGGAGATGGTGGTGGAGGGCAGAATGCCCCCACACAAAGAGAGTGCTTGATAATGATCTTGTATAAACACAAGGCGGAAAGATGTGATCTCAGAAATTAGAGGCCCATCTCTCTCCTGAATGTGGACTACAAGATTCTGGCAAAGGTAATGGCCACTAGGCTAAAGGCTGTCATTGGACAGATCATCCACCCGGATCAGACCTGCGGCATACCAGGTCGCAGAATAGCAGATAGCCTTGCTCTAATCAGGGACTCGATCCACTACGTCAGGGATCACAATGTCAAGGCTGCCCTGGTCTGCCTAGACCAGGAGAAAGCTTTTGACAGGGTTTCCCATGAGTTCATGGGTAATGAGCTGCGCAGGTTCAGGTTAGGGGAAATGTTCTGTTCATATGTTAACCTAATGTACCTTGATATTTTCAGCCCGGTGCTGGTGAATGGCTAGGAAACTGACCCCTTTCCTGTCCTCTCAGGGGTCAGGCAGGGATGCCCTCTCTCACCTCTTCTTTTTGTCTGTTGTATAGAGCTCTTCGCCGAGTGCATCAGACGGAACCCAGAGATCAGAGGGATCACCGCACCGGGACGAGGAAAGAGAGAAGTGAAGTGCTCGCTTTACATGGATGACATCACCATCTTCTGTGCAGACCGCCAGTCGGTGAGAGCGCTCATTCAGACGTGTGAGTACTTCAGCAAAAGCTTCAGGGGCCAAAGTCAACTGCGGGAAGTCAAAAACAATGCTCTTTGTGCAATGGGATGTGACTTCTGACCCTTTTCCCTTCCCCATCAAGGCGGACTTCATCAAAATCCTGGGGATCTGGTTTGGTGGAGAAGGCGCGGCCCTGAAAATCTGGGAGGAAAGACTGGCCAAAGTCAGGCAACTGATTGGATTATGGAGCCTCAGAGACCTTACCATCGAAGGGAAAATACTGGTACTGCGGAACGAGACACTTCCTGTTCTGCAGTACACGGCCCAAGCTTGGCCCCCACTGGCTACAGTCAGCAGAGCCATCACAAGGGCAGTTTTCCACTTCATCTGGGGCTCCAAAATGGACAGAGTAAAGTGCACAGTGATGTACAAAGACCCTAGAAAGGGAGGCAAGGGAGTGCCAGATATCCCCATTATGCTGAGGGCTTTCTTTGTCTGCAACTGTGTGTGAAAGACTTTGAGAGACAACGACCAGAGCTCTGCTGGTAACTCCATGTCCCTTCTCTTCCTTCTCCCTCTATGGAGGGGGCTCGGCTGGGACAAGTGGGACAGTTCCATCCCCTACAACTGGACCACCCCATGGTTCTACCTGGATGTTTCCAAGTTTGTGAGGGAGCATCAACTGGAAGGAGTCAAGCCTGACTTGTGGACTCCAAAAGTCATCCGCAAGCTGATCAGAGCCAAGGACACGATGGAGCAAATTTCAGGGCTCCCAGATGCCACAGCAGAGACAGTCTGGAAAACTGTGGCATCCAACAGGCTGACCAATAGACACAAGGACATGGCATGGATGACCATACAGGGAGGCCTCCCCCTCAGGACATTTATGCATGAGAGGTGGATGTGCAGATACAGATATTGCCCCACGTGCATTGTGGCAGAAGAAACAGCCCTGCACGTGTTTTGGCAGTGCCCACAGGAAGCACCTGTCTTACCATTCGGTGCTTTATGGACTAGTTCCAGGCACACACAAATTGGACGCTATTCTGGTTTGCCAGAAACCGCCTCGTACCGAGGAGAGAGCAGGTGACAATCCAGGACTGCAGAAGGCTACTTCACAGCCTCCTCAAGGACTGTTCCATCATTGACAGTCCTGAAGAGGAGGAAGATTAAATCTCCCTCCCATGGCCCACTCTCACCCCAGACCCTACACTACTACTACCCCTACCCCTGCCCAACTGCCCCAAGCCCCCCCAACTAAGTGGTCTTGAGCTATGGAAAGCATAGGGTAGAATACATGTCTAATAGTAATCTTTTATAATTCATTGTATGTGCACATGTATTTTAGTTTATGTGTATTTTATTGTCTGTATGTAGACACATTACATTTTATACTTTTTGATATAATGGTGTTTTTGCCATAGTCTCTATACGATATCTAGTGAGGCCTATTCCCTAGAGAGTTAGAGGTTTCCCAGCCCCAATATATATCCCCATAGCCATACTTTGTGGATATAAAGATCAAGGAAGTGGGTGCAGAGTGGAAGACCTTACCCAGGAGGAAACGGGACAAAGACGGGGATCCAGCCTCACAGATACCTGCACTGGGGGTAATCCAGTGGATGCATTTATATTTAGAGGTGAGTCTATGCCTCTGGAACATGTGAGTTGAATAATTGAGCACTTACAGGATAATTACCAGTGGTGACAGTTCCAATAAGTTATCACAGTCTGCGCTTAGAGCTTATGCACTCTAACTCTCTTTGTCTTTTCTTTCATATATATGCCAATAAAGATTACTTCTAACCATGAATTATGGGGTATAATCAATAGAAAATACAGATCAGCAGTCTTTAGTGCATTGTGGGATATAATCACTATAATATTAGCAGATCAGTAGTCTTTAGTGCATTGTGGGTACACACACACAATAATAGAAACTGAGCAGCTGTCTGTAAATTTAGTGTGTTGTTGTATATACTTGATATGATATAAACAGATCAGCAGTCTGTACTGGCAGTGCATTATGGGATATACTTACTGTACTATAAACAGATCCGCAGTCTGTACTGGCAGTGCAGTGTGGGATATACTTACTGTAATATAAACAGATCTGCAGTCTGTACTGGCAGTGCATTATGGGATATACTTACTGTAATATAAACAGATCCGCAGTCTGTACTGGCAGTGCATTATGGGATATACTTACTGTAATATAAACGGATCAGCAGTTTGCATTGGCAGTGCATTATGGGATATACTTACTGTAATATAAAGAGATCCGCAGTCTGTACTGAAAGTGCATTATGGGATATACTTACTGTAATATAAACGGATCAGCAGTGTGCATTGGCAGTGCATTATGGGATATACTTACTGTAATATAAACGGATCAGCAGTTTGCATTGGCAGTGTGTTGTAGGATCTACTCCCTTCAACAGACACATACAAGCAGTCTTTAGTTCATTGTGGGATATATGCACTATAATATGAACAGAACAGGAGTCTGTATGTGCAGTGCATTGTGGGATATACTCACTATAATATACACAGATCAGCAGTCTGTATGTGCAGTGCATTGTGGGATATACTCACTATAATATATACAGATTAACAGTTTATACCTGCAGTGCATTGTGGAATTTGCACACTATAAGAACCAGACTGGCAGTTCGTACACACGGTGCATTGTGGGATATCAGAGGTGTAGTATAAGAACCAGACCGACAGTCCGTTCACACGGTGCATTGTGGGATATCGGAGGTGTAGTATAAGAAACAGATCAGCAGTCTGTACACACGGTGCGTTGTGGGATATCGGAGGTGTAATATAAGAAACAGACCAGTAGTCCGTACACACGGTGCACTATGGGATATCGGAGGTGTAATATAAGAAACAGACCGGCAGTCCGTACACACGGTACATTGTGGGATATCGGAGGTGTAATATAAGAAACAGACCAGTAGTCCGTACACATGGTGCATTATGGGATATCTGAGGTGTAATATAAGAAACAGTCCGGCAGTCCATACACACGGTGCATTGTGGGATATCGGAGGTGTAGTTTAAGAAACAGATTGGCAGTCAGTACACACGGTGCATTATGGGATATAGTAGGTGTAGTATAAGAAACAGACCGGCAGTCCGTACACGCGGTGCATTATGGGATATAGTAGGTGTAGTATAAGAAACAGACCGGCAGTCAGTACACACACGGTGCATTGTGGGATACCGGAGGTGTAATATAAGAAACAGACCGGCAGTCCGTACATACCGTGCATTGTGGGATCTCAGAGGTGTAATATTTAAACAAACCGGCAGTCCGTACACACGGTGCATTGTGGGATATCGGAGGTGTAATATAAGAAACAGACCGGCACTCCGTACACACAGTGCATTGTGGGGTATCGGAGGTGTAATATAAGAAACAGACCGGTAGTCCGTACACACGGTGCATTGTGGGATATCGGAGGTGTAGTATAAGAAACAGACCGGCAGTCAGTACACACGGTGCATTGTGGGATATCGGAGGTGTAGTATAAGAAACAGACCGGCAGTCCGCACACACAGTGCATTGTGGGATATCGGAGGTGTAGTGTAGGAAACTGGCAGTCCGTACACACGGTGCATTGTGGGATATAGGAGGTGTAATATAAGAAACAGACCGGCAGTCCGTACACACGGTGCATTGTGGGATATCGGAGGTGTAGTATAAGAAACAGACCGGCAGTCTGTCCACACGGTGCATTGTGGGATATCGGAGGTGTAGTATGAGAAACAGACCGGCAGTCCATACACACGGTGCATTGTGGGATATCGGAGGTGTAATATAAGAAACAGACCGGCAGTCCGTACACACAGTGCATTGTGGGGTATCGGAGGTGTAATATAAGAAACAGACTGGCAGTCCGTACACACGGTGCATTGTGGGATATTGGAGGTGTAATATAGGAAACAAACCAGCAGTCCATACACACGGTGCATTGTGGGATATAGGAGGTGTAGTGTAGGAAACAGAACGGCAGTCAGTACACACGGTGCATTGTGGGATATTGGAGGTGTAATATAGGAAACAGACTGGCAGTTCATACACACGGTGCATTGTGGGATATCGGAGGTGTAATATAAGAAACAGACTGGCAGTCCGTACACACGGTGCATTGTGGGATATTGGAGGTGTAATATAGGAAACAAACCAGCAGTCCATACACACGGTGCATTGTGGGATATAGGAGGAAACAGACCTGAAACAGAAACAGACCTGCAGTCCGTACACGCGGTGCATTATGGGATATAGTAGGTGTAGTATAAGAAACAGACCGGCAGTCAGTACACACATGGTGCATTGTGGGATACCGGAGGTGTAATATAAGAAACAGACCGGCAGTCCGTACATACAGTGCATTGTGGGATCTCAGAGGTGTAATATAAGAAACAGACCGGCAGTCCGTACACACGGTGCATTGTGGGATATCGGAGGTGTAATATAAGAAACAGACCGGCAGTCCGTACACACGGTGCATTGTGGGATACCGGAGGTGTAATATAAGAAACAGATGGGCAGTCCGTACATACAGTGCATTGTGGGATCTCAGAGGTGTAATATTTAAACAAACCGGCAGTCCGTACACACGGTGGATTGTGGGATATCGGAGGTGTAATATTTAAACAAACCGGCAGTCCGTACACACGGTGGATTGTGGGATATCGGAGGTGTAATATAAGAAACAGACCGGCAGTCCGTACACACGGTGCATTGTGGGATATCGGAGGTGTAGTATAAGAAACAGACCGGCAGTCCGTACACACGGTGCATTGTGGGATATCGGAGTTGTAGTGTAGGAAACTGGCAGTCCGTACACACGGTGCATTGTGGGATATCGGAGGTGTAATATTTAAACAAACCGGCAGTCCGTACACACGGTGGATTGTGGAATATCGGAGGTGTAATATAAGAAACACACCGGCAGTCCGTACACACGGTGCATTGTGGGATATCGGAGGTGTAGTATAAGAAACAGACCGGCAGTCCGTACACACGGTGCATTGTGGGATATCGGAGTTGTAGTGTAGGAAACTGGCAGTCCGTACACACAGTGCATTGTTGGATATAGGAGGTGTAATATAAGAAACAGACCGGCAGTCCGTACACACGGTGCATTGTGGGATATCGGAGGTGTAGTATAAGAAACAGACCGGCAGTCTGTCCACACGGTGCATTGTGGGATATTGGAGGTGTAGTATGAGAAACAGACCGGCAGTCCATACACACGGTGCATTGTGGGATATCGGAGGTGTAATATAAGAAACAGACCGGCAGTCCGTACACAAAGTGCATTGTGGGGTATCGGAGGTGTAATATAAGAAACAGACCGGCAGTCCTTACACACGGTGCATTGTGGGATATCGGTGGTGTAATATAAGAAACAGACCGGCAGTCCGTACACACGGTGCATTGTGGGATATCGGAGGTGTAATATAAGAAACAGACCGGCAGTCCGTACACACGGTGCATTGTGGGATATCGGAGGTGTAGTATAAGAAACAGACCGGCAGTCCGTACACACGGTGCATTGTGGGATATCGGAGTTGTAGTGTAGGAAACTGGCAGTCCGTACACACGGTGCATTGTGGGATATAGGAGGTGTAATATAAGAAACAGACCGGCAGTCCGTACACACGGTACATTGTGGGATATCGGAGGTATAATATAAGAAACAGACCGGCAGTCCGTACACACGGTGCATTGTCGGATATCGGAGGTGTAGTATAAGAAACAGGCCGGCAGTACGTACACACGTTGCATTGTGGGATATCGGAGGTGTAACATAAGAAACAGACCGGCAGTCCTAACACACGGTGCAGTGTGGGATAATGGAGGTGCAGTATAAGAAACAGACCGGCAGTCCGTACACATGGTGCATTGTGGGATATCGGAGGTGTATTACAAGAAACAGACCGGCAGTCCGTACACATGGTGCATTGTGGGATATCAGAGGTGTAATAATAGAACAGGCCGGCAGTCCGTACACACAGTGTATTGTGGGATATCGGAGGTGTAATATATATGAAACGGACCGGCAGTCCATACACACGGTGCATTGTGGGATATCGGAGGTTTAATATAAGAAACAGACCTGCAGTCCATACACACGGTACATTGTGGGATCTCGGAGGTGTAATATAAGAAACAGACCGGCAGTCCATACACACGGTGCATTGTGGGATATCGGAGGTGTAATACAAGAAACACACCGGCAGTCCATACACAGGGTGCATTGTGGGATATTGGAGGTTTAATATAAGAAACAGACCTGCAGTCCATACACACGGTGCATTGTGGGATATCGGAGGTGTAGTATAAGAAACAGACCGGCAGTCCGTACACACGGTGCATTGTGGGATATCGGAGGTGTAGTATAAGAAACAGACCGGCAGTCCGTACACACGGTGCATTGTGGGATCTCGGAGGTGTAATATAAGAAACAGACCGGCAGTCCATACACACAGTGCATTGTGGAATATCTGAGGTGTAATATAAGAAACAGACCGGTAGTTTGTACACACGGTGCATTGTGGGATATCGGATGTGTAATATAAGAAACAGACCGGCAGTTCGTACACACGGTGCATTGTGGGTTATCGGAGGTGTAATATAAAAAAGAGACCAGCAGTTCGTACACACACACGGTGCATTGTGGGAGATCGGAGGTGTAATATAAGAAACAGACCGGTAGTTCGTACACACGTTGCATTGTGGGATATCTGAGGTGTAATATAAGAAACAGACCTGCAGTTCGTACACACGGTGCATTGTGGGATATCGGATGTGTAATATAAGAAAGAGACCGGCAGTCCGTACACACGGTGCATTGTTGGATATCTGAGGTGTAATATAAGAAACAGAGCGGTAGTTCGTACACACGGTGCATTGTGGGATATCGGAGGTGTAATATAACGGCAGTCCTTACACACGGTGCATTGTGGGATATCGGAGGTGTAGTATAAAAAAGAGACCAGCAGTTCGTACACACACGGTGCATTGTGGGAGATCGGAGGTGTAATATAAGAAACAGACCGGTAGTTCGTACACACGTTGCATTGTGGGATATCTGAGGTGTAATATAAGAAACAGACCTGCAGTTCGTACACACGGTGCATTGTGGGATATCGGAGGTGTAATATAAGAAACAGACCAGCAGTTCGTACATACAGTGCATTGTGGGATATCGGAGGTGTAATATAAGAAACAGAACGGTAGTACATACACACGTTGCATTGTGGGATATCTGAGGTGTAATATAAGAAACAGACCGGCAGTTCATACACGCGGTGCATTGTGGGATATCGGAGGTGTAATATAAGAAACAGACCAGTGGTTCGTACACACGGTGCATTGTGGGATATCTGAGGTGTAATATAAGAAACAGACCGGCAGTTCGTACACACAGTGCATTGTGGGATATCGGAGGTGTAATATAAGAAACAGACCAGCAGTCCGTACACACGGTGTAGTGTATGATATCGGAGGTGTAATATAAGAAACAGACCGGCAGTCCGTACACACGGTGCATTGTGGGATATTGGAGGTGTAATATAAGAAAAAGATCGTTAGTTCATACACATGGTACATTGTGGGATATCGGAGGTGTAATATAACGGCAGTCTTTACACACGGTGCATTGTGGGATATCAAAGGTGTAATATAGGAAAAAGTCCGGCAGTCCGTACACATGGTGCATTGTGGGATATCGGAGGTGTAGTTTAAGAAACAGACCGGCAGTCCGTACACACGGTGCATTGTGGGATAATGGAGGTGCAGTATAAGGTACAGACCGGCAGACCGTGCACACGGTGCATTGTGGGATATCGGAGGTGTAGTTTAAGAAACAGACCGGCAGTCCATACACACGGTGCATTGTCGAATATCGGAGGTGTAATATAAGAAACAGGCCGGCAGTCCATACACATGGTGCATTGTGGGATATCGGAGGTGTAATATAAGAAACACACCATCAGTCCGTACACACGGTACATTGTGGGATATCGGAGGTGTAATATAAGAAACAGACCGGCAGTCCTTACACACAGTGCATTGTGGGATATCGGAGGTGTAGTAGAAGAAACAGATCGGCAGTCCGTTCACATGGTTTATTGTGGGATATTGGAGGTGTAATATAAGAAACAGACCGGCAGTCCGTACACACGGTGCATTGTCGGATATCGGAGGTGTAAGATAAGAAACAGGCCGGCAGTCCTTACACACGGTGCATTGTGGGATAATGGAGGTGCAGTATAAGAAACAGACCGGCAGTCCGTACACACGGTGCATTGTGGGATATCGGAGGTGTAATATAAGAAACAGACCGGCAGTCCTTACACACGGTGCATTGTGGGATAATGGAGGTGCAGTATAAGAAACAGACCGGCAGTCCGTACACACGGTGCATTGTGGGATATCGGAGGTGTAGTATAAGAAACAGACCGGCAGTCCATACACACGGTGCATTGTAGGATATCGGAGGTGTAATACTAGAACAGGCCGGCAGTCCGTACACACAGTGCATTGTGGGATATCGGAGGTGTAATATATATGAAACGGACCGGCAGTCCGTACACACGGTGCATTGTGGTATATCAGAGGTGTAATATATGAAACAGACCGGCAGTCCGTACACACGGTGCATTGTGGGATATCGAAACAGACCAGCAGTTCATACACACGGTGCATTGTGGGATATCAGAGGTGTAGTATAAGAAACACACTGGCAGTCCATACACAGGGTTCATTGTGGGTTATCTGAGGTGTAATATAAGAAACAGATTGGCAGTCCGTACCCACGGTGTATTGTGGGATATCGGAGGTGTAATATAAGAAACAGACCGGCAGTCCGTACATACAGCGCATTGTGGGATCTCAGAGGTGTAATATTAAAACAAATCGGCAGTTCGTACACACGGTGCATTGTGGGATATCGGAGGTGTAATATAACAAACAGACCGGCAGTCCTTACACACGGTGCATTGTGGGATAATGGAGGTGCAGTATAAGAAACAGACCGGCAGTCCGTACACACGGTGCATTGTGGGATATCGGAGATGTAGTATAAGAAACAGACCGGCAGTCCATACACACGGTGCATTGTAGGATATCGGAGGTGTATTATAAGAAACAGACGGGCAGTCCGTACACATGGTGCATTGTGGGATATCAGAGGTGTAATACTAGAACAGGCCGGCAGTCCGTACACACAGTGCATTGTGGGATATCGGAGGTGTAATATATATGAAACGGACCGGCAGTCCGTACACACGGTGCATTGTGGTATATCAGAGGTGTAATATATGAAACAGACCGGCAGTCCGTACACACGGTGAATTGTGGGATATCGAAACAGACCAGCAGTCCGTACACACGGTGCATTGTGGGATATCAGAGGTGTAGTATAAGAAACACACTGGTAGTCCATACACAGGGTTCATTGTGGGATATCTGAGGTGTAATATAAGAAACAGATTGGCAGTCAGTACCCACGGTGCATTGTGGGATATCGGAGGTGTAATATAAGAAACAGACCGGCAGTCCGTACATACAGCGCATTGTGGGATCTCAGAGGTGTAATATTAAAAGAAATCGGCAGTTCTTACACACGGTGCATTGTGGGATATCGGAGGTGTAATATAACAAACAGACCGGCAGTCCGTACACACGGTGTATTGTGAGATATCAGAGGTGTAATATAAGAAACAGACCGGCAGTCCGTACATACAGTGCATTGTGGGATCTCAGAGGTGTAATATTAAAACAAATCGGCAGTTCATACACACCGTGCATTGTGGAATATTGGAGGTGTAATATAAGAAACAGACCGGCAGTCCGTACACACACGGTGCATTGTGGGATATCGGAGGTGTAGTATAATAAACAGACCAGTGGTTCGTACACACGGTGCATTGTGGGATATCGGAGGTGTAATATAAGAAACAGACCAGTGGTTGGTACACACGGTGCATTGTTGGATATCTGAGGTGTAATATAAGAAACAGACCGGCAGTTCATACACACGGTGCATTGTGGGATACCAGAGGTGTAGTATAAGTAACAGACCGGCAGTCTGTACACACGGTGTATTGTATGATATCGGAGGTGTAATATAAGAAACAGACCGGCAGTCCGTACACACACAGTGGATTGTGGGATATATGACGTGTAATATAGGAAATAGACCGGCCGTCAGTACACACTGTGCATTGTGGGATATCGGAGGTGTAGTATAAGAAACAGACCGGCAGTTCGTACACACAGTGGATTGTGGGATATATGACGTGTAATATAGGAAATAGACCGGCCGTCAGTACACACTGTGCATTGTGGGATATCGGAGGTGTAATATAAGAAACAGACCGGCAGTCCGTACACACACAGTGGATTGTGGGATATATGACGTGTAATATAGGAAATAGACCGGCCGTCAGTACACACTGTGCATTGTGGGATATCGGAGGTGTAGTATAAGAAACAGACCGGCAGTTCGTACACACGGTGCATTGTGGGATATCGGAGGTGTAATATAAGAAACAGACCGGCAATCCGTAAACACGGTGCATTGTGGGATATCGGAGGTGTAATATAAGAAACAGACCGGCAGTCTATACACACACGGTGCATTGTGGGATATATGAGGTGTAATATAGGAAACAGACCGGCAGTCCGTACACACACAGTGCATTGTGGGATATATGAGGTGTAATATAGGAAACAGACCGGCCATCAGTACACACTGTGCATTGTGGGATATCGGAGGTGTAATATAAGAAACAGACCGGCAGTCCGTACACAAACGGTGCATTGTGGGATATCGGAGGTGTTATATAGGAAATAGAGCGGCTGTCAGTACACACTGTGCATTGTGGGATATCGGAGGTGTAATATAAGAAACAGACCGGCAGCCCTTACACATAGACACTGCATTGTAGATTACAGTAAACAGGAAGAAGTCCACTATTAATTTATGTTCTGAGGAGCGCTAAGGGGTAAAAGGGTGTGCTAAGGGTTAATATTTTAAAGTTTGAGGTTTCAGCAGATTTTGGAAGTTCCTGGGAATGGAAATCAGAAGTGTAATATAGACGTAAGTAATCTGAACAGATGTGTCTAATGATACAGTAATTAAAGTATTTTCTATTGTGCAGTTTGTTGCTGAAGAATTAACTCTTTTGTCTCTGATCCACTGAATGTCATTTTGTTGTAGGCTGGCGCTCTGTGCTCATTGTTCCTGCAGACTAGAGTGTAGAGTCCTTTAAGGGCTCATATTAACATTCCAGAGACTGGCCAGTAGATGGCAGCAGTGTCTTTATTTTGTATTAATAGGAGGCACATAGTGTTGTGAGAATTTGGGATAATTCAGTTAATATAGTAACCCTTGACCCCTCTATGGGGATAAGGAAACGTACAGACGTGCAATGTCCCAAATCAGTGCATTAACCTGGCCTGATAGATCAGTATCCAATCACATTGATCTGGACCGTCTACATGACTGGAACAGTTCTAGAGTGGTTCTAGAGCAGACCTCCCATAATACAGGGGACTGACAGGGGTCTGAGGATATTGAGTGCTTAAGAGTTAGACACCACTCCAGCACTCCATGGGTTAAAGCCTCTTTATATCAATATTTACTTTTCTAAATGGCGGCATCGGTTTGCACCGGAATTGCTCTCTGAGGCTCATGTACTTACAACATGGAGTAATGCAAGTGTAAACCAAATGCGCTTCTGGTGACTAGGAAACATTCATACTGAGTTAACCCAATGGGTGCCAGAGGGGTACACAGTTTGTTGCATGGTGCAACCCTCTGGCACCAGTGGGGTAACGAGACTTTTACTCCCCCGACTGCTGGGGACGAGTCCAACGCGCTGGAATCAATGTCACAGTATTAGGGGACACTCGGTGGTGTGTAATCTTCATAGATAACAATTGGTTTATACATAGACACATATACACGTCAATATATACCACTGGGGAATATGCACAAGAGGAGTAAAGTGAGACCAATGCGGTGTAATAATGTGAAATAAGAAACAGGCTTTTAACCCCTTAAGGACCGGGAAAATCTGAGGTAGTTTTCCCTTAAGGACCGGAGCAATTCTGACCTTTTTGACTATGTCTTTGTTCAACAGTGTTTTCCCTCTTAGGCTTTTATTCCACCCCCCATAAATTATAGACTGTTTTTTTAAGCATAAATGGGGCTTTCATTTGATACCCTATTTATATGGATAACCCACCATTCACTTTATTAAAATAAAAAAAAAGGTTAAAAAATTTTAAAAAAACACCATTTTTGTTTTTTCTCTTGGGATCAATTGGCCACAAAGGGTTACATTTTTATGGAGACTGCATGAAAGGTATGACCGGTCAGTCATACCTACAAAATGCGCAGTTTAAAGTGGCCACTATCCCCCCTGGCTGAAAATCCCCATGTCCCTTTTTTCCCACCCTATTTTGACACTTTTTTGTCCCTGGCATTTGGTGGTGTATATAAGTGTATTACATGGCTCCACAACAATCACACTTGTAATATTGTTTAATTATATATATTTTTTGTAAATAAAAATGTTTTTGGAAAAAAAAAAAAAGTGTGTTGTGTTTAAAAAAAAAAAAAAAAAAAAAAAAAAAAAAAAGTAAAATTGCAGGTCAAAAATTGACCTACATTTAGCCAGCCTCCTGCACCAGCAGTGAAGGGGTTAACACCCCCAACATGCTTTGCATGCTGCCTCTGTCTGTCACTATGCTGGTACATGTGATCCCTGATACGGCGATCGCATGAACCGGAGGAAGGAAGAAGGGCTGAGACTGAATGCCCCGGTCTCGGAGCGCTCAGTCTCAGCCTGGATTTAATGATATCAGCATGCACAGGGGCACGCTGCTATCATTTAAGCCATGACGGTCCAGCACCGTCATGGGTCGTTAAGGGTATAACAACCCATGACGGTGCAGGACCGTCATGGGTCCTTAAGGGGTTAAAGTGTTTAAGTCAAAGGGTCAGATGTATCATTTAAATAATGTAATAAAATCAGCAAACAAGCAGTTAGGCTAGCTAAAATAGAAAATGAGAGAAATATTGTAAAAGAGATCAAGAAAAAAATCCTAAACAATTCTACAAGTATATTAATAACAAAAAGTTAAGTCTGATATTGACCCTCTTAGGAATGAGACAGGTGAATTGATTGGTGACACTATGGCTGACACACTATATACATTCACTGCTTCAGTATATACAGCAGCAATGATGGGCTACGGGCAAACTGACAAAACCACAGAGTTTCCTCCATCATCTCCATGGCTTACTGAGGACAAGGTCCAAAAGGGCATATTACTAGTTATATGTAACAGATCGGTATATACAGATAATGTGTGTATTACAGTTATATATAACAGATCAGTATATACAGATAATGTGTGTATTACAGTTATATATAACACATCGGTATATATACAGATAATGTGTGTATTACAGTTATATGTAACAGATCGGTATATATACAGATAATGTGTGTATTACAGTTATATGTAACAGATCAGTATATATACAGATAATGTGTGTATTACAGTCATATGTAACAGATCAGTATATACAGATAATGTGTGTATTACAGTTATATGTAACAGATCGGTATATATACAGATAATGTGTGTATTACAGTTATATGTAACAGATCAGTATATACAGATAATGTGCGTATTACAGTTATATGTAACAGATCAGTATATACAGATAATGTGCGTATTACAGTTATATGTAACAGATCGGTATATACAGATAATGTGCGTATTACAGTTATATGTAACAGATCGGTATATATACAGATAATGTGTGTATTACAGTTATATGTAACAGATCGGTAAATACAGATAATGTGTGTATTACAGTTATATGTAACAGATCGGTATATACAGATAATGTGTGTATTACAGTTATATGTAACAGATCGTTGTATATATATATATATAATGTGCGTATTACAATTATATGTAACAGATCGGTATATATACAGATAATGTGTGTATTACAGTCATATGTAACAGATCAGTATATACAGATAATGTGTGTATTACAGTTATATGTAACAGATCGTTGTATATATATATATATATATATATAATGTGCGTATTACAGTTATATGTAACAGATCGGTATATATACAGATAATGTGCGTATTACAGTTATATGTAACAGATCGGTATATATATATATAATGTGTGTATTACAGTTATATATAACAGATCAGTATATACAGATAATGTGTGTATTACAGTTATATATAACAGATCAGTATATACAGATAATGTGTGTATTACAGTTATATGTAACAGATCGGTATATACAGATAATGTGTGTATTACAGTTATATGTAACAGATCGGTATATACAGATAATGTGTGTATTACAGTTATATGTAACAGATTGGTATATATACAGATAATGTGTGTATTACAGTTATATATAACACATCGGTATATATACAGATAATGTGTGTATTACAGTTATATGTAACAGATCGGTATATATACAGATAATGTGTGTATTACAGTTATATGTAACAGATCGGTATATACAGATAATGTGTGTATTACAGTTATATGTAACAGATCGGTATATATACAGATAATGTGTGTATTACAGTTATATGTAACAGATCAGTATATATACAGATAATGTGTGTATTACAGTTATATATAACAGATCGTTGTATATATATATATAATGTGCGTATTACAGTTATATGTAACAGATCGGTATATATACAGATAATGTGTGAATTACAGTTATATGTAACAGATCAGTATATATACAGATAATGTGTGTATTACAGTCATATGTAACAGATCAGTATATACAGATAATGTGTGTATTACAGTTATATGTAACAGATCGGTATATATACAGATAATGTGTGTATTACAGTTATATGTAACAGATCAGTATATACAGATAATGTGCGTATTACAGTTATATGTAACAGATCAGTATATACAGATAATGTGCGTATTACAGTTATATGTAACAGATCGGTATATACAGATAATGTGCGTATTACAGTTATATGTAACAGATCGGTATATATACAGATAATGTGTGTATTACAGTTATATGTAACAGATCGGTAAATACAGATAATGTGTGTATTACAGTTATATGTAACAGATCGTTGTATATATATATATATAATGTGCGTATTACAGTTATATGTAACAGATCGGTATATATACAGATAATGTGTGTATTACAGTTATATGTAACAGATCAGTATATATACAGATAATGTGTGTATTACAGTCATATGTAACAGATCAGTATATACAGATAATGTGTGTATTACAGTTATATGTAACAGATCGGTATATATACAGATAATGTGTGTATTACAGTTATATGTAACAGATCGGTATATATACAGATAATGTGCGTATTACAGTTATATGTAACAGATCGGTATATATATATATAATGTGTGTATTACAGTTATATATAACAGATCAGTATATACAGATAATGTGTGTATTACAGTTATATGTAACAGATCGGTATATATACAGATAATGTGTGTATTACAGTTATATGTAACAGATCGGTATATACAGATAATGTGTGTATTACAGTTATATGTAACAGATCAGTATATATACAGATAATGTGTGTATTACAGTCATATGTAACAGATCAGTATATACAGATAATGTGTGTATTACAGTTATATGTAACAGATCGGTATATATACAGATAATGTGTGTATTACAGTTATATGTAACAGATCGGTATATATACAGATAATGTGCGTATTACAGTTATATGTAACAGATCGGTATATATATATATAATGTGTGTATTACAGTTATATATAACAGATCAGTATATACAGATAATGTGTGTATTACAGTTATATGTAACAGATCGGTATATATACAGATAATGTGTGTATTACAGTTATATGTAACAGATCGGTATATACAGATAATGTGTGTATTACAGTTACATGTAACAGATCGGTATATATACAGATAATGTGTGTATTACAGTTATATGTAACAGATCGGTATATATACAGATAATGTGCGTATTACAGTTATATGTAACAGATCGGTATATATATATATAATGTGTGTATTACAGTTATATATAACAGATCAGTATATACAGATAATGTGTGTATTACAGTTATATGTAACAGATCGGTATATATACAGATAATGTGTGTATTACAGTTATATGTAACAGATCGGTATATACAGATAATGTGTGTATTACAGTTATATGTAACAGATCGGTATATATACAGATAATGTGTGTATTACAGTTATATGTAACAGATCAGTATATATACAGATAATGTGTGTATTACAGTTATATATAACAGATCGTTGTATATATATATATATATAATGTGCGTATTACAGTTATATGTAACAGATCGGTATATATACAGATAATGTGTGTATTACAGTTATATGTAACAGATCAGTATATACAGATAATGTGTGTATTACAGTTATATGTAACAGATCGGTATATACAGATAATGTGTGTATTACAGTTATATGTAACAGATCGGTATATATACAGATAATGTGTGTATTACAGTTATATGTAACAGATCAGTATATACAGATAATGTGTGTATTACAGTTATATGTAACAGATCGGTATATATACAGATAATGTGTGTATTACAGTTATATGTAACAGATCAGTATATACAGATAATGTGCGTATTACAGTTATATGTAACAGATCGGTATATATACAGATAATGTGTGTATTACAGTTATATGTAACAGATCAGTATATATACAGATAATGTGTGTATTACAGTCATATGTAACAGATCAGTATATACAGATAATGTGTGTATTACAGTTATATGTAACAGATCGGTATATATACAGATAATGTGTGTATTACAGTTATATGTAACAGATCGGTATATACAGATAATGTGTGTAATACAGTTATATGTAACAGATCAGTATATATACAGATAATGTGCGTATTACAGTTATATGTAACAGATCGGTATATATATATATAATGTGTGTATTACAGTTATATATAACAGATCAGTATATACAGATAATGTGTGTATTACAGTTATATGTAACAGATCGGTATATACAGATAATGTGTGTATTACAGTTATATGTAACAGATCGGTATATATATATATAATGTGTGTATTACAGTTATATATAACAGATCAGTATATACAGATAATGTGTGTATTACAGTTATATGTAACAGATCGGTATATACAGATAATGTGTGTATTACAGTTATATGTAACAGATCGGTATATATACAGATAATGTGTGTATTACAGTTATATGTAACAGATCAGTATATATACAGATAATGTGTGTATTACAGTTATATGTAACAGATCGGTATATATACAGATAATGTGCGTATTACAGTTATATGTAACAGATCGGTAAATACAGATAATGTGTGTATTACAGTTATATGTAACAGATCGTTGTATATATATATATATATATAATGTGCGTATTACAGTTATATGTAACAGATCGGTATATATATATATAATGTGTGTATTACAGTTATATATAACAGATCAGTATATACAGATAATGTGTGTATTACAGTTATATGTAACAGATCGGTATATATACAGATAATGTGTGTATTACAGTTATATGTAACAGATCGGTATATATACAGATAATGTGTGTATTACAGTTATATGTAACAGATCGGTATATATACAAATAATGTGTGTATTACAGTTATATGTAACAGATCGGTATATACAGATAATGTGCGTATTACAGTTATATGTAACAGATCGGTATATATATATATAATGTGTGTATTACAGTTATATATAACAGATCAGTATATACAGATAATGTGTGTATTACAGTTATATGTAACAGATCGGTATATACAGATAATGTGTGTATTACAGTTACATGTAACAGATCGGTATATATACAGATAATGTGTGTATTACAGTTACATGTAACAGATCGGTATATATACAGATAATTTGTGTATTACAGTTATATGTAACAGATCGGTATATACAGATAATGTGTGTGTATTACAGTTATATGTAACAGATCGGTATATATACAGATAATGTGTGTATTACAGTTATATGTAACAGATCGGTATATATACAGATAATGTGTGTATTACAGTTATATGTAACAGATCAGTATATACAGATAATGTGCGTATTACAGTTATATGTAACAGATCGGTATATATACAGATAATGTATGTATTACAGTTATATGTAACAGATCAGTATATACAGATAATGTGTGTATTACAGTTATATGTAACAGATCGGTATATATACAGATAATGTGTGTATTACAGTTATATGTAACAGATCGGTATACATACAGATAATGTGTGTATTACAGTTATATGTAACAGATCGGTATATACAGATAATGTGTGTATTACCGTTATATGTAACAGATCGGTATATATACAGATAATGTGTGTATTACAGTTATATGTAACAGATCGGTATATATACAGATAATGTGTGTATTACAGTTATATGTAACAGATCGGTATATATACAGATAATGTGCGTATTACAGTTATATCGGTATATATACAGATAATGTGTGTATTACAGTTATATGTAACAGATCGGTATATATACAGATAATGTGTGTATTACAGTTATATGTAACAGATCGGTATACATACAGATAATGTGTGTATTACAGTTATATGTAACAGATCGGTATATACAGATAATGTGTGTATTACCGTTATATGTAACAGATCGGTATATATACAGATAATGTGTGTATTACAGTTATATGTAACAGATCGGTATATATACAGATAATGTGTGTATTACAGTTATATGTAACAGATCGGTATATATACAGATAATGTGTGTATTACAGTTATATGTAACAGATCGGTATATACAGATAATGTGTGTGTTACAGTTACATGTAACAGATCGGTATATATACAGATAATGTGTGTATTACAGTTATATGTAACAGATCGGTATATATACAGATAATGTGTGTATTACAGTTATATGTAACAGATCGGTATATACAGATAATGTGTGTATTACAGTTATATGTAACAGATCGGTATATATAGATAATGTGTGTATTACAGTTATATGTAACAGATCGATGTATATACAGATAATGTGTGTAATACAGTTATATGTAACAGATCGGTATATACAGATAATGTGTGTAATACAGTTATATGTAACAGATCGGTATATATATATAATGTGTGTGTATTACAGTTATATGTAACAGATCGGTATATATAAAGATAATGTGTGTATTACAGTTATATGTAACAGATCGGTATATACAGATAATGTGTGTATTACAGTTATATGTAACAGATCGGTATATATACAGATAATGTGTGTATTACAGTTATATGTAACAGATCGGTATATATACAGATAATGTGTGTAATACAGTTATATGTAACAGATCGGTATATACAGATAATGTGTGTATTACAGTTATATGTAACAGATCGGTATATATACAGATAATGTGTGTATTACAGTTATATGTAACAGATCAGTATATATACAGATAATGTATGTATTACAGTTATATGTAACAGATCGGTATATATATAGGTAATGTGTGTATTACAGTTATATGTAACAGATCGGTATATACATATAATGTGTGTGTATTAGTTATATGTAACAGATCGGTATATATAAAGATAATGTGTGTATTACAGTTATATGTAACAGATCGGTGTATATATATATATATATATATATATATATATATATATATATATATATATAATGTGCGTATTACAGTTCTATGGAGTCTGCAGCTATGGATGGATTTATGAAATGAAATGATCTGAATCATAGTCACAAAATGGATGCACCTGGGTATCGTCACATAAGATGGCACGTTGGTGGGTGTGAGCGCTTTGTAGTTAATAACACTGTGTTTATATAGATTGTATAATATGCGGAAGGAATCGTTATAACTCTGGAGGGGGGGGCATGTCACACTTGTGGGGGGGAGAAGAGTAGACCGTGCAGACTAATTCCATAAATCACTTGATAACACGCGGATATTGACGGCTCCTGATGTAACTTGTGGTGGCAGCGTTTCCTTCTGTGTAATAAGGAATAATATTATCTCTGCATTTCAGCTCTTCCTGACACAATTACACGCGTGTGTACGCTCACCCTGTGGGAATCGCCTGCTTTATTACACAGTCTGATGAGTCTGGGGGCTGTGAGATTAAAATTCAGGAAGGATCTGTCTGCCGCGTGTCTGTCTGTCCTCCCTCCTTTGTATATTATTTAACCCTATTGTTCAAATGCAAAAAAAGGACGGGGACAATTCTGGAGAAATTCACCACATAAAGGACAAATAATTCTCTAGGCTGGCATTTCTATAATAGGTCTGTTAACTGGTTGACTGCTGTAAAGATCTCCAGCACAATTCTGTGCCAACCCAACAGAGGCGAGGGCAGAAATGTAAATGTGGTTTGTTTACTCCTAGACAGGTCTGCAATGAGTTCCGTACCCCTCTGACACTCAAAGGGTTAATCCTAGACCGATCTGCAATGACTTCCGTACCCCTCTGACACTCAAAGGGTTAATCCTAGACCGATCTGCAATGATCCGTACCCCTCTGGCACTCAAAGGGTTAATCCTAGACAGGTCTGCAATGAGTTCCGTACCCCTCCGGCACTGAAAGGGTTAATCCTAGACAGGTCTGCAATGAGTTCCGTACCCCTCCGGCACTGAAAGGGTTAATCCTAGACAGGTCTGCAATGAGTTCCGTACCCCTCCGGCACTGAAAGGGTTAATCCTAGACAGGTCTGCAATGAGTTCCGTACCCCTCTGGCACTCAAAGGGTTAATCCTAGACAGGTCTGCAATGAGTTCCGTAACTCTCCGGCACTGAAAGGGTTAATCCTAGACAGGTCTGCAATGAGTTCTGTACCCCTCTGGCACTCAAAGGGTTAATCCTAGACAGGTCTGCAATGGTTTGTAATACGTAAAAGACTTCACTTTGTTCAGTGGGTTAAAGAGACAGTGACATTTAATAGGACAGATATCTGCACTGCAGGGAGATGGGTAATTCACAGGTTTTGGGTGCAGCACCGCCATGGCCTGATGTGTAAAGGTGGCGCTAGAGTAGGATTACATTTTACAGGTGTGATATAGATATTATCTTACTAGATAATTCATTAGAACATAATGTAGCTGTTACACACGTGATAAGTAAGTTATATCCCCTCATTCATGTGAAGGTGTCCTGTTCCCCCGGTCTCTGGACAGGTAACACAGTGATATATAAGGTTATATCCCCTCATTCATGTGAAGGTGTCCTGTTCCCCCCGGTCTCTGGACAGGTAACACAGTGATATATAAGGTTATATCCCCTCATTCATGTGAAGGTGTCCTGTTCCACCGGTCTCTGGACAGGTAACACAGTGATATATAAGGTTATATCTCCTCATTCATGTGAAGGTGTCCTGTTCCCCCGGTCTCTGGACAGGTAACACAGTGATATATAAGGTTATATCCCCTCATTCATGTGAAGGTGTCCTATTCCCCCGGTCTCTGGACAGGTAACACAGTGATATATAAGGTTATATCCCCTCATTCATGTGAAGGTGTCCTGTTCCCCCGGTCTCTGGACAGGTAACACAGTGATATATAAGGTTATATCCCCTCATTCATGTGAAGGTGTCCTGTTCCCCCGGTCTCTGGACAGGTAACACAGTGATATATAAGGTTATATCCCCTCATTCATGTGAAGGTGTCCTGTTCCACCGGTCTCTGGACAGGTAACACAGTGATATATAAGGTTATATCTCCTCATTCATGTGAAGGTGTCCTGTTCCCCCGGTCTCTGGACAGGTAACACAGTGATATATAAGGTTATATCCTCTCATTCATGTGAAGGTGTCCTGTTCCCCCCGGTCTCTGGACAGGTAACACAGTGATATATAAGGTTATATCTCCTCATTCATGTGAAGGTGTCCTGTTCCCCCGGTCTCTGGACAGGTAACACAGTGATATATAAGGTTATATCCCCTCATTCATGTGAAGGTGTCCTGTTCCCCCGGTCTCTGGACAGGTAACACAGTGATATATAAGGTTATATCCTCTCATTCATGTGAAGGTGTCCTGTTCCCCCGGTCTCTGGACAGGTAACACAGTGATATATAAGGTTATATCCCCTCATTCATGTGAAGGTGTCCTGTTCCCCCGATCTCTGGACAGGTAACACAGTGATATATAAGGTTATATCTCCTCATTCATGTGAAGGTGTCCTGTTCCCCCCGGTCTCTGGACAGGTAACACAGTGATATATAAGGTTATATCCTCTCATTCATGTGAAGGTGTCCTGTTCCCCCCGGTCTCTGGACAGGTAACACAGTGATATATAAGGTTATATCCCTCATTCATGTGAAGGTGTCCTGTTCCCCCCGGTCTCTGGACAGGTAACACAGTGATATATAAGGTTATATCCCCTCATTCATGTGAAGGTGTCCTGTTCCCCCGGTCTCTGGACAGGTAACACAGTGATATATAAGGTTATATCCCCTCATTCATGTGAAGGTGTCCTGTTCCCCCGGTCTCTGGACAGGTAACACAGTGATATATAAGGTTATATCTCCTCATTCATGTGAAGGTGTCCTGTTCCCCCTGGTCTCTGGACAGGTAACACAGTGATATATAAGGTTATATCCCCTCATTCATGTGAAGGTGTCCTGTTCCCCCCGGTCTCTGGACAGGTAACACAGTGATATATAAGATTATATCCTCTCATTCATGTGAAGGTGTCCTGTTCCCCCGGTCTCTGGACAGGTAACACAGTGATATATAAGGTTATATCCTCTCATTCATGTGAAGGTGTCCTGTTCCCCCGGTCTCTGGACAGGTAACACAGTGATATATAAGGTTATATCCCCTCATTCATGTGAAGGTGTCCTGTTCCCCCCGGTCTCTGGACAGGTAACACAGTGATATATAAGGTTATATCTCCTCATTCATGTGAAGGAGTCCTGTTCCCCCGGTCTCTGGACAGGTAACACAGTGATATATAAGGTTATATCCCCTCATTCATGTGAAGGTGTCCTGTTCCCCCGGTCTCTGGACAGGTAACACAGTGATATATAAGGTTATATCCCCTCATTCATGTGAAGGTGTCCTGTTCCCCCCGGTCTCTGGACAGGTAACACAGTGATATATAAGGTTATATCTCCTCATTCATGTGAAGGTGTCCTGTTCCCCCCGGTCTCTGGACAGGTAACACAGTGATATATAAGGTTATATCTCCTCATTCATGTGAAGGTGTCCTGTTCCCCCCGGTCTCTGGACAGGTAACATAGTGATATATAAGGTTATATCTCCTCATTCATGTGAAGGTGTCCTGTTCCCCCCGGTCTCTGGACAGGTAACACAGTGATATATAAGGTTATATCTCCTCATTCATGTGAAGGTGTCCTGTTCCCCCGGTCTCTGGACAGGTAACACAGTGATATATAAGGTTATATCTCCTCATTCATGTTAAGGAGTCCTGTTCCCCCGGTCTCTGGACAGGTAACACAGTGATATATAAGATTATATCCTCTCATTCATGTGAAGGTGTCCTGTTCCCCCGGTCTCTGGACAGGTAACACAGTGATATATAAGGTTATATCTCCTCATTCATGTGAAGGAGTCCTGTTCCCCCGGTCTCTGGACAGGTAACACAGTGATATATAAAGTTATATCCCCTCATTCATGTGAAGGTGTCCTGTTCCCCCGGTCTCTGGACAGGTAACACAGTGATATATAAGGTTATATCCCCTCATTCATGTGAAGGTGTCCTGTTCCCCCGGTCTCTGGACAGGTAACACAGTGATATATAAGGTTATATCCCCTCATTCATGTGAAGGTGTCCTGTTCCCCCGGTCTCTGGACAGGTATCACAGTGATATATAAGGTTATATCTCCTCATTCATGTGAAGGCGTCCTGTTCCCCCGGTCTCTGGACAGGTAACACAGTGATATATAAGGTTATATCCTCTCATTCATGTGAAGGTGTCCTGTTCCCCCCGGTCTCTGGACAGGTAACACAGTGATATATAAGGTTATATCCCCTCATTCATGTGAAGGTGTCCTGTTCCCCCCGGTCTCTGGACAGGTAACACAGTGATATATAAGGTTATATCTCCTCATTCATGTGAAGGTGTCCTGTTCCCCCGGTCTCTGGACAGGTAACACAGTGATATATAAGGTTATATCCTCTCATTCATGTGAAGGTGTCCTGTTCCCCCCGGTCTCTGGACAGGTAACACAGTGATATATAAGGTTATATCCCCTCATTCATGTGAAGGTGTCCTGTCCCCCCGGTCTCTGGACAGGTAACATAGTGATATATAAGGTTATATCTCCTCATTCATGTGAAGGTGTCCTGTTCCCCCGGTCTCTGGACAGGTAACACAGTGATATATAAGGTTATATCTCCTCATTCATGTGAAGGTGTCCTGTTCCCCCGGTCTCTGGACAGATAACACAGTGATATATAAGGTTATATCTCCTCATTCATGTGAAGGTGTCCTGTTCCCCCCGGTCTCTGGACAGGTAACACAGTGATATATAAGGTTATATCTCCTCATTCATGTGAAGGTGTCCTGTTCCCCCGGTCTCTGGACATGTAACACAGTGATATATATGGTTATATCTCCTCATTCATGTGAAGGTGTCCTGTTCCCCCGGTCTCTGGACAGGTAACACAGTGATATATAAGGTTATATCCCCCTCATTCATGTGAAGGTGTCCTGTTTCCCCCGGTCTCTGGACAGGTAACACAGTGATATATAAGGTTATATCTCCTCATTCATGTGAAGGTGTCCTGTTCCCCCGGTCTCTGGACAGGTAACACAGTGATATATAAGGTTATATCCTCTCATTCATGTGAAGGTGTCCTGTTCCCCCGGTCTCTGGACAGGTAACACAGTGATATATAAGGTTATATCCTCTCATTCATGTGAAGGTGTCCTGTTACCCCCGGTCTCTGGACAGGTAACACAGTGATATATAAAGTTATATCCCCTCATTCATGTGAAGGTGTCCTGTTCCCCCCGGTCTCTGGACAGGTAACACAGTGATATATAAGGTTATATCCTCTCATTCATGTGAAGGTGTCCTGTTCCCCCCGGTCTCTGGACAGGTAACACAGTGATATATAAGGTTATATCCTCTCATTCATGTGAAGGTGTCCTGTTCCCCCCGGTCTCTGGACAGGTAACACAGTGATATATAAGGTTATATCCCCTCATTCATGTGAAGATGTCCTGTTCCCCCGGTCTGGACAGGTAACACAGTGATATATAAGGTTATATCTCTCATTCATGTGAAGGAGTCCTGTTCCCCCGGTCTCTGGACAGGTAACACAGTGATATATAAGGTTATATCCCCCTCATTCATGTGAAGGTGTCCTGTTCCCCCCGGTCTCTGGACAGGTAACACAGTGATATATAAGGTTATATCTCCTCATTCATGTGAAGGTGTCCTGTTCCCCCCGGTCTCTGGACAGGTAACACAGTGATATATAAGGTTATATCCTCTCATTCATGTGAAGGTGTCCTGTTCCCCCGGTCTCTGGACAGGTAACACAGTGATATATAAGGTTATATCCCCTCATTCATGTGAAGGTGTCCTGTTCCCCCCCGGTCTCTGGACAGGTAACACAGTGATATATAAGGTTATATCTCCTCATTCATGTGAAGGTGTCCTGTTCCCCCGGTCTCTGGACAGGTAACACAGTGATATATAAGGTTATATCTCCTCATTCATGTGAAGGTGTCCTGTTCCCCCGGTCTCTGGACAGGTAACACAGTGATATATAAGGTTATATCTCCTCATTCATGTGAAGGTGTCCTGTTCCCCCCGGTCTCTGGACAGGTAACACAGTGATATATAAGGTTATATCCCTCTCATTCATGTGAAGGTGTCCTGTTCCCCCCGGTCTTTGGACAGGTAACACAGTGATATATAAGGTTATATCCTCTCATTCATGTGAAGGTGTCCTGTTCCCCTCGGTCTCTGGACAGGTAACACAGTGATATATAAGGTTATATCCTCTCATTCATGTGAAGGTGTCCTGTTCCCCCCGGTCTCTGGACAGGTAACACAGTGATATATAAGGTTATATCCCCTCATTCATGTGAAGGTGTCCTGTTCCCCCGGTCTCTGGACAGGTAACACAGTGATATATAAGGTTATATCCCCTCATTCATGTGAAGGTGTCCTGTTCCCCCGGTCTCTGGACAGGTAACACAGTGATATATAAGGTTATATCCTCCTCATTCATGTGAAGGTGTCCTGTTCCCCCCGGTCTCTGGACAGGTAACACAGTGATATATAAGGTTATATCCCCTCATTCATGTGAAGGTGTCCTGTTCCCCCCGGTCTCTGGACAGGTAACACAGTGATATATAAGGTTATATCCTCCTCATTCATGTGAAGGTGTCCTGTTCCCCCGGTCTCTGGACAGGTAACACAGTGATATATAAGGTTATATCCTCTCATTCATGTGAAGGTGTCCTGTTCCCCCCGGTCTCTGGACAGGTAACACAGTGATATATAAGGTTATATCCCTCATTCATGTGAAGGTGTCCTGTTCCCCCGGTCTCTGGACAGGTAACACAGTGATATATAAGGTTATATCCCCTCATTCATGTGAAGGTGTCCTGTTCCCCCGGTCTCTGGACAGGTAACACAGTGATATATAAGGTTATATCTCCTCATTCATGTGAAGGTGTCCTGTTCCCCCGGTCTCTGGACAGGTAACACAGTGATATATAAGGTTATATCCTCTCATTCATGTGAAGGTGTCCTGTTCCCCCGGTCTCTGGACAGGTAACACAGTGATATATAAGGTTATATCCCCTCATTCATGTGAAGGTGTCCTGTTCCCCCGGTCTCTGGACAGGTAACACAGTGATATATAAGGTTATATCTCCTCATTCATGTGAAGGTGTCCTGTTCCCCCGGTCTCTGGACAGGTAACACAGTGATATATAAGGTTATATCCTCTCATTCATGTGAAGGTGTCCTGTTCCCCCCGGTCTCTGGACAGGTAACACAGTGATATATAAGGTTATATCTCCTCATTCATGTGAAGGTGTCCTGTTCCCCCCGGTCTCTGGACAGGTAACACAGTGATATATAAGGTTATATCTCCTCATTCATGTGAAGGTGTCCTGTTCCCCCGGTCTCTGGACAGGTAACACAGTGATATATAAGGTTATATCCCTCTCATTCATGTGAAGGTGTCCTGTTCCCCCGGTCTCTGGACAGGTAACACAGTGATATATAAGGTTATATCCCCTCATTCATGTGAAGGTGTCCTGTTCCCCCGGTCTCTGGACAGGTAACACAGTGATATATAAGGTTATATCCTCCTCATTCATGTGAAGGTGTCCTGTTCCCCCGGTCTCTGGACAGGTAACACAGTGATATATAAGGTTATATCCTCTCATTCATGTGAAGGTGTCCTGTTCCCCCCGGTCTCTGGACAGGTAACACAGTGATATATAAGGTTATATCCCCTCATTCATGTGAAGGTGTCCTGTTCCCCCGGTCTCTGGACAGGTAACACAGTGATATATAAGGTTATATCCTCTCATTCATGTGAAGGTGTCCTGTTCCCCCGGTCTCTGGACAGGTAACACAGTGATATATAAGGTTATATCCCTCATTCATGTGAAGGTGTCCTGTTCCCCCGGTCTCTGGACAGGTAACACAGTGATATATAAGGTTATATCCCTCATTCATGTGAAGGTGTCCTGTTCCCCCGGTCTCTGGACAGGTAACACAGTGATATAAAAGGTTATATCCCTCTCATTCATGTGAAGGTGTCCTGTTCCCCCGGTCT
>CM074718.1:1806175-1917829 GCA_037306005.1 Rhinophrynus dorsalis | reverse complement strand
ATATAAGGTTATATCCCCTCATTCATGTGAAGGTGTCCTGTTCCCCCCGGTCTCTGGACAGGTAACACAGTGATATATAAGGTTATATCCCCTCATTCATGTGAAGGTGTCCTGTTCCCCCGGTCTCTGGACAGGTAACATAGTGATATATAAGGTTATATCCCCTCATTCATGTGAAGGTGTCCTGTTCCCCCCGGTCTCTGGACAGGTAACACAGTGATATATAAGGTTATATCCCTCATTCATGTGAAGGTGTCCTGTTCCCCCCGGTCTCTGGACAGGTAACACAGTGATATATAAGGTTATATCTCCTCATTCATGTGAAGGTGTCCTGTTCCCCCGGTCTCTGGACAGGTAACACAGTGATATATAAGGTTATATCCCCTCATTCATGTGAAGGTGTCCTGTTCCCCCGGTCTCTGGACAGGTAACACAGTGATATATAAGGTTATATCTCCTCATTCATGTGAAGGTGTCCTGTTCCCCCGGTCTCTGGACAGGTAACACAGTGATATATAAGGTTATATCTCCTCATTCATGTGAAGGTGTCCTGTTCCCCCCGGTCTCTGGACAGGTAACACAGTGATATATAAGGTTATATCCTCCTCATTCATGTGAAGGTGTCCTGTTCCCCCGGTCTCTGGACAGGTAACACAGTGATATATAAGGTTATATCTCCTCATTCATGTGAAGGTGTCCTGTTCCCCCCGGTCTCTGGACAGGTAACACAGTGATATATAAGGTTATATCCTCCTCATTCATGTGAAGGTGTCCTGTTCCCCCGGTCTCTGGACAGGTAACACAGTGATATATAAGGTTATATCCCCTCATTCATGTGAAGGTGTCCTGTTCCCCCCGGTCTCTGGACAGGTAACACAGTGATATATAAGGTTATATCCTCTCATTCATGTGAAGGTGTCCTGTTCCCCCCGGTCTCTGGACAGGTAACACAGTGATATATAAGGTTATATCCCTCTCATTCATGTGAAGGTGTCCTGTTCCCCCGGTCTCTGGACAGGTAACACAGTGATATATAAGGTTATATCCCCTCATTCATGTGAAGGTGTCCTGTTCCCCCCGGTCTCTGGACAGGTAACACAGTGATATATAAGGTTATATCCCCTCATTCATGTGAAGGTGTCCTGTTCCCCCCGGTCTCTGGACAGGTAACACAGTGATATATAAGGTTATATCCCCTCATTCATGTGAAGGTGTCCTGTTCCCCCCGGTCTCTGGACAGGTAACACAGTGATATATAAGGTTATATCTCCTCATTCATGTGAAGGTGTCCTGTTCCCCCGGTCTCTGGACAGGTAACACAGTGATATATAAGGTTATATCCTCCTCATTCATGTGAAGGTGTCCTGTTCCCCCGGTCTCTGGACAGGTAACACAGTGATATATAAGGTTATATCCCCTCATTCATGTGAAGGTGTCCTGTTCCCCCCGGTCTCTGGACAGGTAACACAGTGATATATAAGGTTATATCCCTCTCATTCATGTGAAGGTGTCCTGTTCCCCCGGTCTCTGGACAGGTAACACAGTGATATATAAGGTTATATCCCCTCATTCATGTGAAGGTGTCCTGTTCCCCCCGGTCTCTGGACAGGTAACACAGTGATATATAAGGTTATATCCCCTCATTCATGTGAAGGTGTCCTGTTCCCCCCGGTCTCTGGACAGGTAACACAGTGATATATAAGGTTATATCCCTCTCATTCATGTGAAGGTGTCCTGTTCCCCCCGGTCTCTGGACAGGTAACACAGTGATATATAAGGTTATATCCTCTCATTCATGTGAAGGTGTCCTGTTCCCCCGGTCTCTGGACAGGTAACACAGTGATATATAAGGTTATATCCCCTCATTCATGTGAAGGTGTCCTGTTCCCCCCGGTCTCTGGACAGGTAACACAGTGATATATAAGGTTATATCCCTCTCATTCATGTGAAGGTGTCCTGTTCCCCCCGGTCTCTGGACAGGTAACACAGTGATATATAAGGTTATATCCCCTCATTCATGTGAAGGTGTCCTGTTCCCCCGGTCTCTGGACAGGTAACACAGTGATATATAAGGTTATATCCCCTCATTCATGTGAAGGTGTCCTGTTCCCCCCGGTCTCTGGACAGGTAACACAGTGATATATAAGGTTATATCTCCTCATTCATGTGAAGGTGTCCTGTTCCCCCGGTCTCTGGACAGGTAACACAGTGATATATAAGGTTATATCCTCTCATTCATGTGAAGGTGTCCTGTTCCCCCGGTCTCTGGACAGGTAACACAGTGATATATGAGGTTATATCCTCTCATTCATGTGAAGGTGTCCTGTTCCCCCCGGTCTCTGGACAGGTAACACAGTGATATATAAGGTTATATCCCCTCATTCATGTGAAGGTGTCCTGTTCCCCCGGTCTCTGGACAGGTAACACAGTGATATATAAGGTTATATCCCTCTCATTCATGTGAAGGTGTCCTGTTCCCCCCGGTCTCTGGACAGGTAACACAGTGATATATAAGGTTATATCCCTCTCATTCATGTGAAGGTGTCCTGTCCCCCCCGGTCTCTGGACAGGTAACACAGTGATATATAAGGTTATATCCCCTCATTCATGTGAAGGTGTCCTGTTCCCCCGGTCTCTGGACAGGTAACACAGTGATATATAAGGTTATATCTCCTCATTCATGTGAAGGTGTCCTGTCCCCCCGGTCTCTGGACAGGTAAGACAGTGATATATAAGGTTATATCCCCTCATTCATGTGAAGGTGTCCTGTTCCCCCCGGTCTCTGGACAGGTAACACAGTGATATATAAGGTTATATCTCCTCATTCATGTGAAGGTGTCCTGTTCCCCCGGTCTCTGGACAGGTAACACAGTGATATATAAGGTTATATCTCCTCATTCATGTGAAGGTGTCCTGTTCCCCCGCTCTCTGGAACAGGTAACACAGTGATATATAAGGTTATATCCCCTCATTCATGTGAAGGTGTCCTGTTCCCCCGGTCTCTGGACAGGTATCACAGTGATATATAAGGTTATATCTCCTCATTCATGTGAAGGCGTCCTGTTCCCCCGGTCTCTGGACAGGTAACACTAGTGATATATAAGGTTATATCCCCTCATTCATGTGAAGGTGTCCTGTTCCCCCGGTCTCTGGACAGGTAACACAGTGATATATAAGGTTATATCCCTCATTCATGTGAAGGAGTCCTGTTCCCCCGGTCTCTGGACAGGTAACACAGTGATATATAAGGTTATATCCTCTCATTCATGTGAAGGTGTCCTGTTCCCCCGGTCTCTGGACAGGTAACACAGTGATATATAAGGTTATATCCTCTCATTCATGTGAAGGTGTCCTGTTCCCCCGGTCTCTGGACAGGTAACACAGTGATATATAAGGTTATATCCCCTCATTCATGTGAAGGTGTCCTGTTCCCCCCGGTCTCTGGACAGGTAACACAGTGATATATAAGGTTATATCCCTCTCATTCATGTGAAGGTGTCCTGTTCCCCCGGTCTCTGGACAGGTAACACAGTGATATATAAGGTTATATCTCCTCATTCATGTGAAGGTGTCCTGTTCCCCCGGTCTCTGGACAGGTAACACAGTGATATATAAGGTTATATCTCCTCATTCATGTGAAGGTGTCCTGTTCCCCCCGGTCTCTGGACAGGTAACACAGTGATATATAAGGTTATATCCTCTCATTCATGTGAAGGTGTCCTGTTCCCCCGGTCTCTGGACAGGTAACACAGTGATATATAAGGTTATATCCCCTCATTCATGTGAAGGTGTCCTGTTCCCCCGGTCTCTGGACAGGTAACACAGTGATATATAAGGTTATATCCCCTCATTCATGTGAAGGTGTCCTGTTCCCCCGGTCTCTGGACAGGTAACACAGTGATATATAAGGTTATATCCCCTCATTTATGTGAAGGTGTCCTGTTCCCCCGGTCTCTGGACAGGTAACACAGTGATATATAAGGTTATATCCCCTCATTCATGTGAAGGTGTCCTGTTCCCCCGGTCTCTGGACAGGTAACACAGTGATATATAAGGTTATATCCCCTCATTCATGTGAAGGTGTCCTGTCCCCCCGGTCTCTGGACAGGTAACACAGTGATATATAAGGTTATATCCCCTCATTCATGTGAAGGTGTCCTGTTCCCCCGGTCTCTGGACAGGTAACACAGTGATATATAAGGTTATATCCCCTCATTCATGTGAAGGTGTCCTGTTCCCCCGGTCTCTGGACAGGTAACACAGTGATATATAAGGTTATATCTCCTCATTCATGTGAAGGTGTCCTGTTCCCCCGGTCTCTGGACAGGTAACACAGTGATATATAAGGTTATATCCCCTCATTCATGTGAAGGTGTCCTGTCCCCCCGGTCTCTGGACAGGTAACACAGTGATATATAAGGTTATATCCCCTCATTCATGTGAAGGTGTCCTGTTCCCCCGGTCTCTGGACAGGTAACACAGTGATATATAAGGTTATATCCCCTCATTCATGTGAAGGTGTCCTGTTCCCCCGGTCTCTGGACAGGTAACACAGTGATATATAAGGTTATATCCCCTCATTCATGTGAAGGTGTCCTGTTCCCCCGGTCTCTGGACAGGTAACACAGTGATATATAAGGTTATATCCCCTCATTCATGTGAAGGTGTCCTGTTCCCCCCGGTCTCTGGACAGGTAACACAGTGATATATAAGGTTATATCCCCTCATTCATGTGAAGGTGTCCTGTTCCCCCGGTCTCTGGACAGGTAACACAGTGATATATAAGGTTATATCTCCTCATTCATGTGAAGGTGTCCTGTTCCCCCCGGTCTCTGGACAGGTAACACAGTGATATATAAGGTTATATCCTCTCATTCATGTGAAGGTGTCCTGTTCCCCCCGGTCTCTGGACAGGTAACACAGTGATATATAAGGTTATATCTCCTCATTCATGTGAAGGTGTCCTGTTCCCCCGGTCTCTGGACAGGTAACACAGTGATATATAAGGTTATATCCCCTCATTCATGTGAAGGTGTCCTGTTCCCCCCGGTCTCTGGACAGGTAACACAGTGATATATAAGGTTATATCCCTCTCATTCATGTGAAGGAGTCCTGTTCCCCCGGTCTCTGGACAGGTAACACAGTGATATATAAGGTTATATCCTCTCATTCATGTGAAGGTGTCCTGTCCCCCCGGTCTCTGGACAGGTAACACAGTGATATATAAGGTTATATCTCCTCATTCATGTGAAGGTGTCCTGTCCCCCCGGTCTCTGGACAGGTAACACAGTGATATATAAGGTTATATCTCCTCATTCATGTGAAGGTGTCCTGTCCCCCCGGTCTCTGGACAGGTAACACAGTGATATATAAGGTTATATCTCCTCATTCATGTGAAGGTGTCCTGTTCCCCTGGTCTCTGGACAGGTAACACAGTGATATATAAGGTTATATCTCCTCATTCATGTGAAGGTGTCCTGTCCCCCCGGTCTCTGGACAGGTAACACAGTGATATATAAGGTTATATCTCCTCATTCATGTGAAGGTGTCCTGTTCCCCCGGTCTCTGGACAGGTAACACAGTGATATATAAGGTTATATCCCTCTCATTCATGTGAAGGTGTCCTGTTCCCCCGGTCTCTGGACAGGTAACACAGTGATATATAAGGTTATATCCCCTCATTCATGTGAAGGTGTCCTGTTCCCCTGGTCTCTGGACAGGTAACACAGTGATATATAAGGTTATATCCTCTCATTCATGTGAAGGTGTCCTGTTCCCCCGGTCTCTGGACAGGTAACACAGTGATATATAAGATTATATCCCTCTCATTCATGTGAAGGTGTCCTGTTCCCCCGGTCTCTGGACAGGTAACACAGTGATATATAAGGTTATATCCCCTCATTCATGTGAAGGTGTCCTGTTCCCCCGGTCTCTGGACAGGTAACACAGTGATATATAAGGTTATATCCCCTCATTCATGTGAAGGTGTCCTGTTCCCCCCGGTCTCTGGACAGGTAACACAGTGATATATAAGGTTATATCCCCTCATTCATGTGAAGGTGTCCTGTTCCCCCCGGTCTCTGGACAGGTAACACAGTGATATATAAGGTTATATCCCCCTCATTCATGTGAAGGTGTCCTGTTCCCCCGGTCTCTGGACAGGTAACACAGTGATATATAAGGTTATATCCCCTCATTCATGTGAAGGTGTCCTGTTCCCCCGGTCTCTGGACAGGTAACACAGTGATATATAAGGTTATATCCTCTCATTCATGTGAAGGTGTCCTGTTCCCCCGGTCTCTGGACAGGTAACACAGTGATATATAAGGTTATATCCCTCTCATTCATGTGAAGGTGTCCTGTTCCCCCGGTCTCTGGACAGGTAACACAGTGATATATAAGGTTATATCCCTCTCATTCATGTGAAGGTGTCCTGTTCCCCCGGTCTCTGGACAGGTAACACAGTGATATATAAGGTTATATCTCCTCATTCATGTGAAGGTGTCCTGTTCCCCCCGGTCTCTGGACAGGTAACACAGTGATATATAAGGTTATATCCTCTCATTCATGTGAAGGTGTCCTGTTCCCCCGGTCTCTGGACAGGTAACACAGTGATATATAAGGTTATATCCCTCTCATTCATGTGAAGGTGTCCTGTACCCCCGGTCTCTGGACAGGTAACACAGTGATATATAAGGTTATATCTCCTCATTCATGTGAAGGTGTCCTGTTCCCCCGGTCTCTGGACAGGTAACACAGTGATATATAAGGTTATATCCCCTCATTCATGTGAAGGTGTCCTGTTCCCCGGTCTCTGGACAGGTAACACAGTGATATATAAGGTTATATCCCTCTCATTCATGTGAAGGTGTCCTGTTCCCCCCGGTCTCTGGACAGGTAACACAGTGATATATAAGGTTATATCCCCTCATTCATGTGAAGGTGTCCTGTTCCCCCGGTCTCTGGACAGGTAACACAGTGATATATAAGGTTATATCCCCTCATTCATGTGAAGGAGTCCTGTTCCCCCGGTCTCTGGACAGGTAACACAGTGATATATAAGGTTATATCCCCTCATTCATGTGAAGGTGTCCTGTTCCCCCGGTCTCTGGACAGGTAACACAGTGATATATAAGGTTATATCCCCTCATTCATGTGAAGGTGTCCTTTTCCCCCCGGTCTCTGGACAGGTAACACAGTGATATATAAGGTTATATCCCCTCATTCATGTGAAGGTGTCCTGTTCCCCCGGTCTCTGGACAGGTAACACAGTGATATATAAGGTTATATCCCCTCATTCATGTGAAGGAGTCCTGTTCCCCCGGTCTCTGGACAGGTAACACAGTGATATATAAGGTTATATCCCCTCATTCATGTGAAGGAGTCCTGTTCCCCCGGTCTCTGGACAGGTAACACAGTGATATATAAGGTTATATCCCTCTCATTCATGTGAAGGTGTCCTGTTCCCCCCGGTCTCTGGACAGGTAACACAGTGATATATAAGGTTATATCCTCTCATTCATGTGAAGGTGTCCTGTTCCCCCGGTCTCTGGACAGGTAACACAGTGATATATAAGGTTATATCCTCTCATTCATGTGAAGGTGTCCTGTTCCCCCGGTCTCTGGACAGGTAACACAGTGATATATAAGGTTATATCCCCTCATTCATGTGAAGGAGTCCTGTTCCCCCGGTCTCTGGACAGGTAACACAGTGATATATAAGGTTATATCCCCTCATTCATGTGAAGGTGTCCTGTCCCCCCGGTCTCTGGACAGGTAACACAGTGATATATAAGGTTATATCCCCTCATTCATGTGAAGGTGTCCTGTTCCCCCCGGTCTCTGGACAGGTAACACAGTGATATATAAGGTTATATCCCCTCATTCATGTGAAGGAGTCCTGTTCCCCCGGTCTCTGGACAGGTAACACAGTGATATATAAGGTTATATCTCCTCATTCATGTGAAGGTGTCCTGTTCCCCCGGTCTCTGGACAGGTAACACAGTGATATATAAGGTTATATCCCTCTCATTCATGTGAAGGTGTCCTGTTCCCCCGGTCTCTGGACAGGTAACACAGTGATATATAAGGTTATATCCCTCTCATTCATGTGAAGGTGTCCTGTCCCCCCGGTCTCTGGACAGGTAACACAGTGATATATAAGGTTATATCCCCTCATTCATGTGAAGGTGTCCTGTTCCCCCGGTCTCTGGACAGGTAACACAGTGATATATAAGGTTATATCCCCTCATTCATGTGAAGATGTCCTGTTCCCCCGGTCTCTGGACAGGTAACACAGTGATATATAAGGTTATATCCCCTCATTCATGTGAAGGTGTCCTGTTCCCCCCGGTCTCTGGACAGGTAACACAGTGATATATAAGGTTATATCCCCTCATTCATGTGAAGGTGTCCTGTTCCCCCCGGTCTCTGGACAGGTAACACAGTGATATATAAGGTTATATCCTCTCATTCATGTGAAGGTGTCCTGTTCCCCCCGGTCTCTGGACAGGTAACACAGTGATATATAAGGTTATATCACCTCATTCATGTGAAGGTGTCCTGTTCCCCCCGGTCTCTGGACAGGTAACACAGTGATATATAAGGTTATATCCTCTCATTCATGTGAAGGTGTCCTGTTCCCCCCGGTCTCTGGACAGGTAACACAGTGATATATAAGGTTATATCCTCTCATTCATGTGAAGGTGTCCTGTTCCCCCGGTCTCTGGACAGGTAACACAGTGATATATAAGGTTATATCCCCTCATTCATGTGAAGGTGTCCTGTTCCCCCCGGTCTCTGGACAGGTAACACAGTGATATATAAGGTTATATCCTCTCATTCATGTGAAGGAGTCCTGTTCCCCCGGTCTCTGGACAGGTAACACAGTGATATATAAGGTTATATATCCCCTCATTCATGTGAAGGTGTCCTGTTCCCCCGGTCTCTGGACAGGTAACACAGTGATATATAAGGTTATATCCCCTCATTCATGTGAAGGTGTCCTGTTCCCCCGGTCTCTGGACAGGTAACACAGTGATATATAAGGTTATATCCCCTCATTCATGTGAAGGTGTCCTGTTCCCCCGGTCTCTGGACAGGTAACACAGTGATATATAAGGTTATATCCCCTCATTCATGTGAAGGAGTCCTGTTCCCCCGGTCTCTGGACAGGTAACACGGTGATATATAAGGTTATATCTCCTCATTCATGTGAAGGTGTCCTATTCCCCCCGGTCTCTGGACAGGTAACACAGTGATATATAAGGTTATATCCCCTCATTCATGTGAAGGAGTCCTGTTCCCCCCGGTCTCTGGACAGGTAACACAGTGATATATAAGGTTATATCCTCTCATTCATGTGAAGGTGTCCTGTTCCCTCGGTCTCTGGACAGGTAACACAGTGATATATAAGGTTATATCCCCTCATTCATGTGAAGGTGTCCTGTTCCCCCGGTCTCTGGACAGGTAACACAGTGATCCTGCGCTCAGTAATTATGTGATAATGACCATTTTATCTTTATTACACCAGGGAGAAATGAACGATCTTAATGCTCATTAACCACTTCATTACCAAACTGTCCCCAATTAGGCGGACCCATCTTGTAAGAGCTGGAGGAGGGAATGAAGTTGGTGTCACTTGAAATCGGAGTTCTTCCCTCTCGTATCTCATCATTCTGTGTCGTATTGTCACTATTCCCCTATGTCTCGCTCTACTTCACTTCATTAACCTTTTGGGTGCTGGATGGAGATGGAAATATATAACTATATAGTGATATATAAATATACAGTGCTATATAAGGATACAGTGATATATAAATATACAGTGATATATAAGGACACAGTGATATATAAATATACAGTGATATATAAGGACACAGTGATATATAAATATACAGTGATATATAAGGACACAGTGCTATATAGCAATACAGTGTTATAGAAATATAGACATGTTAACAGTTTATATTTATCAATTAACAAAATGATAGTGAGTGACCAGAAGGAGGAGCACTGACGAGGGTAACCATCTAGGGTGACCACATTTCCATTCTGCCATTCCGGGACATGTGGTCACCCTAGTCCCACGGCTGAGGCTCCCGCCGGCACTGACCATCTTTCTGAGGCTGACACAGAGTATGAGCTCCCACTGGGAAGCCTCAGAAAGATGGTCAGTGCCGGCGGGAGCCTCAGCCGCGGGTCTCACTTGCAGCGCCAGTATACCTGCTCCACCCCAACTGTCTCTCACGCACCAGTCCAGCCAGTCAACAAGGACCATATAGCAAATACATTTCATTGGCTGGCTGGACTGGTGGGTGTTGCTCCATTCCGGCACTCTTTGTTGTCCCGGTGGGGGGTGACCCAGGAAGCGGGACACAGATCCCCAGTAAGGGACAGTCTCAGGCATTTCGGGACGTGTGGTCACCCTATAACCATCCTGGGTTTATACCAGGAGAGCTTATATGATCGAGAGGTGATCCATAATAGCCTCTCAAGCAAGAGAGTAACATTTCAAGAGCACTAGGTGTTGGCTCAAAAGTATCTAACATACTAGACTCACAGGACCCTTTCCCCAGTTCCTGTGTTTTCGTGCCAAGTTGAGTCGCTTGGCCTTGTTTCCATGTTGGAGGTATGGCTTTTTGGCCCAAAGTCTTCCGTGAAGACAGCGTATGACCAGACTTCTCCAGATAGTAGATGGGTGTACCAGGTTCTCACTGTTTTCTGAGCTGGTGGCACTAATGGACATCTTCTGATTGATTTTCTGATAGTGAAGGGACAGAAACATGATGTGGCTTTCATCTTGGCTGACCACTGCGTCTAATGTCTTCAACAGGGACCTTTTCTTTGTGCTTCTTCAAAAGAGCTTGGACAGGACATCTGGAAACCCTTCTCTGCCTTGAAATTTCTGCCTCCTTGCTGATGCAGTATAATTGCCGTATGTCTTTTTGCTGTGCTCAGTCTTGCCATGGAGTATGACTTTTGACATTAAACTGTCTTCAGCAACATAACCTTGATAGCTGAGTCTGGCTGTTCCTCACCCAGTGTTATTCCTCCTACTCAGCTGTCTCTGTCTCCGTTACTGTGTTTCAACCCAAATTGATGATAGTTAGCACCTGTTTGGTATAACTGTTTAATCATACACGTGACTATATGCCTAAAAATTCCCTGACTGTGTAAAAGTGTATATAGAGGAACGGATGATGTTTTGAAGGCAAAGGGCGGTCACACCAAATATTGATTTGATTTAGATTTTTCTTCTGTTTACTCACTATGAATTTTGTTAATTGATAAAAATAAACTATTAACATGTCCATTTTTTAAAGCGTTCTTACTTTACAGCATTTTTTCACACCCAAGACTCTTGCACAGGACTAAATGTGTGTGTCTGTGTATACGTCTGTGTGTGTGTTTATAAATATATATATATATAATGTGTATACGTCTGTGTGTGTGTTTATACATATTTATATATATAATGTGTGTGTGTGTGTCTGGGTATGTGTGCGTGTGCCTGGGTGTGTGTGTGTGTGTGTCTGGGTATGTGTGTGTGTGTGCCTGGGTGTGTGTGTGTTAGGGTGACCACGGGTCCCGGAACGTCCGGGACTGTCCCTTATTTCAGGGCTATGTCCCGCGTCCCGGGTCATCTTCAACTGGGACAATGAAGTGTCCCGGAATGAAGCCAAGCCGCCCTGGATGTCAGCCTGCAAGCGGTGTGTCACATCATGGACGCTGCGAGGGAGCGCTTGGTAGCATAAATCAGCGCTCCCTCGCGGCGTCCATGATATGACACACCGCTTGCAGGCTGACATCCAGGGCGGCAATGCAGCTTACCTGATCTCCTGGAGGTAAGCGCTCTAGTAATACAGAGCGCTGGGAGTTGACATCATCTCCCAGCGCTCTGCATTACTGAGCACAGCGCGCGGGAGCTTCAGCTCTGTGCCGGAGGAGGCACAGAGCACTTTCCACGCCGCTAGACCACCAGGGACTCAAGGTATGAAGGGGCAACTAGGTTGACCACGTCCCGGAATGGCAGAAGGGAAATGTGGTCACCCTAGTGTGTGTGTGTGTTTATAAATATATATATAATGTGTGTGTGTGTGTGTGTGTCTGTTTATAAATATATATATATAATGTGTGTGTGTCTGGGTGTGTGTGTGTTTATAAACATATATATATATAATGGGTGTGTGTGTGTTTATAAACATATATATAATGGGTGTGTGTGTTTATAATTATATATATAATGTGTGTGTGTGTCTGGGTGTGTGTGTGTGTTTATAATTATATATATAATGTGTGTGTGTGTCTGGGTGTGTGTGTGTGTTTATAATTATATATATAATGTGTGTGTGTGTCTGGGTGTGTGTGTGTGTGTTTATAATTATATATATAATGTGTGTGTGTGTCTCGGTGTGTGTGTGTGTTTATAATTATATATATAATGTGTGTGTGTGTCTGGGTGTCTGTGTGTGTTTATAAATATATATATAATGTGTATGTGTGTGTGTGTCTGGGTGTGTGTGTGTGTGTGTGTGTATAAATATATATATAATGTGTGTGTGTGTGTCTGGGTGTGTATGACTGTTGATACACACACAGGAACACTGGATAGAGGAGCAGACTCATATGAACTGGGGATAGAGATAAGGATGAATAATGAACATTCTTGTCCTGTTCCCCAGTGTAGAGGAGATTTAACTCACTTAGACCCCCCCCTTACATAAACAGACCTTCTTCATCTGCTTAAGTGTTACAAATGGACTGAAAGACAGAGAGACAACAGAGACTGGGGCTGAATTAATTGTCCCCGTGGAGTGTTATTCTTTATAGTTCATAGGTCAATTCAATTCCTATTCATGAGATCTGCAGACGCACGGGGGGGGGGGGGGGGGTCAGACCCTGGGAGGGGGAGATCAATCTTCATCAGAAGTCAGTTGTACCATATGGACCCCCCCACCACCACATCTTCATCTTTCCTTAATTACATTGTCCACAGACAAGCGTGTGAATGACTTGGAGCTGATAGAGGGGTCCACAGGGAGCATAAATACCTCCCTACCCCCCAAGTACACACTCTGATACACATTTATTAACCTCAGTAATCTTCTCTCCTTTGGGACATGGAGCAACACAGTGTACTGCGCTCTAGTCTACGTACAGACCTGTGTACTGCGCTCTAGTCTATATACAGCCTGTGTACTGATATCTAGTCTATGTACAGACTGTGTACTGATATCTAGTCTATGTACAGACCTATGTACTGATATCTAGTCTATGTACAGACCTGTGTACTGATATCTAGTCTATGTACAGACCTGTGTACTGATATCTAGTCTATATAAAGACTGTGTACTGATATCTAGTCTATGTACAGACCTGTGTACTGATATCTAGTCTATGTACAGACCTGTGTACTGATATCTAGTCTATATACAGACCTGTGAACTGATATCTAGTCTATGTACAGACTGTGTACTGATATCTAGTCTATGTACAGACTGTGTACTGATATCTAGTCTATGTACAGACCTGTGTACTGATATCTAGTCTATGTACAGACTGTGTACTGATATCTAGTCTATGTACAGACCTGTGTACTGATATCTAGTCTATGTACAGACTGTGTGCTGATATCTAGTCTATGTACAGACCTGTGTACTGATATCTAGTCTATGTACAGACTGTGTACTGATATCTAGTCTATGTACAGACTGTGTACTGATATCTAGTCTATGTACAGACCTGTGTACTGATCTCTAGTCTATGTACAGACCTGTGTACTGATATCTAGTCTATGTACAGACTGTGTACTGATATCCAGTCTATGTACAGACCTGTGTACTGATATCTAGTCTATGTACAGACCTGTGTACTGATATCTAGTCTATGTACAGACTGTGTACTGATATCTAGTCTATGTACAGACTGTGTACTGATATCTAGTCTATGTACAGACCTGTGTACTGATATCTAGTCTATGTACAGACCTGTGTACTGATATCTAGTCTATGTACAGACCTGTGTACTGATCTCTAGTCTATGTACAGACTGTGTACTGATATCTAGTCTATGTACAGACCTGTGTACTGATCTCTAGTCTATGTACAGACCTGTGTACTGATATCTAGTTTATGTACAGACCTGTGTACTGATATCTAGTCTATATACAGCCTGTGTACTGATCTCTAGTCTATATACAGCCTGTGTACTGATCTCTAGTCTATGTACAGACCTGTGTACTGATATCTAGTCTATGTACAGACCTGTGTACTGATATCTAGTCTATGTACAGACCTGTGTACAGATCTCTAGTCTATGTACAGACCTGTGTACTGATATCTAGTCTATGTACAGACTGTGTACTGATCTCTAGTCTATGTACAGACTGTGTACTGATATCTAGTCTATGTACAGACCTGTGTACAGATCTCTAGTCTATGTACAGACCTGTGTACTGATATCTAGTCTATATACAGACTGTGTACTGATGTCTAGTCTATGTACAGACTGTGTACTGATCTCTAGTCTATATACAGACTGTGTACTGATATCTAGTCTATATACAGACTGTGTACTGATATCTAGTCTATGTACAGACTGTGTACTGATATCTAGTCTATGTACAGACTGTGTACTGATATCTAGTCTATGTACAGACCTGTGTACTGATATCTAGTCTATGTACAGACTGTGTACTGATATCTAGTCTATGTACAGACTGTGTACTGATATCTAGTCTATGTACAGACCTGTGTACTGATATCTAGTCTATGTACAGACTGTGTACTGATATCTAGTCTATGTACAGACCTGTGTACTGATCTCTAGTCTATGTACAGACCTGTGTACTGATATCTAGTCTATGTACAGACTGTGTACTGATATCTAGTCTATGTACAGACCTGTGTACTGATATCTAGTCTATGTACAGACTGTGTACTGATATCTAGTCTATGTACAGACCTGTGTACTGATATCTAGTCTATGTACAGACCTGTGTACTGATATCTAGTCTATGTACAGACTGTGTACTGATATCTAGTCTATGTACAGACCTGTGTACTGATATCTAGTCTATGTACAGACTGTGTACTGATATCTAGTCTATATACAGTCCTGTGTACTGATATCTAGTATATATACAGACTTGTGTACTGATATCTAGTCTATATACAGACTGTGTACTGATATCAAGTCTATGTACATACCTGTGTACTGATATCTAGTCTATGTACAGACCTGTGTACTGATCTGTAGTCTATGTACAGACCTGTGTACTGATATCTAGTCTATGTACAGACCTGTGTACTGATATCTAGTCTATGTACAGACTGTGTACTGATCTCTAGTCTATGTACAGACTGTGTACTGATCTCTAGTCTATATACAGACTGTGTACTGATATCTAGTCTATGTACAGACCTGTGTACTGATATCTAGTCTATATACAGATTGTGTACTGATATCTAGTCTATATACAGACCTGTGTATTGATATCTAGTCTATGTACAGACCTGTGTACTGATCTCTAGTCTATGTACAGTCTGTGTACTGATATCTAGTCTATGTACAGACCTGTGTACTGATCTCTAGTCTATGTACAGACTGTGTACTGATCTCTAGTTTATATACAGACTGTGTACTGATCTCTAGTCTATGTACAGACCTGTGTACTGATATCTAGTCTATGTACAGACTGTGTACTGATATCTAGTCTATATACAGACCTGTGTACTGATATCTAGTCTATGTACAGACCTGTGTACTGATCTCTAGTCTATGTACAGACCTGTGTACTGATATCTAGTCTATGTACAGACCTGTGTACTGATATCTAGTCTATGTACAGTCTGTGTACTGATATCTAGTCTATGTACAGACCTGTGTACTGATATCTAGTCTATGTACAGACCTGTGTACTGATATCTAGTCTATGTACAGACTGTGTACTGATATCTAGTCTATATACAGACCTGTGTACTGATATCTAGTCTATGTACAGACCTGTGTACTGATCTCTAGTCTATGTACAGACCTGTGTACTGATATCTAGTCTATGTACAGACCTGTGTACTGATATCTAGTCTATGTACAGTCTGTGTACTGATATCTAGTCTATGTACAGACCTGTGTACTGATATCTAGTCTATGTACAGACCTGTGTACTGATATCTAGTCTATATACAGACTGTGTACTGATCTGTAGTCTATGTACAGACTGTGTACTGATATCTAGTCTATGTACAGACCTGTGTACTGATCTCTAGTCTATATACAGCCTGTGTACTGATATCTAGTCTATTTACAGACTGTGTACTGATCTGTAGTCTATATACAGCCTGTGTACTGATATCTAGTCTATGTACAGACCTGTGTACTGATATCTAGTCTATGTACAGACTGTGTACTGATATCTAGTCTATGTACAGACCTGTGTACTGATATTTAGTCTATGTACAGACCTGTGTACTGATCTCTAGTCTATGTACAGACTGTGTACTGATATCTAGTCTATGTACAGACTGTGTACTGATATCTAGTCTACGTACAGACCTGTGTACTGATATCTAGTCTATGTACAGACCTGTGTACTGATATCTAGTCTATATACAGACCTGTGTACTGATCTCTAGTCTATGTACAGACCTGTGTGCTGATATCTAGTCTATGTACAGACCTGTGTACTGATATCTAGTCTATGTACAGACCTGTGTACTGCTCTCTAGTCTATGTACAGTCTGTGTACTGATATCTAGTCTATGTACAGACCTGTGTACTGATCTCTAGTCTATGTACAGACTGTGTACTGATATCTAGTCTATGTACAGACTGTGTACTGATATCTAGTCTATGTACAGTCTGTGTACTGATATCTAGTCTATGTACAGACCTGTGTACTGATATCTAGTCTATGTACAGACTGTGTACTGATATCTAGTCTATGTACAGTCTGTGTACTGATATCTAGTCTATATACAGACCTGTGTACTGATATCTAGTCTATGTGCAGACTGTGTACTGATATCTAGTCTATGTACAGACTGTGTACTGATATCTAGTCTATGTACAGTCTGTGTACTGATATCTAGTCTATGTACAGACTGTGTACTGATCTCTAATCTATGTACAGTCTGTGTACTGATATATAGTCTATGTACAGACTGTGTACTGATATCTAGTCTATGTACAGACTGTGTACTGATATCTACTCTATGTACAGACCTGTGTACTGATATCTAGCCTATGTACAGACTGTGTACTGATCTCTAGTCTATGTACAGACCTGTGTACTGATCTCTAGTCTATATACGGACTGTGTACTGATATCTAGTCTATGTACAGACTGTGTACTGATATCTAGTCTATGTACAGACCTGTGTACTGATACCTATTCTATGTACAGACTGTGTACTGATCTCTAGTCTATGTACAGTCTGTGTACTGATATCTAGTCTATGTACAGACTGTGTACTGATATCTAGTCTATGTACAGACCTGTGTACTGATATCTAGTCTATGTACAGTCTGTGTACTGATATCTAGTCTATGTACAGACTGTGTACTGATCTCTAGTCTATGTACAGTCTGTGTACTGATATCTAGTCTATGTACAGACTGTGTACTGATCTCTAGTCTATGTACAGACTGTGTACTGATATCTAGTCTATGTACAGACTGTGTACTGATATCTAGTCTACGTACAGACCTGTGTTCTGATATCTAGTCTGCGTACAGACCTGTGTACTGATATCTAGTCTATATACAGACCTGTGTACTGATATCTAGTCTATTTACAGACCTGTGTACTGATATCTAGTCTATGTACAGACCTGTGTACTGATATCTAGTCTATGTACAGACTGTGTACTGATCTCTAGTTTATGTACAGACTGTGTACTGATATCTAGTCTATATACAGACCTGTGTACTGATATCTAGTCTATTTACAGACCTGTGTACTGATATCTAGTCTATGTACAGACCTGTGTACTGATCTCTAGTCTATGTACAGACTGTGTACTGATATCTAGTCTATGTACAGACTGTGTACTGATATCTAGTCTATGTACAGTCTGTGTACTGATATCTAGTCTATGTACAGACCTGTGTACTGATATCTAGTCTATGTACAGACTGTGTACTGATATCTAGTCTATGTACAGTCTGTGTACTGATATCTAGTCTATATACAGACCTGTGTACTGATATCTAGTCTATGTGCAGACTGTGTACTGATATCTAGTCTATGTACAGACTGTGTACTGATATCTAGTCTATGTACAGTCTGTGTACTGATATCTAGTCTATGTACAGACTGTGTACTGATCTCTAATCTATGTACAGTCTGTGTACTGATATATAGTCTATGTACAGACTGTGTACTGATATCTAGTCTATGTACAGACTGTGTACTGATATCTAGTCTATGTACAGACCTGTGTACTGATATCTAGTCTATGTACAGACTGTGTACTGATCTCTAGTCTATGTACAGACCTGTGTACTGATCTCTAGTCTATATACGGACTGTGTACTGATATCTAGTCTATGTACAGACTGTGTACTGTTATCTAGTCTATGTACAGACCTGTGTACTGATACCTTTTCTATGTACAGACTGTGTACTGATCTCTAGTCTATGTACAGTCTGTGTACTGATATCTAGTCTATGTACAGACTGTGTACTGATATCTAGTCTATGTACAGACCTGTGTACTGATATCTAGTCTATGTACAGTCTGTGTACTGATATCTAGTCTATGTACAGACTGTGTACTGATCTCTAGTCTATGTACAGTCTGTGTACTGATATCTAGTCTATGTACAGACTGTGTACTGATCTCTAGTCTATGTACAGACTGTGTACTGATATCTAGTCTATGTACAGACTGTGTACTGATATCTAGTCTACGTACAGACCTGTGTTCTGATATCTAGTCTGCGTACAGACCTGTGTACTGATATCTAGTCTATATACAGACCTGTGTACTGATATCTAGTCTATTTACAGACCTGTGTACTGATATCTAGTCTATGTACAGACCTGTGTACTGATATCTAGTCTATGTACAGACTGTGTACTGATCTCTAGTCTATGTACAGACTGTGTACTGATATCTAGTCTATATACAGACCTGTGTACTGATATCTAGTCTATTTACAGACCTGTGTACTGATATCTAGTCTATGTACAGACCTGTGTACTGATCTCTAGTCTATGTACAAACTGTGTACTGATATCTAGTCTATGTACAGACTGTGTACTGATATCTAGTCTATGTACAGACTGTGTACTGATCTCTAGTCTATGTACAGACTGTGTACTGATATCTAGTCTATGTACAGACCTGTGTACTGATATCTAGTCTATTTACAGACCGGTGTACTGATCTCTAGTCTATGTACAGACTGTGTACTGATCTCTAGTCTATGTACAGTCTGTGTACTGATATCTAGTCTATATACAGTCTCTGTACTGATATCTAGTCTATGTACAGACCTGTGTACTGATATCTAGTCTATGTACAGACCTGTGTACTGATATCTAGTCTATATACAGTCTCTGTACTGATATCTAGTCTATGTACAGACCTGTGTACTTATATCTAGTCTATGTACAGACCTGTGTACTGATATCTAGTCTATGTACAGACCTGTGTACTGATATCTAGTCTATGTACAGTCTCTGTACTGATATCTAGTCTATGTACAGTCTGTGTACTGATCTCTAGTCTATGTACAGTCTGAGTACTGATATCTAGTCTATGTACAGACTGTGTACTGATATCTAGTCTATATACAGACTGTGTACTGATATCTAGTCTATGTACAGACCTGTGTACTGATATCTAGTCTATGTACAGTCTCTGTACTGATATCTAGTCTATGTACAGACCTGTGTACTGATATCTAGTCTATATACAGACCTGTGTACTGATATCTAGTCTATGTACAGACTGTGTACTGATATCTAGTCTATGTACAGACTGTGTACTGATCTCTAGTCTATGTACAGACTGTGTACTGATATCTAGTCTATGTACAGACTGTGTACTGATATCTAGTCTATGTACAGTCTGTGTACTGATATCTAGTCTATGTACAGACCTGTGTACTGATATCTAGTCTATATACAGACTGTGTACTGATATCTAGTCTATGTACAGTCTGTGTACTGATATCTAGTCTATATACAGTCTGTGTACTGATAGTCTATGTACAGTCTGAGTACTGATATCTAGTCTATGTACAGACCTGTGTACTGATATCTAGTCTATGTACAGACTGTGTACTCGATATCTAGTCTATGTACCAGCTCTGTGTACTGATATCTAGTCTATGTACAGACCTGTGTACTGATATCTAGTCTATGTACAGACCTGTGTACTGATATCTAGTCTATGTACAGACTGTGTACTGATATCTAGTCTATGTACAGACCTGTGTACTGATATTTAGTCTATGTACAGACTGTGTACTGATCTCTAGTCTATGTACAGACGGTGTACTGCTCTCTAGTCTATGTACAGACTGTGTACTGATATCTAGTCTACGTACAGACCTGTGTACTGATATCTAGTCTATGTACAGACTGTGTACTGATCTCTAGTCTATGTACAGACTGTGTACTGATATCTAGTCTATGTACAGACCTGTGTACTGATATCTATCTATGTACAGACCTGTGTACTGATATCTAAGTCTATGTGCAGACCTGTGTACTGATATCTAGTCTATGTACAGACTGTGTTCTGATCTCTAGTCTATATACAGACCTGTGTACTGATATCTAGTCTATGTGCAGACCTGTGTACTGATATCTAGACTATGTACAGACCTGTGTACTGATCTCTAGTCTATATACAGACTGTGTACTGATATCTAGTCTATGTACAGACTGTGTACTGATATCTAGTCTATGTACAGACCTGTGTACTGATATCTAGTCTATGTACAGACTGTGTACTGATATCTAGTCTATGTACAGACCTGTGTACTGATATCTAGTCTATGTACAGACTGTGTACTGATATCTAGTCTTTGTACAGACTGTGTACTGATATCTAGTCTATGTACAGACCTGTGTACTGATATCTAGTCTATGTTCAGACTGTGTACTGATCTCTAGTCTATGTACAGACCTGTGTATTGATATCTAGTCTATGTACAGACCTGTGTACTGATCTCTAGTCTATATACAGACCTGTGTACTGATATCTAGTCTATGTACAGACCTGTGTACTGATATCTAGTCTATGTACAGACCTGTGTACTGTTATCTAGTCTATGTACAGACTGTGTACTGATCTCTAGTCTATGTACAGACTGTGTACTGATATCTAGTCTATGTACAGACTGTGTACTGATATCTAGTCTATGTACAGACTGTGTGCTGATATCTAGTCTATGTACAGACCTGTGTACTGATATCTAGTCTATGTACAGACCTGTGTACTGATATCTAGTCTATGTAGAGACCTGTGTACTGATATCTAGTCTATATACAGCCTGTGTACTGATCTCTAGTCTATGTACAGACCTGTGTACTGATATCTAGTCTATGTACAGACCAGTGTACTTGTATCTAGTCTATGTACAGACCTGTGTACTGATATCTAGTCTATGTACAGACTGTGTACTGATCTCTAGTCTATGTACAGTCTGTGTACTGATATCTAGTCTATGTACAGACTGTGTACTGATATCTAGTCTATGTACAGACTGTGTACTGATATCTAGTCTATGTACAGACCTGTGTACTGATCTCTAGTCTATGTACAGTCTGTGTACTGATATCTAGTCTATGTACAGACATGTGTACTGATATCTAGTCTATGTACAGACTGTGTACTGATATCTAGTCTATGTACAGACTGTGTACTGATATCTAGTCTATGTACAGTCTGTGTACTGATATGTAGTCTATGTACAGACCTGTGTACTGATCTCTAGTCTATGTACAGTCTGTGTACTGATATCTAGTCTATGTACAGACCTGTGTACTGATATCTAGTTTATGTACAGACTGTGTACTGATATCTAGTCTATGTACAGACTGTGTACTGATATCTAGTCTATGTACAGACCTGTGTACTGATATTTAGTCTATGTACAGACTGTGTACTGATCTCTAGTCTATGTACAGACATGTGTACTGATCTCTAGTCTATATACAGACTGTGTACTGATATCTAGTCTATGTACAGACAGTGTACTGATATCTAGTCTATGTACAGACTGTGTACTGATACCTATTCTATGTACAGACTGTGTACTGATCTCTAGTCTATGTACAGTCTGTGTACTGATATCTAGTCTATGTACAGACCTGTGTACTGATACCTATTCTATGTACAGACTGTGTACTGATCTCTAGTCTATGTACAGACCTGTGTACTGATACCTATTCTATGTACAGACCTGTGTACTGATATCTAGTCTATATACAGACCTGTGTACTGATATCTAGTCTATGTACAGACCTGTGTACTGATACCTATTCTATGTACAGACTGTGTACTGATATCTAGTCTATGTACAGACCTGTGTACTGATATCTAGTCTATGTACAGATCTGTGTGCTGATATCTAGTCTATGTACAGACCTGTGTACTGATCTCTAGTCTATATACAGTCCTGTGTACTGATATCTAGTCTATGTACAGACTGTGTACTGATATTTAGTCTATGTACAGACCTGTGTACTGATATCTAGTCTATATACAGACTGTGTACTGATATCTAGTCTATGTACAGACCTGTGTACTGATATCTAGTCTATGTACAGACCTGTGTACTGATATCTAGTCTATATACAGACTGTGTACTGATATCTAGTCTATGTACAGACTGTGTACTGATATCTAGTCTATGTACAGACTGTGTGCTGATATCTAGTCTATTTTACAGACCTGTGTACTGATACCTATTCTATGTACAGACTGTGTACTGATATCTAGTCTATATACAGACCTGTGTACTGATATCTAGTCTATATACAGACCTGTGTACTGATATCTAGTCTATGTACAGACCTGTGTACTGATATCTAGTCTATATACAGACCTGTGTACTGATATCTAGTCTATGTACAGACTGTGTACTGATATCTAGTCTATGTACAGACTGTGTACTGATATCTAGTCTATGTACAGGACCTGTGTACTGATCTCTAGTCTATGTACAGACCTGTGTACTGATCTCTAGTCTATGTACAGACCTGTGTACTGATCTCTAGTCTATGTACAGACTGTGTACTGATATCTAGTCTATGTACAGACTGTGTACTGATATCTAGTCTATGTACAGACCTGTGTACTGATATCGAGTCTATGTACAGACTGTCTACTGATATCTAGTCTATGTACAGACCCTGTGTACTGATATCTAGTCTATGTACAGACCTGGTGTACTGATATCTAGTCTATGTACAGACCTGTGTACTGATATCTAGTCTATATACAGACTGTGTACTGATATCTAGTCTATATACAGACCTGTGTACTGATATCTAGTCTATGTACAGACTGTGTACTGATATCTAGTCTATGTACAGACTGTGTACTGATCTCTAGTCTATGTACAGACCTGTGTACTGATATCTAGTCTATGTACAGACTGTGTACTGATATCTAGTCTATGTACAGACTGTGTACTGATATCTAGTCTATGTACTGACCTGTGTACTGATATCTAGTCTATGTACAGACCTGTGTACTGATATCTAGTCTATGTACAGACCTGTGTACTGATATCCAGTCTATGTACAGTCTGTGTACTGATATCTAGTCTATGTACAGACTGTGTACTGATATCTAGTCTATATACAGACTGTGTACTGATATCTAGTCTATGTACAGACTGTGTACTGATCTCTAGTCTATGTACAGTCTGTGTACTGATATCTAGTCTATGTACAGACTGTGTACTGATATCTAGTCTATGTACAGACTGTGTACTGATATCTAGTCTATATACAGACTGTGTACTGATATCTAGTCTATGTACAGACTGTGTACTGATATCTAGTCTATGTACAGACCTGTGTACTGATATCTAGTCTATGTACAGACCTGTGTACTGATATCTAGTCTATGTACAGTCTGTGTACTGATATCTAGTCTATGTACAGACTGTGTACTGATATCTAGTCTATATACAGACCTGTGTACTGATCTCTAGTCTATGTACAGTCTGTGTACTGATATCTAGTCTATGTACAGACTGTGTACTGATCTCTAGTCTATGTACAGACCTGTGTACTGATATCTAGTCTATGTACAGACTGTGTACTGATATCTAGTCTATGTACAGACTGTGTACTGATATCTAGTCTATGTACAGACTGTGTACTGATCTCTAGTCTATGTACAGTCTGTGTACTGATATCTAGTCTATGTACAGACTGTGTACTGATCTCTAGTCTATGTACAGACTGTGTACTGATATCTAGTCTATGTACAGACTGTGTACTGATATCTAGTCTATGTACAGACCTGTGTACTGATATCTAGTCTATGTACAGACTGTGTACTGATATCTAGTCTATGTACAGTCTGTGTACTGATATCTAGTCTATGTACAGTCTGTGTACTGATATCTAGTCTATGTGCAGACCTGTGTGCTGATATCTAGTCTATGTACAGACTGTGTACTGATTCTAGTCTATGTACAGACTGTGTACTGATCTCTAGTCTATGTACAGACCTGTGTACTGATATCTAGTCTATGTACAGACTGTGTACTGATATCTAGTCTATGTACAGACCTGTGTACTGATCTCTAGTCTATGTACAGACCTGTGTACTGATATCTAGTCTATGTACAGTCTGTGTACTGATATCTAGTCTATGTACAGACCTGTGTACTGATATCTAGTCTATGTACAGACCTGTGTACTGATATCTAGTCTATGTACAGACCTGTGTACTGATATCTAGTCTATGTACAGACTGTGTACTGATATCTAGTCTATGTACAGACTGTGTACTGATATCTAGTCTATGTACAGACCTGTGTACTGATCTCTAGTCTATGTACAGACCTGTGTACTGATATCTAGTCTATGTACAGTCTGTGTACTGATATCTAGTCTATGTACAGACCTGTGTACTGATATCTAGTCTATGTACAGACCTGTGTACTGATATCTAGTCTATGTACAGACCTGTGTACTGATATCTAGTCTATGATACAGTCTGTGTACTGATATCTAGTCTATGTACAGACTGTGTACTGATCTCTAGTCTATGTACAGACTGTGTACTGATATCTAGTCTATGTACAGACTGTGTACTGATCTCTAGTCTATGTACAGACTGTGTACTGATATCTAGTCTATGATACAGACCTGTGTACTGATATCTAGTCTATGTACAGACTGTGTACTGATATCTAGTCTACTGTACAGACCTGTGTTCTGGATTTCTAGTCTCGTACAGACCTGTGTACTGATATCTAGTCTATAGTACAGACCTGTGTACTGATATCTAGTCTATGTACAGACCTGTGTACTGATATCTAGTCTATGTACAGACCTGTGTACTGATCTCTAGTCTATGTACAGACTGTGTACTGATATCTAGTCTATATACAGACTGTGTACTGATATCTAGTCTATGTACAGACTGTGTACTGATCTCTAGTCTATGTACAGACTGTGTACTGATATCTAGTCTATGTACAGACCTGTGTACTGATATCTAGGTCTATGTACAGACTGTGTACTGATCTCTAGTCTATGTACAGACTGTGTACTGATCTCTAGTCTATGTACAGTCTGTGTACTGATATCTAGTCTATGTACAGACTGTGTACTGATCTCTAGTCTATGTACAGACTGTGTACTGATATCTAGTCTATGTACAGACTGTGTACTGATATCTAGTCTACGTACAGACACCTGTGTTCTGATTTCTAGTCTGCGTACAGACCTGTGTACTGATATCTAGTCTATATACAGACCTGTGTACTGATATCTAGTCTTTTACAGACCTGTGTACTGGATATCTAGTCTATGTACAGACCTGTGTACTGATATCTAGTCTATGTACAGACTGTGTACTGATATCTAGTCTATGTACAGACCTGTGTACTGATATCTAGTCTATATACAAGACCTGTGTAACTGATATCTAGTCTATGTACAGACTGTGTACTGATATCTAGTCTATGTACAGACTGTGTACTGATATCTAGTCTATGTACAGACCTGTGTACTGATCTCTAGACTATGTACAGACTGTGTGCTGATATCTAGTCTATGTACAGACTGTGTACTGATCTCTAGTCTATGTACAGTCTGTGTACTGATCTCTAGTCTATGTACAGACCTGTGTACTGATATCTAGTCTATGTACAGACTGTGTACTGATATCTAGTCTATGTACAGACTGTGTACTGATCTCTAGTCTATGTACAGACCTGTGTACTGATATCTAGTCTATGTACAGACTGTGTACTGATGTCTAGTCTATGTACAGACTGTGTACTGATCTCTAGTCTATGTACAGACCTGTGTACTGATCTCTAGTCTATGTACAGACTGTGTTCTGATATCTAGTCTATGTACAGACTGTGTACTGATATCTAGTCTATGTACAGACTGTGTACTGATATCTAGTCTATGTACAGACCTGTGTACTGATATCTAGTCTATGTACAGACTGTGTACTGATATCTAGTCTATGTACAGACTGTGTACTGATATCTAGTCTATGTACAGACTGTGTACTGATCTCTAGTCTATGTACAGACTGTGTACTGATATCTAGTCTATGTACAGACTGTGTACTGATATCTAGTCTATGTACAGTCTGTGTACTGATATCTAGTCTATGTACAGTCTGTGTACTGATATCTAGTCTATGTGCAGACCTGTGTGCTGATATCTAGTCTATGTACAGACTGTGTACTGATATCTAGTCTATGTACAGACTGTGTACTGATCTCTAGTCTATGTACAGACCTGTGTACTGATATCTAGTCTATGTACAGACTGTGTACTGATATCTAGTCTATGTACAGACCTGTGTACTGATCTCTAGTCTATGTACAGACCTGTGTACTGATATCTAGTCTATGTACAGTCTGTGTACTGATATCTAGTCTATGTACAGACCTGTGTACTGATATCTAGTCTATGTACAGACCTGTGTACTGATATCTAGTCTATGTACAGACCTGTGTACTGATATCTAGTCTATGTACAGACTGTGTACTGATATCTAGTCTATGTACAGACTGTGTACTGATATCTAGTCTATGTACAGACCTGTGTACTGATCTCTAGTCTATGTACAGACCTGTGTACTGATATCTAGTCTATGTACAGTCTGTGTACTGATATCTAGTCTATGTACAGACCTGTGTACTGATATCTAGTCTATGTACAGACCTGTGTACTGATATCTAGTCTATGTACAGTCTGTGTACTGATATCTAGTCTATGTACAGACTGTGTACTGATCTCTAGTCTATGTACAGACTGTGTACTGATATCTAGTCTATGTACAGACTGTGTACTGATCTCTAGTCTATGTACAGACTGTGTACTGATATCTAGTCTATATACAGACCTGTGTACTGATATCTAGTCTATGTACAGACTGTGTACTGATATCTAGTCTACGTACAGACCTGTGTTCTGATTTCTAGTCTGCGTACAGACCTGTGTACTGATATCTAGTCTATATACAGACCTGTGTACTGATATCTAGTCTATTTACAGACCTGTGTACTGATATCTAGTCTATGTACAGACCTGTGTACTGATCTCTAGTCTATGTACAGACTGTGTACTGATATCTAGTCTATATACAGACTGTGTACTGATATCTAGTCTATATACAGACTGTGTACTGATCTCTAGTCTATGTACAGACTGTGTACTGATATCTAGTCTATGTACAGACCTGTGTACTGATATCTAGTCTATGTACAGACTGTGTACTGATCTCTAGTCTATGTACAGACTGTGTACTGATCTCTAGTCTATGTACAGTCTGTGTACTGATATCTAGTCTATGTACAGACTGTGTACTGATCTCTAGTCTATGTACAGACTGTGTACTGATATCTAGTCTATGTACAGACTGTGTACTGATATCTAGTCTACGTACAGACCTGTGTTCTGATTTCTAGTCTGCGTACAGACCTGTGTACTGATATCTAGTCTATATACAGACCTGTGTACTGATATCTAGTCTATTTACAGACCTGTGTACTGATATCTAGTCTATGTACAGACCTGTGTACTGATATCTAGTCTATGTACAGACTGTGTACTGATATCTAGTCTATGTACAGACCTGTGTACTGATATCTAGTCTATATACAGACCTGTGTACTGATATCTAGTCTATGTACAGACTGTGTACTGATATCTAGTCTATGTACAGACTGTGTACTGATATCTAGTCTATGTACAGACCTGTGTACTGATCTCTAGACTATGTACAGACTGTGTGCTGATATCTAGTCTATGTACAGACTGTGTACTGATCTCTAGTCTATGTACAGTCTGTGTACTGATCTCTAGTCTATGTACAGACCTGTGTACTGATATCTAGTCTATGTACAGACTGTGTACTGATATCTAGTCTATGTACAGACTGTGTACTGATCTCTAGTCTATGTACAGACCTGTGTACTGATATCTAGTCTATGTACAGACTGTGTACTGATGTCTAGTCTATGTACAGACTGTGTACTGATCTCTAGTCTATGTTACAGACTGTGTTCTGATATCTAGTCTATGTACAGACTGTGTACTGATATCTAGTCTATGTACAGACTGTGTACTGATATCTAGTCTATGTACAGACCTGTGTACTGATATCTAGTCTATGTACAGACTGTGTACTGATATCTAGTCTATGTACAGACTGTGTACTGATATCTAGTCTATGTACAGACTGTGTACTGATCTCTAGTCTATGTACAGACTGTGTACTGATATCTAGTCTATGTACAGACCTGTGTACTGATATCTAGTCTATATACAGACCTGTGTACTGATATCTAGTCTATATACAGACCTGTGTACTGATATCTAGTCTATGTACAGACTGTGTACTGATATCTAGTCTATGTACAGACTGTGTACTGATATCTAGTCTATGTACAGTCTGTGTACTGATATCTAGTCTATGTACAGACTGTGTACTGATCTCTAGTCTATGTACAGACTGTGTACTGATATCTAGTCTATGTACAGACTGTGTACTGATCTCTAGTCTATGTACAGACTGTGTACTGATCTCTAGTCTATGTACAGACTGTGTACTGATATCTAGTCTATATACAGACCTGTGTACTGATATCTAGTCTATATACAGACCTGTGTACTGATATCAAGTCTATGTACAGACTGTGTACTGATCTCTAGTCTATGTACAGACCTGTGTACTGATATCTAGTCTATGTACAGACTGTGTACTGATATCTAATCTATGTACAGACCTGTGTACTGATCTCTAGTCTATGTACAGACTGTGTTCTGATATCTAGTCTATGTACAGACTGTGTACTGATCTCTAGTCTATGTACAGACTGTGTACTGATATCTAGTCTATGTACAGACTGTGTACTGATATCTAGTCTATGTACAGACTGTGTACTGATATCTAGTCTATGTACAGACCTGTGTACTGATATCTAGTCTATATACAGACTGTGTACTGATCTCTAGTCTATGTACAGACTGTGTACTGATATCTAGTCTATGTACAGACTGTGTACTGATATCTAGTCTATATACAGACTGTGTACTGATATCTAGTCTATGTACAGACTGTGTACTGATATCTAGTCTATGTACAGACCTGTGTACTGATCTCTAGTCTATGTACAGACCTGTGTACTGATATCTAGTCTATGTACAGACTGTGTACTGATATCTAGTCTATGTACAGACTGTGTACTGATATCTAGTCTATGTACAGACCTGTGTACTGATATCTAGTCTATATACAGACCTGTGTACTGATATCTAGTCTATGTACAGACCTGTGTACTGATCTCTAGTCTATGTACAGACTGTGTACTGATATCTAGTCTATGTACAGACTGTGTACTGATATCTAGTCTATGTACAGACCTGTGTACTGATATCTAGTCTATGTACAGACTGTGTACTGATCTCTAGTCTATGTACAGACTGTGTACTGATCTCTAGTCTATGTACAGACTGTGTACTGATCTCTAGTCTATGTACAGACTGTGTACTGATATCTAGTCTATGTACAGACTGTGTACTGATATCTAGTCTATGTACAGACTGTGTACTGATATCTAGTCTATGTACAGACTGTGTACTGATCTCTAGTCTATGTACAGTCTGTGTACTGATATCTAGTCTATATACAGACTGTGTACTGATATCTAGTCTATATACAGTCTCTGTACTGATATCTAGTCTATGTACAGACCTGTGTACTGATATCTAGTCTATGTACAGACCTGTGTACTGATATCTAGTCTATGTACAGACCTGTGTACTGATATCTAGTCTATATACAGTCTCTGTACTGATATCTAGTCTATGTACAGACCTGTGTACTTATATCTAGTCTATGTACAGAGCTGTGTACTGATATCTAGTCTATGTACAGACCTGTGTACTGATATCTAGTCTATGTACAGTCTCTGTACTGATATCTAGTCTATGTACAGACCTGTGTACTGATATCTAGTCTATATACAGACCTGTGTACTGATATCTAGTCTATGTACAGACCTGTGTACTGATATCTAGTCTATATACAGACCTGTGTACTGATATCTAGTCTATGTACAGACCTGTGTACTGATATCTAGTCTATGTACAGACCTGTGTACTGATATCTAGTCTATGTACAGACTGTGTACTGATATCTAGTCTATGTACAGACCTGTGTACTGATATCTAGTCTATATACAGACCTGTGTACTGATATCTAGTCTATGTACAGACCTGTGTACTGATATCTAGTCTATATACAGACCTGTGTACTGATATCTAGTCTATGTACAGACCTGTGTACTGATATCTAGTCTATGTACAGACCTGTGTACTGATATCTAGTCTATGTACAGACTGTGTACTGATATCTAGTCTATGTACAGACCTGTGTACTGATATCTAGTCTATGTACAGTCTGTGTACTGATATCTAGTCTATGTACAGACTGTGTACTGATATCTAGTCTATGTACAGACCTGTGTACTGATATCTAGTCTATGTACAGACCTGTGTACTGATATCTAGTCTATGTACAGACTGTGTACTGATCTCTAGTCTATGTACAGACCTGTGTACTGATATCTAGTCTATATACAGACCTGTGTACTGATATCTAGTCTATGTACAGACCTGTGTACTGATATCTAGTCTATGTACAGACCTGTGTACTGATATCTAGTCTATGTACAGACTGTGTACTGATATCTAGTCTATGTACAGACCTGTGTACTGATATCTAGTCTATGTACAGTCTGTGTACTGATATCTAGTCTATGTACAGACTGTGTACTGATATCTAGTCTATGTACAGACCTGTGTACTGATATCTAGTCTATGTACAGACCTGTGTACTGATATCTAGTCTATGTACAGACCTGTGTACTGATATCTAGTCTATGTACAGACTGTGTACTGATATCTAGTCTATGTACAGACCCGTGTACTGATATCTAGTCTATGTACAGACCTGTGTACTGATATCTAGTCTATGTACAGACTGTGTACTGATCTCTAGTCTATGTACAGACTGTGTACTGATATCTAGTCTATATGCTGACTGTGTACTGATATCTAGTCTATGTACAGACCTGTGCACTGATATCTAGTCTGTACAGACCTGTGTACTGATCTCTAGTCTATGTACAGACTGTGTACTGATATCTAGTCTATGTACAGACTGTGTACTGATATCTAGTCTATATACAGACTGTGTACTGATATCTAGTCTATGTACAGACCTGTGTACTGATATCTAGTCTATGTACAGACTGTGTACTGATCTCTAGTCTATGTACAGACTGTGTACTGATATCTAGTCTATGTACAGACCTGTGTACTGATATCTAGTCTATGTACAGACTGTGTACTGATATCCAGTCTATGTACAGACTGTGTACTGATATCTAGTCTACTATGTACAGACTGTGTACTGATATCTAGTCTATGTACAGACCTGTGTACTGATATCTACTCTATGTACAGACTGTGTACTGATATCTAGTCTATGTACAGACTGTGTACTGATATCTAGTCTATATACAGACTGTGTACTGATATCTAGTCTATGTACAGACTGTGTACTGATATCTAGTCTATGTACAGACTGTGTACTGAAATCTAGTCTATGTACAGACCTATGTACTGATATCTAGTCTATATACAGACTGTGTACTGACCTCTAGTATATGTACAGACTGTGTACTGAGATCTAGTCTATGTACAGATCTGTGTGCTGATATCTAGTCTATGTACAGACCTGTGTACTGATATCTAGTCTATGTACAGACTATGTACTGATATCTAGTCTATGTACAGACCTGTGTACTGATATCTAGTCTATGTACAGTCTGTGTACTGATATCTAGTGTATGTACAGACCTGTGTACTGATATCTAGTCTATGTACAGACCTGTGTACTGATCTCTAGTCTATGTACAGACTGTGTACTGATATTTAGTCTATGTACAGACCTGTGTACTGATCTCTAGTCTATGTACAGACTGTGTACTGATATCTAGTCTATGTACAGACTGTGTGCTGATATCTAGTCTATGTACAGACTGTGTACTGATATCTAGTCTATGTACAGTCTCTGTACTGATCTCTAGTCTATGTACAGACTGTGTACTCATATCTAGTCTATATACAGACTGTGTACTGATATCTAGTCTATATACAGACTGTGTACTGATCTCTAGTCTATGTACAGACTGTGTGCTGATATCTAGTCTATGTACAGACTGTGTACTGATATCTAGTCTATGTACAGACCTGTGTACTGATATCTAGTCTATGTACAGACTGTGTACTGATATCTAGTCTATGTACAGACTGTGTACTGATATCTACTCTATGTACAGACCTGTGTACTGATATCTAGTCTATGTACAGACTGTGTACTGATATCTAGTCTATGTACAGACTGTGTACTGATCTCTAGTCTATGTACAGACTGTGTACTGATATCTAGTCTATGTACAGACCTGTGTACTGATATCTAGTCTATGTACAGACCTGTGTACTGATCTCTAGTCTATGTACAGACTGTGTACTGATATCTAGTCTATGTACAGACCTGTGTACTGATCTCTAGTCTATGTACAGACCTGTGTACTGATATCTAGTCTATGTACAGACCTGTGTACTGATATCTAGTCTATGTACAGACTGTGTACTGATATCTAGTCTATGTACAGTCTGTGTACTGATATCTAGTCTATGTACAGACTGTGTACTGATATCTAGTCTATGTACAGACTGTGTACTGATCTCTAGTCTATATACAGACTGTGTACTGATATCTAGTCTATGTACAGACCTGTGTACTGATATCTAGTCTATGTACAGACCTGTGTACTGATATCTAGTCTATGTACAGACTGTGTACTGATATGTAGTCTATGTACAGACTATGTACTGATCTCTAGTCTATGTACAGACTGTGTACTGATATCTAGTCTATGTACAGACCTGTGTACTGATATCTAGTCTATATACAGACTGTGTACTGATATCTAGTCTATGTACAGATTGTGTACTGATATCTAGTCTATGTACAGACTGTGTACTGATCTCTAGTCTATGTACAGACCTGTGTACTGATATCTAGTCTATGTACAGACTGTGTACTGATCTCTAGTCTATGACATTGTATCACTGTATCTGTCCCTGTGGCTCCTCTCTATCTCTGCACTAGAGGAGACATTATTTCAGCCTAGGGTTCCTCTCTATTCCCTGCTCTAGATGAGACATGACCTCACGTTTTTGTTCCTCTCTATTCCCTGCACTTGAGGAGACCTTACCTCACCCTGGGGTTCCTCTGTATTCCCTGCACTAGAGGAGACATTATCTCAACCTGGGGTTCCTCTCTATTCCCTGCACTTGAGGAGACCTTACCTCACCCTGGGGTTCCTCTCTATCCCTGCACTAAAGGAGACATTATCTCAAACTGGGGTTACTCTGTATTCCCTGCACTAGTGGAGACATTATCTCACCCTGGGGTTCCTTTGTATTCCCTGCACTAGATGAGACATTATCTCACCCTGGGGTTCCTCTGTATTCCCTGCACTAACGAAGACATTATCTCACCCTGGGGTTCCTCTGTATTCCCTGCACTAGAGAAGACATTATCTCACCCTGGGGTTCCCCTGTATTCCCTGCACTAGAGAAGACATTATCTCACCCTGGGGTTCCTCTGTATTCCCTGCACTAGAGAAGACATTATCTCACCCTGGGGTTCCTCTGTATTCCCTGCACTAGAGAAGACATTATCTCACCCTGGGGTTCCTCTGTATTCCCTGCTCTAGAGGAGACATGACCTCACCTTTTGGTTCCTCTCGATTCCCTGCACTAGAGGAGACATAACCTCACCCTGGGGTTCCTCTCTGTTCCCTGCACTAGAGAAGACATTATCTCACCCTGGGGTTCCTCTGTATTCCCTGCACTAGAGAAGACATTATCTCACCCTGGGGTTCCTCTGTATTCCCTGCACTAGAGAAGACATTATCTCACCCTGGGGTTCCTCTGTATTCCCTGCTCTAGAGGAGACATGACCTCACCTTTTGGTTCCTCTCGATTCCCTGCACTAGAGGAGACATAACCTCACCCTGGGGTTCCTCTCTGTTCCCTGCACTAGAGGAGACATGACCTCACCCTGGGGTTCCTCTCTGTTCCCTACACTAGAGGAGACATGACCTCACTCTGGGGTTCCTCCCTATCCCTGCACTACAGAAGACCTTACCTCACCCTGCAGTTCCTCTGTATTCCCTGCACTAGAAGAGACATTATGTCACCTGCGGTTCCTTCCTGTTCCCAGCACTACTGGATGCATTAATTCATCTTGGCGTCTTATCTGCTCATTGCATCAGAGGAGACATTATTTCACCCTGGAGTACTTACCTTTACCCAGCACTAGAGGAGAAATTACCTCACTTTGAGTTTCTTACCTGTTACAAACATTAGAGAAGATATTTCATCATTGGGTTCTTATGTGTTTTCTGCATTAGAGGATACATAACCTCACCCTGGGATTCATACCTGTACCCAGTACTAGAGGAGAGATTACCTCCTCTGGGGTTCCTACCTGTTCCCAACTTTGATGAAGACATTTTTTCACCCTAAGGTACCTACCTGTTCCCTGCACTAGAGGAGACATTATCTCACATGGGGGTCCGTATCTGCTCTCAATTGTAGAGGAGAACTTACCTCACTAGAGGAGACACTATTTCATCCTAAGGTTCGTGCCTGTTCCTAGAGGAGACATTACCCCATACAGGGGATATTATTCTCAGTTCTAGAGGAGACCTTACCTCACATTGAGGTTCCTCTATATTCCATCCACTAGAAGAGACATTACATCAGTCTGGGGTTCTTACCTGTTCCCAGCATGAGAGGAGACATCAGCTCACCCTGGGGTTTCTACCTTCTCCCAGTAGTATAGGAGGTCCCTACCTGTAAACTGCATTAGATGAGACATTATGTCACCCTGGAGTTCCTACCTGTTTCCACCACTAGAGGAGACATTATCTTACCCTTTAGTTTCTGTCTGTTCCTGGCACTAGATTAGACATTGTCTCACTTTTGAGTTCCTGCCTGTCCTCTGTACTATAGGAAACATTATCCCACCGTTGGGTTCCGTCCTGTAAACAGCACTAGAGGAGACATTATCTCACCCTGGGGTTCTGTCCTGTAAACAGCAATAAAGGAGACATTATCTCACCCTAGGGTTCCGACCTATAAACAGCAATAGAGGAGACAGTATCTCTCCCTGGGGTTCCATCCTGTAAACAGCACTAGAGGAGACATTATCTCACCCTGGGGTTTCTAATTGTTTCCAGCACTAGAGGAAACATTATCTCTCCCTGGGGTTCCTTCCTGTAAACAGCACTAGAGGACACATTATCTCACCCTGGGGTTCCTGTTTGTTCCCAGTACTAGAGGAAACATCACACATGATGGGGTTCCTAACTGTTCCCTGCACTAGTTTAGACCTTATGCCACCCTAGGGTCCCTACCTGTTCACAATAATGAAGGAACCAATATCTCCCCCTGTGGTTCACAACTGCCCTCAGCACTAGAGGAGAAATTATTTCATCCTTGGGGTTTTGCCTGTTCCCTGTACTAGAGAAGACATGATCTCACTCTGGGATTCCTACTGGTTCCCTTCACTAGAGGTGACATTATATCACTATGGGGTTCCGTTCACCACACTCTTACCCCAGAGTTCTCCTGCACTAGTGGAGACATTACATCCCCTGTGGTATAGCAGACATTATCCCACCCTGGGGTCCCGACCTATAAACAGCACTAGAGGAGACATTATCTCACCCTGGGATTCCTACTGGTTCCCTTCACTAAAGGTGATATTATATCACTCTGGGGTTTCGTTCACTGCGTTAGAAGAGACATTATCTTACCCGAGAGTTCCCTGCACTAGAGGAGACATTAACTTGCCTGGCGTTCCTAGCTGTTCACTTAATTTTATGAGACAATACTTTAATCTTGGGTTACTACCTGTTTCTAGTAGTAGTGGAGACATTTATCTGATCCTAGAGTTCTGACTTGTTCTCAGCTCTAGAGGAGACAACCCACCTTAGGGTTCCAGCCTATCTGTTTCCTGCACTAGAAGAGACATTATCTCACCCTGGGGTTCCTATCTGTTCCCTGCACTAGAGGAGACATTATCTTACCCTGGGGTTCCTATCTGTTTCCTGCACTAGATGAGACATTATCTCACCCTGGTTTCCTATCTGTTCCCTGCACTAGATGAGACATTATCTTACCCTGGTTCCTATCTGTTCCCTGCACTAGATGAGACATTATCTCACCCTGGTTCCTATCTGTTCCCTGCACTAGAAGAGGCATTATCTTACCCTGGTTCCTATCTGTTCCCTGCACTAGAGGAGACATTATCTCACCCTGGTTCCTATCTGTTCCCTGCACTAGATGAGACATTATCTTACCCTGGGGTTCCTATCTGTTCCCTGCACTAGATGAGACATTATCTCACCCTGGGGTTCATATCTGTTCCCTGCAGTAATGGAGACATTTTATCACCTTGGGCTTCCTATCTGTTCCCTGCACTAGATGAGACATTATCTCACCCTGGGGTTCCTATCTGTTCCCTGCACTAGAAGAGACATTATCTTACCCTGGGGTTCCTATCTGTTTCCTGCACTAGATGAGATATTATCTCACCCTGGTTACTATCTGTTTCCTGCACTAGATGAGACATTATCTTACCCTGGGGTTCCTATCTGTTTCCTGCACTAGATGAGACATTATCTCACCCTGGTTCCTATCTGTTCCCTGCACTAGATGAGACATTATCTTACCCTGGGGTTCCTATCTGTTCCCTGCACTAGATGAGACATTATCTCACCCTGGGGTTCCTATCTGTTCCCTGCACTAGATGAGACATTATCTCACCCTGGTTCCTATCTGTTCCCTGCACTAGAAGAGACATTATCTTACCCTGGGGTTCCTATCCGTTTCCTGCACTAGATGAGACATTATCTCACCCTGGTTCCTATCTGTTTCCTGCACTAGATAAGACATTATCTCACCCTGGGGTTCCTATCTGTTCCCAGCACTAGATGAGACATTATCTCACCCTGGTTCCTATCTGTTCCCTGCACTAGATGAGACATTATCTCACCCTGGTTCCTATCTGTTCCCTGCACTAGATGAGACATTATCTCACCCTGGGGTTCCTATCTGTTCCCTGCAGTAATGGAGACATTTTATCACCTTGGGCTTCCTACCTGTTCACCGCACTAGAGAAGACATCATATAACCCTGTGATTCCTACCTGTTCCTTGCATTAGAGGAAACATTATCTTAACCTGGGGTTCCTACCTGTTCCCTGAAGTAGAAGAGACATTGTCTCAACATGGCACTCATACCTGTTCTCTGCTAGAGGAGACATTACCTTGCTTTGGGGTTCCACTTCCTACTTATTCACTGCACTAGAGTAGACATTATTTCACCATAGTGTTCTTTCCTGTACCCTGTACTTGAGGAGACATTATCTCACCCTGGGGTTTCTCTCTATTCCCTGCACTAGAGGAGACATTATCTCACCCTGGTGTTCCTTCCTGTTCCCTGCACTAGAGAAGATATTACCTCTTCCTGTGGTTCCTACCTGTTCCATGGTCTAGAGAAGACATTACACCACCCTGGGGTTCCTACCTGTTCATCACACTAGAAGATCATAGCATAACTCTATCATAGCATTCACAGGGTAGAAGTAGACATCAGTCTTTAGTGTATAAATGATTGATAATTTATTAAATGATCACAGACCATGTACAGTGCCAGTTTCATCCCATTTTTTCCATGCTCCTTGCCCCAGTTTGGTGAACTGACCAATGGGCAGTCACTTTCACATATTAACCTGAATACCTGAGGGCAGTCTACACCAGGGCAGCAAGCACATTTTATTGTGGTCCAGGAGTCCACACCACAGAGAGTTCTTTGTTGTCCTGACAGAGAAGCGTGAATTGTTCTGTCCAGAAGAGTTGTGGGCATTGTTCTGCTCTGATAGAGAGGTGGGTACAGTGCTGTCCTTATAGAGGTTGACAGGCATTGTGCATTTTCCTTACCGAGAGGAAGGTACTGAGCTGTTCTCAGAGAGAGCCAGGAATTGTGCTATTTCCTTATACAGAGGCAGACACGGTGCCAGTTCCTTATAGAGAGGCAGACACAGTGACAGTTCCTTATAGAGAGGCAGACACGGTGCCAGTTCCTTATAGAGAGGCAGACACAGTGACAGTTCCTTATAGAGAGGCAGACACGGTGCCAGTTCCTTATAGAGAGGCAGACACAGTGACAGTTCCTTATAGTGTAGCAGGCATTGTTTAATTTCTTATATAGCTGGAGGCTGGAGTCAGCTGGACTCTCCATGGTTCAGATAGCTCCTAGTTCACCTCCGGTAACATTGTATATAGCCGGGCTACCACTGCAAGGAGCTTGTGCACAATTGTTTTCTTCACCCTCGTGTCCAGAAGAGAGAATTCCAGTTTTATACAGAGGACAATTCCCACCAAAATCTCAGGTCTTCTCTCTCCTGATAACCAACATGTTAGGATGTAACACAGATCTACACACAAGTTACTATCTCTCACTACTACAGTGATCAGACTGACTAGTGATCAGACTGACTAGTGAGCTCTCCAGTGATCAGACTGACTAGTGAGTGCTCTAGTTCTTTGACACTGCCTGCTCTAGCTCCTGACACTGCCTGCTCTAGCTCCTGACACTGCCTGCTCTAGCTCCTGGCACTGCCTGCTCTAGCTCCTGACACTGCCTGCTCTAGCTCCTGACACTGCCTGCTCTAGCTCCTGGCACTTCCTGCTCTAGTTCTTTGACACTGCCTGCTCTAGCTCCTGGCACTTCCTGCTCTAGTTCTTTGACACTGCCTGCTCTAGCTCCTGGCACTGCCTGCTCTAGCTCCTGACACTGCCTGCTCTAGCTCCTGGCACTGCCTGCTCTAGCTCCTGGCACTGCCTGCTCTAGCTCCTGACACTGCCTGCTCTAGCTCCTGCTCCTGGCACTGCCTGCTCTAGCTCCTGACACTGCCTGCTCTAGCTCCTGGCACTGCCTGCTCTAGCTCCTGACACTGCCTGCTCTAGCTCCTGGCACTGCCTGCTCTAGCTCCTGACACTGCCTGCTCTAGCTCCTGACACTGCCTGCTCTAGCTCCTGACACTGCCTGCTCTAGCTCCTGGCACTTCCTGCTCTAGTTCTTTGACACTGCCTGCTCTAGCTCCTGGCACTTCCTGCTCTAGTTCTTTGACACTGCCTGCTCTAGCTCCTGGCACTGCCTGCTCTAGCTCCTGACACTGCCTGCTCTAGCTCCTGGCACTGCCTGCTCTAGCTCCTGGCACTGCCTGCTCTAGCTCCTGACACTGCCGGCTCTAGCTCCTGCTCCTGGCACTGCCTGCTCTAGCTCCTGACACTGCCTGCTCTAGCTCCTGACACTGCCTGCTCTAGCTCCTGACACTGCCTGCTCTAGCTCCTGGCACTGCCTGCTCTAGCTCCTGACACTGCCTGCTCTAGCTCCTGACACTGCCTGCTCTAGCTCCTGACACTGCCTGCTCTAGCTCCTGGCACTTCCTGCTCTAGTTCTTTGACACTGCCTGCTCTAGCTCCTGGCACTTCCTGCTCTAGTTCTTTGACACTGCCTGCTCTAGCTCCTGGCACTGCCTGCTCTAGCTCCTGACACTGCCTGCTCTAGCTCCTGGCACTGCCTGCTCTAGCTCCTGGCACTGCCTGCTCTAGCTCCTGACACTGCCTGCTCTAGCTCCTGCTCCTGGCACTGCCTGCTCTAGCTCCTGACACTGCCTGCTCTAGCTCCTGACACTGCCTGCTCTAGCTCCTGGCACTGCCTGCTCTAGCTCCTGACACTGCCTGCTCTAGCTCCTGCTCCTGACACTGCCTGCTCTAGCTCCTGGTACTGCCTGCTCTAGCTCCTGGCACTGCCTGCTCTAGCTCCTGACACTGCCTGCTCTAGCTCCTGCTCCTGGCACTGCCTGCTCTAGCTCCTGACACTGCCTGCTCTAGCTCCTGACACTGCCGGCTCTAGCTCCTGACACTGCCTGCTCTAGCTCCTGGCACTGCCTGCTCTAGTTCTTTGACACTGCCAGCTCTTGTTCCCCAGCATTACATGTTGTTTTCTCTCTATTCATCCACATCAATCTCTTCATCAGAGAACTCATCTGCAGTGCGGTCTATTGAGGAGCAGCAGGGGGACTGAGGAAAGACCTCCTGGCAGTTGGGAGAACAGTCTCTCCCCAAGACCTCTGCTTCACCCGCCACCACCTCAGGCATGGACACCAGCTTCTCCAGGGCATGTGGTGGCAGTTTCTTCAGTGACTCCACATCAGCCTTCATCTCTTCCAGGTCCCTCTTGAGTTTGGCCCTGCGGTTCTGGAACCAAGTGATAACCTGTGCATTGCTGAGGCCAAGCTGTTGGGCTATATGGTCCCTGTCTGCAGGTGACAGGTACTTTTGGTACAGAAATCGCTTCTCCAGCTCATAGATTTGATGGTTGGTGAAAGCTATCCGAGACTTTCGCCGTTTCTTGGAGGAGGATCGGTGTCCAAATGAGCTGAGTGGCTCCTGACCTGTGAGTGATGAAAAGAGGAGAGTGTGGGAAAGGAGTGAGCAAGAATCCAGTACAGAATGGGGGAAAGGATGGAAGGGTTCCAGAAGAGAATAAGGGGTGAGAGAAAAGGATCCAGGCCAGAGTGAGGAAGAGGGTGAAAGGATACAAGAAAGAGTTGGGAATTGGAGGAAAGGATTCAGGAGACAGAGCATACTTTAGTACTAGGAAGTACTGACCCCTAAACATGTCACCACCATTAGTACAGAGTGCTCTTAGGAAATACTGACCCATAAACATGTCACTGCTATTGGTACACTGTGGTACTAGGAAGTACTGACCCATAAACATGTCACCGTCATTAGTACACTGTGGTCCTAGGAAGTACTGACCCATAAACATGTCACTGTCATTAGTACACTGTGGTCCTAGGAAGTACTGACCCATAAACATGTCACTGTCATTAGTACACTGTGCTCTTAGGAAATACTGACCCATAAACCTGTCACTGTTATTGGTACACTGTGGTCCTAGGAAGTACTGACCCATAAACATGTCACTGTCATTAGTACACTGTGGTACTAGGAAGGACTGACCCATAAACATGTCACTGTCATTAGTACACTGTGGTACTAGGAAGGACTGACCCATAAACATGTCACTGTCATTAGTACACTATGGTCCTAGGAAGGACTGACCCATAAACATGTCACTGTCATTAGTACACTATGGTCCTAGGAAGGACTGACCCATAAACATGTCACTGTCATTAGTACACTGTGGTCCTAGGAAGTACTGACCCATAAACAAGTCACTGTCATTAGTACACTGTGCTCTTAGGAAATACTGACCCATAAACCTGTCACTGCTATTGGTACACTGTGGTACTAGGAAGGACTGACTCAAACATGTCAATGTCATTGGTACACTGTGGTCCTAGGAAGTACTGACCCATAAACATGTCAATGTCATTAGTACACTGTGGTCCTAGGAAGAACTGACCCATAAACATGTCACCACCATTAGTACACTGTGCTCTTAGGAAGTACTGACCCATAAACATGTCACTGTCATTAGTACACTGTGCTCTTAGGAAATACTGACCCATAAACCTGTCACTGTTATTGGTACACTGTGGTACTTGGAAGGACTGACCCATAAACATGTCACTGTCATTAGTACACTATGGTCCTAGGAAGGACTAACCCATATACATGTCACTGTCATTAGTACACTGTGGTCCTAGGAAGGACTGACCCATAAACATATCACTGTCATTAGTACACTATGGTCCTAGGAAGGACTAACCCATATACATGTCACTGTCATTAGTACACTGTGGTCCTAGGAAGGACTGACCCATAAACATATCACTGTCATTAGTACACTATGATCCTAGGAAGGACTGACTCATAAACATGTCAATGTCATTGGTACACTGTGGTCCTAGGAAGGACTGACCCATAAACATGTCACTGTCATTAGTACACTGTGGTCCTAGGAAGAACTGACCCATAAACATGTCACCACCATTAGTACACAGTGCTCTTAGGAAGTACTGACCAATAAACATGTCACTGTCATTAGTACACTGTGGTCCTAGGAAGAACTGACCCATAAACATGTCACCACCATTAGTACACAGTGCTCTTAGGAAGTACTGACCAATAAACATGTCACTGTCATTAGTACACTGTGCTCTTAGGAAATACTGACCCATAAACCTGTCACTGCTATTAGTACACTGTGGTCCTAGGAAGGACTGACCCATAAACATGTCACTGTCATTAGTACACTATGGTCCTAGGAAGGACTGACCCATAAACATGTCACCACCATTAGTACACAGTGCTCTTAGGAAGTACTGACCCATAAACCTGTCACTGCTATTAGTACACTGTGGTACTAGGAAGTACTGACTCATAAACATGTCAATGTCATTGGTACACTGTGGTCCTAGGAATGACTGACCCATAAACATGTCAGTGTCATCAGTACACTGTGGTACTAGGAAGAACTGACTCATAAACATGTCAATGTCATTAGTGCACTATGGTCCTAGGAAGGACTAATCCATAAACACGTCACTGTCATTAGTACACTGTGGTCCTAGGAAGGACTGACCCATACACATGTCACTGTCATTAGTACACTATGGTCCTAGGAAGGACTAATCCATAAACACGTCACTCATTAGTACACTGTGGTCCTAGGAAGGACTGACCCATAAACATGTCACTGTCATTAGTACACTGTGGTCCTAGGAAGAACTGACCCATAAACATGTCACCACCATTAGTACACAGTGCTCTTAGGAAGTACTGACCCATAAACATGTCACTGTCATTAGTACACTGTGCTCTTAGGAAATACTGACCCATAAACCTGTCACTGCTATTAGTACACTGTGGTCCTAGGAAGGACTGACCCATAAACATGTCACTGTCATTAGTACACTATGGTCCTAGGAAGGACTGACCCATAAACATGTCACCACCATTAGTACACAGTGCTCTTAGGAAGTACTGACCCATAAACCTGTCACTGCTATTAGTACACTGTGGTACTAGGAAGTACTGACTCATAAACATGTCAATGTCATTGGTACACTGTGGTCCTAGGAATGACTGACCCATAAACATGTCAGTGTCATCAGTACACTGTGGTACTAGGAAGAACTGACTCATAAACATGTCAATGTCATTAGTGCACTATGGTCCTAGGAAGGACTAATCCATAAACACGTCACTGTCATTAGTACACTGTGGTCCTAGGAAGGACTGACCCATACACATGTCACTGTCATTAGTACACTATGGTCCTAGGAAGGACTAATCCATAAACACGTCACTCATTAGTACACTGTGGTCCTAGGAAGGACTGACCCATAAACATGTCACTGTCATTAGTACACTATGGTCCTGGGAACGACTGACCCATAAACACGTCACTGTCATTAGTGCACTGTGGTCCTAGGAAGGACTGACCCATAAACATGTCACTGTCATTAGTACACTGTGGTCCTAGGAAGTACTGACCCATAGACATGTCACTGTCATTAGTACACTATGGTCCTAGGAAGGACTGACCCATAAACATGTCACTGTCATTAGTACACTGTGGTCCTAGGAAGGACTGACCCATAAACATGTCACTGTCATTAGTACACTGTGGTCCTAGGAAGGACTGACCCATAAACATGTCACTGTCATTAGTACACTGTGGTCCTAGGAAGTACTGACCCATAAACATGTCACTGTCATTAGTACACTGTGGTCCTAGGAAGCACTGACCCATAAACATGTCACTGTCATTAGTACACTATGGTCCTAGGAAGGACTGACCCATAAACACGTCACTGTCATTAATACACTATGGTCCTAGGAAGGACTGACCCATAAACATGTCACTGTCATTAGTGCACTGTGGTCCTAGGAAGGACTGACCCATAAACATGTCACTGTCATTAGTACACTGTGGTCCTAGGAAGGACTGACCCATACACATGTCACTGTCATTAGTGCACTATGGTCCTAGGAAGGACTGACCCATAAACACGTCACTGTCATTAGTGCACTGTGGTCCTAGGAAGGACTGACCCATACACATGTCACTGTCATTAGTGCACTATGGTCCTAGGAAGGACTGACCCATAAACATGTCAATGTCATTAGTACACTGTGGTCCTAGGAATGACTGACCCATAAACATGTCAGTGTCATCAGTACACTGTGGTACTAGGAAGAACTGACTCATAAACATGTCAATGTCATTAGTGCACTATGGTCCTAGGAAGGACTAATCCATAAACACGTCACTGTCATTAGTACACTGTGGTCCTAGGAAGGACTGACCCATACACATGTCACTGTCATTAGTACACTATGGTCCTAGGAAGGACTAATCCATAAACACGTCACTCATTAGTACACTGTGGTCCTAGGAAGGACTGACCCATAAACATGTCACTGTCATTAGTACACTATGGTCCTGGGAACGACTGACCCATAAACACGTCACTGTCATTAGTGCACTGTGGTCCTAGGAAGGACTGACCCATAAACATGTCACTGTCATTAGTACACTGTGGTCCTAGGAAGTACTGACCCATAAACATATCACTGTCATTAGTACACTGTGGTCCTAGGAAGTACTGACCCATAGACATGTCACTGTCATTAGTACACTATGGTCCTAGGAAGGACTGACCCATAAACATGTCACTGTCATTAGTACACTGTGGTCCTAGGAAGGACTGACCCATAAACATGTCACTGTCATTAGTACACTGTGGTCCTAGGAAGGACTGACCCATAAACATGTCACTGTCATTAGTACACTGTGGTCCTAGGAAGTACTGACCCATAAACATGTCACTGTCATTAGTACACTGTGGTCCTAGGAAGCACTGACCCATAAACATGTCACTGTCATTAGTACACTATGGTCCTAGGAAGGACTGACCCATAAACACGTCACTGTCATTAATACACTATGGTCCTAGGAAGGACTGACCCATAAACATGTCACTGTCATTAGTGCACTGTGGTCCTAGGAAGGACTGACCCATAAACATGTCACTGTCATTAGTACACTGTGGTCCTAGGAAGGACTGACCCATACACATGTCACTGTCATTAGTGCACTATGGTCCTAGGAAGGACTGACCCATAAACACGTCACTGTCATTAGTGCACTGTGGTCCTAGGAAGGACTGACCCATACACATGTCACTGTCATTAGTGCACTATGGTCCTAGGAAGGACTGACCCATAAACACGTCACTGTCATTAGTACACCATGGTCCTAGGAAGGACTAATCCATAAACACGTCACTGTCATTAGTACCCTATGGTCCTAGGAAGGACTGACCCATAAACACGTCACTGTCATTAATACACTATGGTCCTAGGAAGGACTGACCCATAAACATGTCACTATCATTAGTACACTGTGGTCCTAGGAACGACTGACCCATAAACATGTCACTGTCACTAGTACACTGTGGTCCTAGGAAGTACTGACCCATAAACACGTCACTGTCATTAGTACACTATGGTCCTAGGAAGTACTGACCCATAAACATGTCACTGTCATTAGTACACTATGGTCCTAGGAAGGACTGACCCATAAACACGTCACTGTCATTAATACACTATGGTCCTAGGAAGGACTGACCCATAAACACGTCACTGTCATTAGTGCACTGTGGTCCTAGGAAGGACTGACCCATAAACACGTCACTGTCATTAGTGCACTGTGGTCCTAGGAAGGACTGACCCATAAACACGTCACTGTCATTAGTGCACTGTGGTCCTAGGAAGGACTGACCCATAAACATGTCACTGTCATTAGTACACTGTGGTCCTAGGAAGGACTGACCCATAAACATGTCACTGTCATTAGTACACTGTGGTCCTAGGAAGGACTGACCCATAAACATGTCACTGTCATTAGTACACTGTGGTCCTAGGAAGGACTGACCCATAAACATGTCACTGTCATTAGTACACTGTGGTCCTAGGAAGGACTGACCCATAAACATGTCACTGACATTAGTACACTATGGTTCTAGGAAGGACTGACCCATAAACATGTCACTGTCATTAGTACACTATGGTCCTAGGAAGCACTGACCCATAAACATGTCACTGTCATTAGTACACTATGGTCCTAGGAAGCACTGACCCATAAACATGTCACTGTCATTAGTACACTATGGTCCTAGGAAGGACTGACCCATAAACATGTCACTGACATTAGTACACTGTGGTCCTAGGAAGGACTGACCCATAAACATGTCACTGTCATTAGTACACTGTGGTCCTAGGAAGGACTGACCCATAAACATGTCACTGTCATTAGTACACTATGGTCCTAGGAAGGACTGACCCATAAACATGTCATTGTCATTAGTACACTGTGGTCCTAGGAAGGACTGACCCATAAACATGTCACTGTCATTAGTACACTGTGGTCCTAGGAAGTACTGACCCATAAACATGTCACTGTCATTAGTACACATCAGTCCTAGGAAGGACTGACCCATAAACATGTCACTGTCATTAGTACACTGTGGTCCTAGGAAGGACTGACCCATAAACATGTCACTGTCATTAGTGCACTATGGTCCTAGGAAGGACTGACCCATAAACATGTCACTGTCATTAGTACACTGTGGTCCTAGGAAGCACTGACCCATAAACATGTCACTGTCATTAGTACACTATGGTCCTAGGAAGGACTGACCCATAAACATGTCACTGTCATTAATACACTATGGTCCTAGGAAGGACTGACCCATAAACATGTCACTGTCATTAGTACACTATGGTCCTAGGAAGGACTGACCGATAAACATGTCACTGTCATTAGTACACTGTGGTCCTAGGAAGGACTGACCCATAAACATGTCACTGTCATTAGTGCACTGTGGTCCTAGGAAGTACTGACCCATAAACATGTCACTGTCATTAGTACACTGTGGTCCTAGGAAGTACTGACCCATAAACATGTCACTGTCATTAGTACACTGTGGTCCTAGGAAGGACTGACCCATAAACATGTCACTGTCATTAGTACACTATGGTCCTAGGAAGGACTGACCCATAAACATGTCACTGTCATTAGTACACTGTGGTCCTAGGAAGGACTGACCCATAAACGTCACTGTCATTAGTACACTGTGGTCCTAGGAAGGACTGACCCATAAACATGTCACTGTCATTAGTACACTGTGGTCCTAGGAAGGACTGACCCATAAACATGTCACTTCTGTTAGTACACTTTGGTCCTAGGAAGGAGTGACCCATAAACATGTCACTGTCATTAGTACACTGTGGTCCTAGGAAGGACTGACCCATAAACATGTAACTGTCATTAGTACACTATGGTCCTAGGAAGGACTGACCCATAAACATGTCACTGTCATTAGTACACTATGGTCCTAGGAAGGACTGACACATAAACATGTCACTGTCATTAGTACACTGTGGTCCTAGGAAGGACTGACCCATAAACATGTAACTGTCATTAGTACACTGTGGTCCTAGGAAGGACTGACCCATATACATGTCACTGTCATTAGTACACTGTGGTCCTAGGAAGGACTGACCCATAAACATATCACTGTCATTAGTACACTATGATCCTAGGAAGGACTGACTCATAAACATGTCAATGTCATTGGTACACTGTGGTCCTAGGAAGGACTGACCCATAAACATGTCACTGTCATTAGTACACTGTGGTCCTAGGAAGAACTGACCCATAAACATGTCACCACCATTAGTACACAGTGCTCTTAGGAAGTACTGACCAATAAACATGTCACTGTCATTAGTACACTGTGGTCCTAGGAAGAACTGACCCATAAACATGTCACCACCATTAGTACACAGTGCTCTTAGGAAGTACTGACCAATAAACATGTCACTGTCATTAGTACACTGTGCTCTTAGGAAATACTGACCCATAAACCTGTCACTGCTATTAGTACACTGTGGTCCTAGGAAGGACTGACCCATAAACATGTCACTGTCATTAGTACACTATGGTCCTAGGAAGGACTGACCCATAAACATGTCACCACCATTAGTACACAGTGCTCTTAGGAAGTACTGACCCATAAACCTGTCACTGCTATTAGTACACTGTGGTACTAGGAAGTACTGACTCATAAACATGTCAATGTCATTGGTACACTGTGGTCCTAGGAATGACTGACCCATAAACATGTCAGTGTCATCAGTACACTGTGGTACTAGGAAGAACTGACTCATAAACATGTCAATGTCATTAGTGCACTATGGTCCTAGGAAGGACTAATCCATAAACACGTCACTGTCATTAGTACACTGTGGTCCTAGGAAGGACTGACCCATACACATGTCACTGTCATTAGTACACTATGGTCCTAGGAAGGACTAATCCATAAACACGTCACTCATTAGTACACTGTGGTCCTAGGAAGGACTGACCCATAAACATGTCACTGTCATTAGTACACTGTGGTCCTAGGAAGAACTGACCCATAAACATGTCACCACCATTAGTACACAGTGCTCTTAGGAAGTACTGACCCATAAACATGTCACTGTCATTAGTACACTGTGCTCTTAGGAAATACTGACCCATAAACCTGTCACTGCTATTAGTACACTGTGGTCCTAGGAAGGACTGACCCATAAACATGTCACTGTCATTAGTACACTATGGTCCTAGGAAGGACTGACCCATAAACATGTCACCACCATTAGTACACAGTGCTCTTAGGAAGTACTGACCCATAAACCTGTCACTGCTATTAGTACACTGTGGTACTAGGAAGTACTGACTCATAAACATGTCAATGTCATTGGTACACTGTGGTCCTAGGAATGACTGACCCATAAACATGTCAGTGTCATCAGTACACTGTGGTACTAGGAAGAACTGACTCATAAACATGTCAATGTCATTAGTGCACTATGGTCCTAGGAAGGACTAATCCATAAACACGTCACTGTCATTAGTACACTGTGGTCCTAGGAAGGACTGACCCATACACATGTCACTGTCATTAGTACACTATGGTCCTAGGAAGGACTAATCCATAAACACGTCACTCATTAGTACACTGTGGTCCTAGGAAGGACTGACCCATAAACATGTCACTGTCATTAGTACACTATGGTCCTGGGAACGACTGACCCATAAACACGTCACTGTCATTAGTGCACTGTGGTCCTAGGAAGGACTGACCCATAAACATGTCACTGTCATTAGTACACTGTGGTCCTAGGAAGTACTGACCCATAGACATGTCACTGTCATTAGTACACTATGGTCCTAGGAAGGACTGACCCATAAACATGTCACTGTCATTAGTACACTGTGGTCCTAGGAAGGACTGACCCATAAACATGTCACTGTCATTAGTACACTGTGGTCCTAGGAAGGACTGACCCATAAACATGTCACTGTCATTAGTACACTGTGGTCCTAGGAAGTACTGACCCATAAACATGTCACTGTCATTAGTACACTGTGGTCCTAGGAAGCACTGACCCATAAACATGTCACTGTCATTAGTACACTATGGTCCTAGGAAGGACTGACCCATAAACACGTCACTGTCATTAATACACTATGGTCCTAGGAAGGACTGACCCATAAACATGTCACTGTCATTAGTGCACTGTGGTCCTAGGAAGGACTGACCCATAAACATGTCACTGTCATTAGTACACTGTGGTCCTAGGAAGGACTGACCCATACACATGTCACTGTCATTAGTGCACTATGGTCCTAGGAAGGACTGACCCATAAACACGTCACTGTCATTAGTGCACTGTGGTCCTAGGAAGGACTGACCCATACACATGTCACTGTCATTAGTGCACTATGGTCCTAGGAAGGACTGACCCATAAACATGTCAATGTCATTAGTACACTGTGGTCCTAGGAATGACTGACCCATAAACATGTCAGTGTCATCAGTACACTGTGGTACTAGGAAGAACTGACTCATAAACATGTCAATGTCATTAGTGCACTATGGTCCTAGGAAGGACTAATCCATAAACACGTCACTGTCATTAGTACACTGTGGTCCTAGGAAGGACTGACCCATACACATGTCACTGTCATTAGTACACTATGGTCCTAGGAAGGACTAATCCATAAACACGTCACTCATTAGTACACTGTGGTCCTAGGAAGGACTGACCCATAAACATGTCACTGTCATTAGTACACTATGGTCCTGGGAACGACTGACCCATAAACACGTCACTGTCATTAGTGCACTGTGGTCCTAGGAAGGACTGACCCATAAACATGTCACTGTCATTAGTACACTGTGGTCCTAGGAAGTACTGACCCATAAACATATCACTGTCATTAGTACACTGTGGTCCTAGGAAGTACTGACCCATAGACATGTCACTGTCATTAGTACACTATGGTCCTAGGAAGGACTGACCCATAAACATGTCACTGTCATTAGTACACTGTGGTCCTAGGAAGGACTGACCCATAAACATGTCACTGTCATTAGTACACTGTGGTCCTAGGAAGGACTGACCCATAAACATGTCACTGTCATTAGTACACTGTGGTCCTAGGAAGTACTGACCCATAAACATGTCACTGTCATTAGTACACTGTGGTCCTAGGAAGCACTGACCCATAAACATGTCACTGTCATTAGTACACTATGGTCCTAGGAAGGACTGACCCATAAACACGTCACTGTCATTAATACACTATGGTCCTAGGAAGGACTGACCCATAAACATGTCACTGTCATTAGTGCACTGTGGTCCTAGGAAGGACTGACCCATAAACATGTCACTGTCATTAGTACACTGTGGTCCTAGGAAGGACTGACCCATACACATGTCACTGTCATTAGTGCACTATGGTCCTAGGAAGGACTGACCCATAAACACGTCACTGTCATTAGTGCACTGTGGTCCTAGGAAGGACTGACCCATACACATGTCACTGTCATTAGTGCACTATGGTCCTAGGAAGGACTGACCCATAAACACGTCACTGTCATTAGTACACCATGGTCCTAGGAAGGACTAATCCATAAACACGTCACTGTCATTAGTACCCTATGGTCCTAGGAAGGACTGACCCATAAACACGTCACTGTCATTAATACACTATGGTCCTAGGAAGGACTGACCCATAAACATGTCACTATCATTAGTACACTGTGGTCCTAGGAACGACTGACCCATAAACATGTCACTGTCACTAGTACACTGTGGTCCTAGGAAGTACTGACCCATAAACACGTCACTGTCATTAGTACACTATGGTCCTAGGAAGTACTGACCCATAAACATGTCACTGTCATTAGTACACTATGGTCCTAGGAAGGACTGACCCATAAACACGTCACTGTCATTAATACACTATGGTCCTAGGAAGGACTGACCCATAAACACGTCACTGTCATTAGTGCACTGTGGTCCTAGGAAGGACTGACCCATAAACACGTCACTGTCATTAGTGCACTGTGGTCCTAGGAAGGACTGACCCATAAACACGTCACTGTCATTAGTGCACTGTGGTCCTAGGAAGGACTGACCCATAAACATGTCACTGTCATTAGTACACTGTGGTCCTAGGAAGGACTGACCCATAAACATGTCACTGTCATTAGTACACTGTGGTCCTAGGAAGGACTGACCCATAAACATGTCACTGTCATTAGTACACTGTGGTCCTAGGAAGGACTGACCCATAAACATGTCACTGTCATTAGTACACTGTGGTCCTAGGAAGGACTGACCCATAAACATGTCACTGACATTAGTACACTATGGTTCTAGGAAGGACTGACCCATAAACATGTCACTGTCATTAGTACACTATGGTCCTAGGAAGCACTGACCCATAAACATGTCACTGTCATTAGTACACTATGGTCCTAGGAAGCACTGACCCATAAACATGTCACTGTCATTAGTACACTATGGTCCTAGGAAGGACTGACCCATAAACATGTCACTGACATTAGTACACTGTGGTCCTAGGAAGGACTGACCCATAAACATGTCACTGTCATTAGTACACTGTGGTCCTAGGAAGGACTGACCCATAAACATGTCACTGTCATTAGTACACTATGGTCCTAGGAAGGACTGACCCATAAACATGTCATTGTCATTAGTACACTGTGGTCCTAGGAAGGACTGACCCATAAACATGTCACTGTCATTAGTACACTGTGGTCCTAGGAAGTACTGACCCATAAACATGTCACTGTCATTAGTACACATCAGTCCTAGGAAGGACTGACCCATAAACATGTCACTGTCATTAGTACACTGTGGTCCTAGGAAGGACTGACCCATAAACATGTCACTGTCATTAGTGCACTATGGTCCTAGGAAGGACTGACCCATAAACATGTCACTGTCATTAGTACACTGTGGTCCTAGGAAGCACTGACCCATAAACATGTCACTGTCATTAGTACACTATGGTCCTAGGAAGGACTGACCCATAAACATGTCACTGTCATTAATACACTATGGTCCTAGGAAGGACTGACCCATAAACATGTCACTGTCATTAGTACACTATGGTCCTAGGAAGGACTGACCGATAAACATGTCACTGTCATTAGTACACTGTGGTCCTAGGAAGGACTGACCCATAAACATGTCACTGTCATTAGTGCACTGTGGTCCTAGGAAGTACTGACCCATAAACATGTCACTGTCATTAGTACACTGTGGTCCTAGGAAGTACTGACCCATAAACATGTCACTGTCATTAGTACACTGTGGTCCTAGGAAGGACTGACCCATAAACATGTCACTGTCATTAGTACACTATGGTCCTAGGAAGGACTGACCCATAAACATGTCACTGTCATTAGTACACTGTGGTCCTAGGAAGGACTGACCCATAAACGTCACTGTCATTAGTACACTGTGGTCCTAGGAAGGACTGACCCATAAACATGTCACTGTCATTAGTACACTGTGGTCCTAGGAAGGACTGACCCATAAACATGTCACTTCTGTTAGTACACTTTGGTCCTAGGAAGGAGTGACCCATAAACATGTCACTGTCATTAGTACACTGTGGTCCTAGGAAGGACTGACCCATAAACATGTAACTGTCATTAGTACACTATGGTCCTAGGAAGGACTGACCCATAAACATGTCACTGTCATTAGTACACTATGGTCCTAGGAAGGACTGACACATAAACATGTCACTGTCATTAGTACACTGTGGTCCTAGGAAGGACTGACCCATAAACATGTAACTGTCATTAGTACACTGTGGTCCTAGGAAGGACTGACCCATAAACATGTCACTGTCATTAGTACACTATGATCCTAGGAAGGACTGACCCATAAACATATCACTGTCATTAGTACACTATGGTCCTAGGAAGGACTGACCCATAAACACGTCACTGTCATTAGTACACTATGGTACTAGGAAGGACTGACCCATAGACATGTCAATGTCATTAGTACACTGTGGTCCTAGGAAGGACTGACCCATAAACATGTCACTGTCATTAGTACACTGTGGTCCTAGGAAGGACTGACCCATAAACATGTCACTGTCATTAGTACACTGTGGTCCTAGGAAGGACTGACCCATAAACATGTCACTGTCATTAGTACACTGTGATCCTAGGAAGGACTGACCCATAAACATGTAACTGTCATTAGTACACTTTGGTCCTAGGAAGGACTGACCCATAAACATGTCACTGTCATTAGTACACTGTGGTCCTAGGAAGGACTGACCCATAAACATGTCACTGTCATTAGTACTCTGTGGTCCTAGGAAGGACTGACCCATAAACATGTCACTGTCATTAGTACACTATGGTCCTAGGAAGGACTGACCCATAAACATGTCACTGCCATTAGTACACTATGGTCTGAGGAAGGACTGACCCATAAACATGTCACTGTCATTAGTACACTGTGGTCCTAGGAACGACTGACACATAAACATGTCACTGTCATTAGTACACTATGGTCCTAGGAAGGACTGACCCATAAACATGTCACTGTCATTAGTACACTATGGTCCTAGGAAGGACTGACCCATAAACATGTCACTGTCATTAGTACACTGTGGTCCTAGGAAGGACTGACCCATAAACATGTCACTGTCATTAGTACACTGTGGTCCTAGGAAGGACTGACCCATAAACATGTCTCTGTCATTAGTACACTATGGTCCTAGGAAGGACTGACCCATAAACATGTCACTGTCATTAGTACACTGTGGGCCTAGGAAGACTGACCTATAAACATGTCACTGTCATTAGTACACTATGGTCCTAGGAAGGACTGACCCATAAACATGTCACTGTCATTAGTACACTATGGTCTGAGGAAGGACTGACCCATAAACATGTCACTGTCATTAGTACACTGTGGTCCTAGGAAGGACTGACCCATAAACATGTCACTGTCATTAGTACACTATGGTCCTGGGAAGGACTGACCCATAAACATGTCACTGTCATTAGTACACTATGGTCCTAGGAAGGACTGACCCATAAACATGTCACTGTCATTAGTACACTATGGTCCTAGGAAGGACTGACCCATAAACATGTCACTGTCATTAGTACACTGTGATCCTAGGAAGGACTGACCCATAAACATGTCACTGTCATTAGTACACTATGATCCTAGGGAGGACTGACCCATAAACATGTCACTGTCATTAGTACACTATGATCCTAGGGAGGACTGACCCATAAACATGTCACTGTCATTAGTACACTATGGTCCTGGGAAGGACTGACCCATAAACACGTCACTGTTATTACTACACTATGGTCCTAGGAAGGACTGACCCATAAACATGTCACTGTCATTAGTACACTATGATCCTAGGAAGGACTGACCCATAAACATATCACTGTCATTAGTACACTTTGTTCCTAGGAAGGACTGACCCATAAACATTTCACTGTCATTAGTGCACTGCGGTCCTAGGAAGGACTGACCCATAAACATATCACTGTCATTAGTGCACTGTGATCCTAGGAAGGACTGACCCATAAAAACGTCACTGTCATTAGTACACTATGGTCCTAGGAAGGACTGACCCATAAACATGTCACTGTCATTAGTACACTATGGTCCTAGGAAGGACTGACCCATAAACATATCACTGTCATTAGTACACTTTGGTCCTAGGAAGGACTGACCCATAAACATGTCACTGTCATTAGTACACTGTGATCCTAGGAAGGACTGACCCATAAACATGTCACTGTCATTACTACACTATGGTCCTAGGAAGGACTGACCCATAAACACGTCACTGTCATTAGTACACTGTGGTCCTAGGAAGGAGTGAACAGTCTGATTTACACTGTGGTTGACATAAATACATGTACACACACACACACACACACACACACACACACACACACACACACACAGTCTGATTTACACTGTGGATGATATAAATACATGTATACACACACACAGTCTGATTTACACTGTGGTTAATATAAATACATGTACACACACACACAGTCTGATTTACACTGTGGTTGATAGGAATATATGTACACACACACACATACACACACACACACACAGTCTGATTTACACTGTGGATGATATAAATACATGTACACACACACACACACAGTCTGATTTACACTGTGGTTGATAGGAATATATGTACACATACACACAGACAAACACACACACAGTCTGATTTACATTGTGGTTGATAGGAATACATGTACACACACAGTCTGATTTACACTGTGGTTCATAGGAATACATGTACACACACAGTCTGATTTACACTGTGGTTCATAGGAATACATGTACACACAGTCTGATTTACACTGTGGTTCATAGGAATACATGTACACATACACACACACACACACACACACACACACACAGTCTGATTTACACTGTGGTTCATAGGAATACATGTACACACACAGAGTCTGATTTACAGTGTGGTGGATAGAAATACATGTATACACACACACACACAGTCTGATTTACACTGTGGTTCATAGGAATACATGTACACACACACACACACACACAGTCTGATTTACACTGTGGTTCATAGGAATACATGTACACATATACACACACACATACACACACACAGTCTGATTTACACTGTGGTTCATAGGAATACATGTACACACACACACACACACATACACACACACAGTCTGATTTACACTGTGGTTCATAGGAATACATGTACACATATACACACACAGAGTCTGATTTACACTGTGGTTCATAGGAATACATGTACACACACACACACACACATACACACACACAGTCTGATTTACACTGTGGTTCATAGGAATACATGTACACATATACACACACAGAGTCTGATTTACACTGTGGTTCATAGGAATACATGTACACACACACACACACACACACATACACACACACACACACACACAGTCTGATTTACACTGTGGTTGATAGGAATACATATATACACACACAGTCTGATTTACACTGTGGTTGATAGGAATACATATACACACACACACACACACACACACACACACACAGTCTGATTTACACTGTGGTTGATAGGAAAACATGTGAGATGTAGAGTGAAAGCGCAGTCTAATGTATGTTCCTGTCACTTTTCAGTAGGTCAATGTCCTGATTTGACCAGGGACAACTGGCCTCTGGTGAGAATTTGATTCCATACGAAGTTTCAGACTTCAGACTGGAATCATTTGTCATAATGTGAGTAGGAGTGACTGAGAGACTGAACTCTCCCATTAATCATGAACGTTAAATCCACAGCACAATGGTCTCTCTGTGTGGGCCTGGACTCACCAGGAGACTCAGTGATGTACACTGTACACTGGGTCCTGACACTCAGACTCCCATCTTAACCTCAGCCTAGATCCCATTTCACATGGAGGAATTCCAATCTTTTTATTTCAGGGTTCAACAATATTTTTTATTTAACCTCCATCTCCTTGATCTATATTGTCCATAAGAATGTTTAAGCACTGATGTAATAGAGCCAGCTCAGACCACGGCTGGACAGACACATAGACATCGCTGATCTTTTCACCTGTCTTATAATCTATAAGAAATAAAATTCCGTCTTGAAACAGTTATAGATATAGAAATCTCCAAGTATCCACTACATCTAAATTCTCCAAAATATATTTGTGGTCGGGGCTTACGGCTGTGATATGTTGAGGAGATGCTTGGTGTAGGGTTGCGATACACGGTGTAGGGTTGCCAGCCCCCCCGGGCCTATCAGGGGAGCGTTGATACGGTTAACCTGTAAGAGGCCAAAAGAAGGAGGCAAAAAATAATCAGAAACCATTTATTGGGAACCATCATTATGAGTCAAAGATACCAGGGCATGTTGAATTTCAGTTCGAGGGTCAGGAATGTAGCATGAAGAGCACCAGCGACCCATCTTTTGAATGATGTAAGCTGGAACGCCGTTACTTGATGCCGCAGAAGCGGCACCAATTCTAAATGAATGGCCAGTGTACTGTTCTGGATTGAGGCCCAAGCGTGTGAAAATGGTGCGAAGGTAACTGGTGAAATGACTGGTTGAGAGGGGACCGTCAGGAAGTGGTAGAAGAGGGCTATTATCAGGTAGGTGCGAGGTAGCCCGGGCTAATGCTTGTAGCGCAAGTACGGGGCACCATCTGTGATGCGTGGGATAAAAAGGTAGGTTAGTGCCTTTTTTCAACTGGTCGGTTTTGGAGGAGGGAAGGAGCAGCACAAAATGGTCGTGGTGAAAGGATACATGGTTCTTGGACAAACAGATTGAGGAGTTGTTCCTGACAGTGAATTTTCCTCGTCTAAGGAAGCCAAAGAAGGCAAGATTGATAGCTGCCAAGAGGGTGATGTTAGTCTGAGTGTCAAATGGATTGGACTGGAGAAATTCGTACATTTGCTTAAATATAGCGTCAGTGATGGGAAGACGTGTGCGTGATGGGTGAGGATGATTTTTGGTAATGCCTTTAAGGAAGGTTTTGATCCTGTAATTAGAGGACAAGGAAGGAAAAAAGGGATATAGCATGGATAGGTGGTGTTGAATGCCTGCGATATACAATTTGATGGATGAAGGGCTTAACTTGAGATTGTCATGGCAGTGAGTGGCGAAGGCTAAAATGTGGTCAATAGTAGGTGGAGCTGGAATGACAACTTCGCTGGAAAACTTGATAAATTGAAGCCAGGCGTGAAGGTAATTCTGACGTGTACTGTCGGCGAGACCATGTTGAATGAAGTACGAGGCTCTGGAAAGCAGATGATTTAAATCATGATGAGGTCTTGAAAAACTGGGACTTTGGAGGGGAACTGACTGGCTGTGGGATGAAGCTGGAAGAACACCTGTGTGTTCAGACGAGAAAGAGCGTCAGCCTCTCGATTGAGATATCCTGGAATAAATTTACTGTGGATTATGAATTTGTATGTTAAAGCTAACCAAGTGAGTTTCCTTAGGAAATTCATGACATGGGGGGAGTTTGATCTACCTTTAACGAGGATCTGAGAGGTGGCCATGTTGTCCGTATGAAATATAACTGCCTGACCTGACCAGTTGCTGACCCACATCGCGGCTGCTGCTACCACTGGGTAAATCTCCAGTAGCGGGGAACTAGCCAGAAGCCGTGATGTGGTGCAGATCTCAGGAGGCATCGCCCCAAATGCCCGCGAATCCCCGGCCCGCCGCTGCGTCTGTATATACCGTTGTCGTTGCTCCATACAGAGGACACGTATCATTACTGGTCTTATTTGAGGGGATAACATTGTCCTTATTTGTACCTCAGTATATGTATCATCCAGATATTATCACTTCATGCATTGTAACATAGTAACACAGTAACGCAGATACACAGTAGCACAGTAACTCAGTGACATTGTATCATAGTAACACAGTAACTCAGTGACACTGTAACATAGTAACACAGATACACAGTAGCACAGTGATATAGTGACAGTAACATAATAACTCAGTGACATAGTAACATAATAACACAAATACACAGTGATATAGTGACAGTAACATAGTAACTCAGTGACATAGTAACATAATAACACAAATACACAGTGATATAGTGACAGTAACATAGTAACTCAGTGACACTGTAACATAGTAACACAGTGACACAGATACACAGTGATATAGTGATATAGTGACAGTAACATAGTAACTCAGTGACACTGTAACATAGTAACACAGTGACACAGATACACAGTGATATAGTGACAGTAACATAGTAACTCAGTGACATAGTAATACAGTAACACAGATACACAGTAGCACAGTGATATAGTGACACTAACACAGTAGCACAGTGACATAGTAACATAGTAACACAGTGACACAGATACACAGTGATATAGTGACAGTAACATAGTAACTCAGTGACACTGTAACATAGTAATACAGTAACACAGATACACAGTAGCACAGTGATATAGTGACACTAACACAGTAACTCAGTGACACTAACATAGTAACACAGTGATATAGTGAGAGTAACACAGTATCTCAGTGACATAGTAACACAGTAGCACAGTGATATAGTGACAGTAACATAGTAACACAGTAACATAGTAACTCAGTGACATAGTAACATAGTAACACAGATACACAGTGATATAGTGACAGTAACACAGTAACTCAGTGACATAGTAACATAGTAACACAGATACACAGTAACACAGTGATATAGTGACACTAACATAGTAACACAGTGATATAGTGACACTAACATAGTAACTCAGTGACACTGTAACATAGAAACACAGATACACAGTAAAACAGTGACATTGTAACATAGTAACACAGTAACAGATACATAGTAACATAGTGAGAGTAACATAGTAACAGTGACACTGTAACATAATAACACAGTAAAACAGATACACAGTAGCACAGTGATATAGTGACAGTAACATAGTAACTCAGTGACATAGTAACACAGTAACACAGATACACAGTAGTATAGTGATACAGTGACACTAACATAGTAACACAGTGACATTGTAGCATAGTAACACAGATACACAGATACACAGTAGCACAGTGACACTGTAACACAGTAACACAAACACGGATACACAGTAACACGGTAACATAGTGATAGTAACATAGTAACTCAGTGACACTGTAACATAGTAACACAGTAACACAGATACACAGTAGCACAGTGATATAGTGACAGTAACATAGTAACTCAGTGACATAGTAACACAGTAACACAGATACACAGTAGTATAGTGATACAGTGACACTAACATAGTAACAGTAACATTGTAGCATAGTAACACAGTAAAACAGATACACAGTAGCACAGTGACATTGTAACACAGTAACACAAACACGGATACACAGTAACACGGTAACATAGTGATAGTAACATAGTAACTCAGTGACACTGTAACATAGTAACACAGTAACACAGATACACAGTAGCACAGTGATATAGTGACAGTAACATAGTAACTCAGTGACATAGTAACATAGTGATATAGTGATATAGTGACACTAACATAGTAACACAGTAACATTGTAGCATAGTAACACAGTAAAACAGATACACAGTAACACAGTGACATTGTAACACAGTAACACAAACACGGATACACAGTAACACGGTAACATAGTGATAGTAACATAGTAACTCAGTGACACTGTAACATAATAACACAGTAACACAGAAGCACAGTGATATAGTGACAGTAACATAGTAACACAGATACACAGTAGCACAGTGACATAGTAACACAGTAACACAGATACACAGTAGCACAGTGACATAGTAACACAGTAACACAGATACACAGTAGCACAGTGACATAGTAACATAGTAACACAGATACACAGTGATATAGTAACACAGATACACAGATACACAGTAGCACAGTGATATAGTAACACAGTAACACAGATACACAGTAACACAGTGATATAGTGACATAGTAACACAGATACACAGTAGCACAGTCACATGGTAACACAGTAACACAGATACACAGTAGCACAGTGATATAGTAACACAGTAACACAGATACACAGTAGCACAGTGACATAGTAACACAGATACACAGTAGCACAGTGATATAGTAACATAGTAATACAGATACACAGTAGCACAGTGACACAGTAACACAGATACACAGTAGCACAGTGATATAGTAACACAGATGCACAGTGATATAGTAACACAGATACACAGATACACAGTAGCACAGTGATATAGTAACTCAGTAACACAGATACATAGTAGCACAGTGATATAGTAACACAGTAACACAGATACACAATAGCACAGTGATATAGTAACACAGATACACAGTAGCACAGTGATATAGTAACACAGATACACAATAACACAGTGATATAGTAACATAGTAACACAGATACACAGTAGCACAGTGACATAGTAATATAGTAACACAGATACACAGTAACACAGTGATATAGTGACAGTAACATAGTAACACAGTAACACAGTGATATAGTAACACAGTAACACAGATACACAGTAGCACAGTGATATAGTAACACAGTAACACAGATACACAGTAGCACAGTGACATAGTAACACAGATACACAGTAGCACAGTGACATAGTAACACAGATACACAGTAGCACAGTGATATAGTAATATAGTAACACAGATACACAGTAGCACAGTGATATAGTAACACAGATACACAGTAGCACAGTGACATAGTAACACAGATACACAGTAGCACAGTGATATAGTAATATAGTAACACAGATACACAGTAGCACAGAGATATAGTAACACAGTAACACAGATACACAGTAGCACAGTGATATAGTAACATAGTAACACAGATACACAGTAGCACAGTGATATAGTAACACAGATACACAGTAGCACAGTGATATAGTAACATAGTAACACAGATACACAGTAGCACAGTGACATAGTAACACAGATACACAGTAGCACAGTGACATAGTAACACAGTAACACAGATACACAGTAGCACAGTGATATAGTAACACAGATACACAGTAGCACAGTGACATAGTAACACAGATACACAGTAGCACAGTGATATAGTAACACAGTAACACAGATACACAGTAGCACAGTGACATAGTAACACAGTAACACAGATACACAGTAGCACAGTGATATAGTAACACAGATACACAGTAGCACAGTGATATAGTAACACAGATACACAGTAGCACAGTGACATAGTAACACAGATACACAGTAGCACAGTGATATAGTAACACAGATACACAGTAGCACAGTGACATAGTAACACAGTAACACAGATACACAGTAGCACAGTGATATAGTAACATAGTAACACAGATACACAGTAGCACAGTGATATAGTAACACAGTGACAAAGCCAGATATCCCCCCAGTGGTTGAGCCAGGGGCCAGACCAGGATAGGTACACGGTAGTCCGGATAAAGCGGATATGCAGGAGGAAAAGACTGGGGAGCACTCTAGACAAGCCCAAGGTGAGGCAGGTGGAGTTCAAGCAATGTCATGGGACAAGTCGAGGTCGAGACAGGTGGAGTTCAGGGAAAGTCAAGGTACAAGCAAAGGTGAACCGGAGAATCAAACAGGAAGCAGGACAATGAGTCTTCACCACCAGGGCCAAGGAATGAGCAGAGGGAGCTCAGGGGGGCTGGTTTAAAGTGGAACTTTCATGGTAATAACATTGCCCCAATACGTTACTAGCGATATGCACAGTCACATTGTCCTTAATAAGTCACCGTTACTGAAGAAAAATACTTCTTTGGCAGAAACTAGAGGACAAACAGTGCAGACGTCTTAGAGGAAATATACCTCTGAGTCTGCGCAGTCTGTCCCGTTCCCTGCCAGCGCTGGTGGTGACGTCAGTTGGTTACGTTAAGGTAACGGAAGGTCCTGATCATTCAGACGCACAGACCTTCTCTTGTGAGCTCTGTACAGCCCGATGTCTACCTAATAATAAATATACAAATACAATAAATATACCCTTCAATGTGTACCACTGGGGAATAAATATACCCATCAATATATACCACTGGGGAATAAATATAAATATACCCATCTATATATACCACTGGGAATAAATATACCCATCTATATATACCACTGGGAATAAATATACCCACCAATATATACCACTGGGAAAAAATATACCCACCAATATATACCACTGGGAATAAATATACCCATCAATATATACCACTGGGGAATAAATATACCCATCAATATATACCACTGGGGAATAAATATACCCATCAATATGTACCACTGGGAATAAATATACCCATCAATATATACCACTGGGGAATAAATATACCCATCAATATATACCACTGGGGAATAAATATACCCATCAATATGTACCACTGGGAATAAATATACCCATCAATATGTACCACTGGGAATAAATATACCCACCAATATATACCACTGGGAATAAATATACCCACCAATATATACCACTGGGGAATAAATATACCCATCAATATATATCACTGGGAATAAATATACCCACCAATATGTACCACTGGGGAATAAATATACCCACCAATATATACCACTGGGAATAAATATACCCACCAATATATACCACTGGGAATAAATATACCCATCAATATATACCACTGGGGAATAAATATACCCATTAATGTGTACCACTGGGAATAAATATACCCAATAATATATACCACTGGGAATAAATATATCCATCAATAAATACCACTGGGAATAAATATACCCAATAATATATACCACTGGGAATAAATATACCCATCGATGTGTACCACTGGGGAATAAATATACCCATCAATATATACCATTGGGAATAAATATACCCATCAAAATATACCACTGGGGAATAAATATACCCATCAATATATACCACTGGGGAATAAATTTACCCATCAATATATATCACTGGGGAATAAATATACCCATCAATATATACCACTTGGAATAAATATACCCATCTATATATACCACTGGGGAATAAATATACCCACCAATATATACCACTGGGGAATAAATATACCCATCAATATATACCACTTGGAATAAATATACCCATCTATATATACCACTGGGGAATAAATATACCCACCAATATATATCACTGGGGATAAATATACCCATCAATATAAACCACTGGGGAATAAATATATCCATCAATATATACCATTGGGAATAAATATACCCATCAATATATACCACTGGGGAATAAATATACCCACCAATATATATCACTGGGAATAAATATACCCATCAATATGTACCATTGGGTATAAATATACCCATCAATATGTACCACTGGGGAATAAATATACCCTTCAATATATACCACTGGGGAATAAATATACCCACCAATATATACCACTGGGGAATAAATATACCCACCAATATATACCACTGGGAATAAATATACCCACCAATATATACCACTGGGAATAAATATACCCACCAATATATATCATTCAGACGCACAGACCTTCTCTTGTGAGCTCTGTACAGCCCGATGTCTACCTAATAATAAATATACAAATACAATAAATATACCCTTCAATGTGTACCACTGGGGAATAAATATACCCATCAATATATACCACTGGGGAATAAATATAAATATACCCATCTATATATACCACTGGGAATAAATATACCCATCTATATATACCACTGGGAATAAATATACCCACCAATATATACCACTGGGAAAAAATATACCCACCAATATATACCACTGGGAATAAATATACCCATCAATATATACCACTGGGGAATAAATATACCCATCAATATATACCACTGGGGAATAAATATACCCACCAATATATACCACTGGGAATAAATATACCCACCAATATATACCACTGGGAATAAATATACCCACCAATATATACCACTGGGGAATAAATATACCCAACAATATATATCACTGGGGATAAATATACCCATCAATATAAACCACTGGGGAATAAATATACCCATCAATATATACCATTGGGAATAAATATACCCATCAATATATACCACTGGGGAATAAATATACCCACCAATATATATCACTGGGAATAAATATACCCATCAATATGTACCATTGGGTATAAATATACCCATCAATATGTACCACTGGGGAATAAATATACCCTTCAATATATACCACTGGGGAATAAATATACCCACCAATATATACCACTGGGGAATAAATATACCCACCAATATGTACCACTGGGGTATAAATATAAAAGTGGAGAGCGCTGGGTTCAGTAGTGAGGTTTGCAGGGAAATGAGAAATAAGAAGCAGGATTTTAACGTGTTGAAGTCAGACATGTCAGATGCAGCACATAAGCAATTAGTATAGCTAAAATGTAAATGAGAAAAGTATTGCAAAGAGATCAAGGAAAATCCTAAACAATTTTACAGATGTATAAAAAAACAAAAGTATTAAAGGGATAGTAATGTTTCCTAATAAAAGCAGCTCTAATTATTCATCATAGTATTTGGACTTTGGAGAGTGTTATTTCAATTCTGTCAGAGTTGTAGTAAAGAGTAATTCAATGATAAAGTATCCCCCTCCCGCCCCCTTTACTGATGTAATACTGCTCAGCCAGATCAGAAGGGAGGTGCCCAGGTAGACTGCAGAGAGGGACTATCTTCAATTAAGATAAGGGAAAAACCTGAAAAACCTATCAAGGGGGCAGGGCTTTCATTGTTCTCATAGGAAGAAGATTGTCCCCTTCTGTTATCTGTCTGGACTATGGACTGGATTCCACATGTGAGAAGAGATGGCTTACACTAGGTAAAAGGGGCGGGAGGGATTTCATTGTTCTCATAGGAAGAAGATTGTCCCCTGCTGTTACCTGTCTGGTCTATGGACTGGATTCCACATCTGAGATGAGATGGCTTACACTAGGTAAAAGGGGGGCAGGGCTTTCATTGTTCTCATAGGAAGAAGATTGTCCCCTTCTGTTATCTGTCTGGTCTATGGACTGGATTCCACATCTGAGAAGAGATGGATTACACTAGGTAAAAGGGGGGCAGGGCTTTCATTGTTCTCATAGGAAGAAGATTGTCCCCTTCTGTTATCTGTCTGGTCTATGGACTGGATTCCACATCTGAGAAGAGATGGCTTACACTAGGTAAAAGGGGCGGGAGGGCTTTCATTGTTCTCATAGGAAGAAGATTGTCCCCTTCTGTTATCTGTCTGGTCTATGGACTGGATTCCACATCTGAGAAGAGATGGATTACACTAGGTAAAAGGGGGGCAGGGCTTTCATTGTTCTCATAGGAAGAAGATTGTCCCCTTCTGTTATCTGTCTGGTCTATGGACTGGATTCCACATCTGAGAAGAGATGGCTTACACTAGGTAAAAGGGAGGCAGGGATTTCATTGTTCTCATAGGAAGAAGATTGTCCCCTGCTGTTATCTGTCTGGTCTATGGACTGGATTCCACATCTGAGAAGAGATGGCTTACACTAGGTAAAAGGGGCAGGGCTTTCATTGTTCTCATAGGAAGAAGATTGTCCCCTTCTGTTATCTGTCTGGTCTATGGACTGGATTCCACATCTGAGAAGAGATGGCTTACACTAGGTAAAAGGGGGGCAGGGCTTTCATTGTTCTCATAGGAAGAAAATTGTCCCCTTCTGTTATCTGTCTGGTCTATGGACTGGATTCCACATCTGAGAAGAGATGACTTACACTAAGTAAAAGGGGGGCAGGGATTTCATTGTTCTCATAGGAAGAAGATTGTCCCCTGCTGTTATCTGTCTGGTCTATGGACTGGATTCCACATCTGAGAAGAGATGGCTTACACTAGGTAAAAGGGGGGCAGGGCTTTCATTGTTCTCATAGGAAGAAGATTGTCCCCTTCTGTTATCTGTCTGGTCTATGGACTGGATTCCACATCTGAGAAGAGATGGCTTACACTACGTAAAAGGGGGGCAGCGCTTTCATTGTTCTCATAGGAAGAAGATTGTCCCCTGCTGTTATCTGTCTGGTCTATGGACTGGATTCCACATCTGAGAAGAGATGACTTACACTAAGTAAAAGGGGGGCAGGGATTTCATTGTTCTCATAGGAAGTAGATTGTCCCCTTCTGTTATCTGTCTGGTCTATGGACTGCATTCCACATCTGAGAAGAGATGGCTTACACTAGGTAAAAGGGAGGCAGGGCTTTCATTGTTCTCATAGGAAGAAGATTGTCCCCTTCTGTTATCTGTCTGGTCTATGGACTGCATTCCACATCTGAGAAGAGATGACTTACACTAGGTAAAAGGGGGGCAGGGCTTTCATTGTTCTCATAGGAAGAAGATTGTCCCCTTCTGTTATCTGTCTGGTCTATGGACTGGATTCCACATCTGAGAAGAGATGGCTTACACTAGGTAAAAGGGGGGCAGGGCTTTCATTGTTCTCATAGGAAGAAGATTGTCCCCTTCTGTTATCTGTCTGGTCTATGGACTGGATTCCACATCTGAGAAGAGATGGTTACACTAGGTAAAAGGGGGGCAGGGCTTTCATTGTTCTCATAGGAAGAAGATTGTCCCCTTCTGTTATCTGTCTGATCTATGGACTGGATTCCACATCTGAGAAGAGATGGCTTACACTAGGTAAAAGGGGGGCAGGGCTTTCATTGTTCTCATAGGAAGAAGATTGTCCCCTGTTGTTATCTGTCTGGTCTATGGACTGGATTCCACATCTGAGAAGAGATGGCTTACACTAGGTAAAAGGGGCGGGAGGGATTTCATTGTTCTCATAGGAAGAAGATTGTCCCCTGCTGTTACCTGTCTGGTCTATGGACTGGATTCCACATCTGAGATGAGATGGCTTACACTAGGTAAAAGGGGGGCAGGGCTTTCATTGTTCTCATAGGAAGAAGATTGTCCCCTTCTGTTATCTGTCTGGTCTATGGACTGGATTCCACATCTGAGAAGAGATGGATTACACTAGGTAAAAGGGGGGCAGGGCTTTCATTGTTCTCATAGGAAGAAGATTGTCCCCTTCTGTTATCTGTCTGGTCTATGGACTGGATTCCACATCTGAGAAGAGATGGCTTACACTAGGTAAAAGGGGCGGGAGGGCTTTCATTGTTCTCATAGGAAGAAGATTGTCCCCTTCTGTTATCTGTCTGGTCTATGGACTGGATTCCACATCTGAGAAGAGATGGATTACACTAGGTAAAAGGGGGCAGGGCTTTCATTGTTCTCATAGGAAGAAGATTGTCCCCTTCTGTTATCTGTCTGGTCTATGGACTGGATTCCACATCTGAGAAGAGATGGCTTACACTAGGTAAAAGGGAGGCAGGGATTTCATTGTTCTCATAGGAAGAAGATTGTCCCCTGCTGTTATCTGTCTGGTCTATGGACTGGATTCCACATCTGAGAAGAGATGGCTTACACTAGGTAAAAGGGGCAGGGCTTTCATTGTTCTCATAGGAAGAAGATTGTCCCCTTCTGTTATCTGTCTGGTCTATGGACTGGATTCCACATCTGAGAAGAGATGGCTTACACTAGGTAAAAGGGGGGCAGGGCTTTCATTGTTCTCATAGGAAGAAGATTGTCCCCTTCTGTTATCTGTCTGGTCTATGGACTGGATTCCACATCTGAGAAGAGATGACTTACACTAAGTAAAAGGGGGGCAGGGATTTCATTGTTCTCATAGGAAGAAGATTGTCCCCTGCTGTTATCTGTCTGGTCTATGGACTGGATTCCACATCTGAGAAGAGATGGCTTACACTACGTAAAAGGGGGGCAGCGCTTTCATTGTTCTCATAGGAAGAAGATTGTCCCCTGCTGTTATCTGTCTGGTCTATGGACTGGATTCCACATCTGAGAAGAGATGGCTTACACTAGGTAAAAGGGGGGCAGGGCTTTCATTGTTCTCATAGGAAGAAGATTGTCCCCTGCTGTTATCTGTCTCGTCTATGGACTGGATTCCACATCTGAGAAGAGATGGATTACACTAGGTAAAAGGGGGGCAGGGCTTTCATTGTTCTCATAGGAAGAAGATTGTCCCCTGCTGTTATCTGTCTCGTCTATGGACTGGATTCCACATCTGAGAAGAGATGGATTACACTAGGTAAAAGGGGGGCAGGGCTTTCATTGTTCTCATAGGAAGAAGATTGTCCCCTTCTGTTATCTGTCTGGTCTATGGACTGGATTCCACATCTGAGAAGAGATGACTTACACTAGGTAAAAGGGGGGCAGGGATTTCATTGTTCTCATAGGAAGAAGATTGTCCCCTTCTGTTATCTGTCTGGTCTATGGACTGGATTCCACATCTGAGAAGAGATGGCTTACACTAGGTAAAAGGGGGGCAGGGCTTTCATTGTTCTCATAGGAAGAAGATTGTCCCCTGCTGTTATCTGTCTGGTCTATGGACTGGATTCCACATCTGAGAAGAGATGGCTTACACTAGGTAAAAGGGGGTCAGGGCTTTCATTGTTCTCATAGGAAGAAGATTGTCCCCTTCTGTTATCTGTCTGGTCTATGGACTGGATTCCACATCTGAGAAGAGATGGCTTACACTAGGTAAAAGGGGGGCAGGGCTTTCATTGTTCTCATAGGAAGAAGATTGTCCCCTGCTGTTATCTGTCTCGTCTATGGACTGCATTCCACATCTGAGAAGAGATGGCTTACACTAGGTAAAAGGGGGGCAGGGATTTCATTGTTCTCATAGGAAGAAGATTGTCCCCTTCTGTTATCTGTCTGGTCTATGGACTGGATTCCACATCTGAGAAGAGATGACTTACACTAGGTAAAAGGGGGGCAGGGCTTTCATTGTTCTCATAGGAAGAAGATTGTCCCCTTCTGTTATCTGTCTGGTCTATGGACTGGATTCCACATCTGAGAAGAGATGACTTACACTAGGTAAAAGGGGGGCAGGGCTTTCATTGTTCTCATAGGAAGAAGATTGTCCCCTTCTGTTATCTGTCTGGTCTATGGACTGGATTCCACATCTGAGAAGAGATGGCTTACACTAGGTAAAAGGGGGGCAGGGCTTTCATTGTTCTCATAGGAAGAAGATTGTCCCTGCTGTTATCTGTCTGGTCTATGGACTGGATTCCACATCAGAGAAGAGATGGCTTACACTAGGCAAAAGGGGGGCAGGGCTTTCATTGTTCTCATAGGAAGAAGATTGTCCCTTCTGTTATCTGTCTGGTCTATGGACTGGATTCCACATCTGAGAAGAGATGACTTACACTAGGTAAAAGGGTGGCAGGGCTTTCATTGTTCTCATAGGAAGAAGATTGTCCCCTGCTGTTATCTGTCTGGTCTATGGACTGGATTCCACATCTGAGAAGAGATGACTTACACTAGGTAAAAGGGGGGCAGGGCTTTCATTGTTCTCATAGGAAGAAGACTGTCCCCTGCTGTTATCTGTCTGGTCTATGGACTGGATTCCACATCTGAGAAGAGATGGCTTACACTAGGTAAAAGGGGGACAGGGCTTTCTTTGTTCTCATAGGAAGAAGATTGTCCCCTTCTGTTATCTGTCTGGTCTATGCACTGGATTCCACATCTGAGAAGAGATGGCTTACACTAGGTAAAAGGGGCGGGAGGGATTTCATTGTTCTCATAGGAAGAAGATTGTCCCCTTCTGTTATTTGTCTGGTCTATGGACTGGATTCCACATCTGAGAAGAGATGACTTACACTAGGTAAAAGGGGGACAGGGATTTCATTGTTCTCATAGGAAGAAGATTGTCCCCTTCTGTTATCTGTCTGGTCTATGGACTGGATTCCACATCTGAGAAGAGATGACTTACACTAGGTAAAAGGGTGGCAGGGCTTTCATTGTTCTCATAGGAAGAAGATTGTCCCCTGCTGTTATCTGTCTGGTCTATGGACTGCATTCCACATCTGAGAAGAGATGGCTTACACTAGGTAAAAGGGGGACAGGGCTTTCATTGTTCTCATAGGAAGAAGATTGTCCCCTTCTGTTATCTGTCTGGTCTATGGACTGGATTCCACATCTGAGAAGAGATGGCTTACACTAGTTAAAAGGGGCGGGAGGGATTTCATTGTTCTCATAGGAAGAAGATTGTCCCCTTCTGTTATCTGTCTGGTCTATGGACTGGATTCCACATCTGAGAAGAGATGACTTACACTAGGTAAAAGGGTGGCAGGGCTTTCATTGTTCTCATAGGAAGAAGATTGTCCCCTGCTGTTATCTGTCTGGTCTATGGACTGGATTCCACATCTGAGAAGAGATGACTTACACTAGGTAAAAGGGGGGCAGGGCTTTCATTGTTCTCATAGGAAGAAGATTGTCCCCTGCTGTTATCTGTCTGGTCTATGGACTGGATTCCACATCTGAGAAGAGATGGCTTACACTAGGTAAAAGGGGCGGGAGGGATTTCATTGTTCTCATAGGAAGAAGATTGTCCCCTTCTGTTATCTGTCTGGTCTATGGACTGGATTCCACATCTGAGAAGAGATGGCTTACACTAGGTAAAAGGGTGGCAGGGCTTTCATTGTTTTCATAGGAAGAAGATTGTCCCCTGCTGTTATCTGTCTGGTCTATGGACTGCATTCCACATCTGAGAAGAGATGACTTACACTAGGTAAAAGGGGGGCAGGGCTTTCATTGTTCTCATAGGAAGAAGATTGTCCCCTGCTGTTATCTGTCTGGTCTTACAACCAGATTCACATCTGAGAAGAGATGGATTACACTAGGTAAAAGGGGGGCAGGGCTTTCATTGTTCTCATAGGAAGAAGATTGTCCCCTTCTGTTATCTGTCTGGTCTATGGACTGGATTCCACATCTGAGAAGAGATGACTTACACTAGGTAAAAGGGTGGCAGGGCTTTCATTGTTCTCATAGGAAGAAGATTGTCCCCTGCTGTTATCTGTCTGGTCTATGGACTGGATTCCACATCTAAGAAGAGATGACTTACACTAGGTAAAAGGGGGGCAGGGCTTTCATTGTTCTCATAGGAAGAAGATTGTCCCCTTCTGTTATCTGTCTGGTCTATGGACTGGATTCCACATCTGAGAAGAGATGACTTACACTAGGTAAAAGGGTGGCAGGGCTTTCATTGTTCTCATAGGAAGAAGATTGTCCCCTGCTGTTATCTGTCTGGTCTATGGACTGGATTCCACAACTGAGAAGAGGTGGCTTACACTAGGTAAAAGGGGGGCAGGGCTTTCATTGTTCTCATAGGAAGAAGATTGCCCCCTGCTGTTATATGTCTGGTCTATGGACTGGATTCCACATCTGAGAAGAGATGGCTTACACTAGGTAAAAGGGGGGCAGGGCCTTCATTGTTCTCATAGGAAGAAGATTGTCCCCTGCTGTTATCTGTCTGGTCTATGGACTGGATTCCACATCTGAGAAGAGATGGCTTACACTAGGTAAAAGGGGGGCAGGGATATCATTGTTCTCATAGGAAGAAGATTGTCCCCTGCTGTTATCTGTCTGGTCTATGGACTGGATTCCACATCTGAGAAGAGATGGCTTACACTAGGTAAAAGGGGGGCAGGGATTTCATTGTTCTCATAGGAAGAAGATTGTCCCCTGCTGTTATCTGTCTGGTCTATGGACTGCATTCCACATCTGAGAAGAGATGGCTTACACTAGGTAAAAGGGTGGCAGGGATTTCATTGTTCTCATAGGAAGAAGATTGTCCCCTGCTGTTATCTGTCTGGTCTATGGACTGGATTCCACATCTGAGAAGAGATGGCTTACACTAGGTAAAAGGGGGGCAGGGATTTCATTGTTCTCATAGGAAGAAGATTGTCCCCTTCTGTTATCTATCTGGTCTATGGACTGGATTCCACATCTGAGAAGAGATGGATTACACTAGGTAAAAGGGGCGGGAGGGGAAACTTTGCTTGTAAATATCTCACAAACCATAAAGGTTTGAGAGATAAGACTTATATCGTTCTTCATGTTTTTTTAATGCCTACAAAATAAAATAAAGATAAAACGAAGTATTACTATCCCTTTAAGGGGATATCATCATTATTATTATTATTTTGTTTTTGCTGCATCAGATTCAGGGGTCCCCGAGCAGCGTGCTGCCATGACGGTCCTAGCACATCACTGGTTCTTAAGCGGTTATACATATTATTTTCTTCTGTATATACAAAGGAAGATACAATGGGCAAATAGACAAAACCACATAGTTTCTTCCATCATGTACATGGCTTACTGAGGAAAAGGTCCAAAAGAGGCTGGAAAGGGTTATGGTGAATATAAAACCTGGACAAGACGGTATACACCCAAGGGTACTTAAATAACTTTGTTCAGTAATAGCAAGACCAACATACTTAATATTTATTGATTCACTTTCATCAGGCATAGTGCCCTGTGATTGGAGGAAAGCTGATGCAGTTCCATTGTTCAAAAAGGGGAAAGATCCAAACCAGGAAATTATAGACCTGTGAGCTTGACTTCCATAGAGGGTAAGATACTAGAAGGGTTACTAACTGACACTATTCAGAACTAGGTGACTTCCATAGTGGGTAAGATACTAGAAGGGTTACTAACTGACACTATTCAGAACTATGTGACTTCCATAGCGGGTAAGATACTAGAAGGGTTACTAACTGACACTATTCAGAACTATGTGACTTCCATAGCGGGTAAGATACTAGAAGGGTTACTAACTGACACTATTCAGAACTATGTGACTTCCATAGTGGGTAAGATACTAGAAGGGTTACTAACTGACACTGTTCAGTACTATGTGACTTCCATAGTGGGTAAGATACTAGAAGGGTTACTAACTGACAGTATTCAGTACTATGTGACTTCCATAGTGGGTAAGATACTAGAAGGGTTACTAACTGACACTATTCAGAACTATGTGACTTCCATAGTGGGTAAGATACTAGAAGGGTTACTAACTGACACTATTCAGAACTATGTGACTTCCATAGTGGGTAAGATACTAGAAGGGTCACTAACTGACAGTATTCAGAACTATGTGACTTCCATAGTGGGTAAGATACTAGAAGGGTTACTAACTGACACTATTCAGAACTATGTGACTTCCATAGTGGGTAAGATACTAGAAGGGTTACTAACTGACACTATTCAGAACTATGTGACTTCCATAGTGGGTAAGATACTAGAAGGGTTACTGACACTATTCAGAACTATGTGACTTCCATAGTGGGTAAGATACTAGAAGGATTACTAACTGACACTATTCAGAACTATGTGACTTCCATAGTGGGTAAGATACTAGAAGGGTTACTAACTGACACTATTCAGAACTATGTGACTTCCATAGGGGGTAAGATACTAGAAGGGTTACTAACTGACACTATTCAGAACTAGGTGACTTCCATAATGGGTAAGATACTAGAAGGGTTACTAACTGACACTATTCAGAACTATGTGACTTCCATAGTGGGTAATATACTAGAAGGGTTACTAACTGACAGTATTCAGAACTATGTGACTTCCATAGTGGGTAAGATACTAGAAGGGCTACTAACTGACAGTATTCAGAACTATGTGACTTCCATAGTTGGTAAGATACTAGAAGGGTTACTAACTGACAATTTTCAGAACTATGTGACTTCCATAGTGGGTAAGATACTAGAAGGGTTATTAACTGACAGTATTCAAAACTATGTGACTTCCATAGTGGGTAAGATACTAGAAGGGTTACTAATTGACAATATTCAGAACTATGTGACTTCCATAGCGGGTAAGATACTAGAAGGGTTATTAACTGACAATAATCAGAACTATGTGACTTCCATAGTGGGTAAGATACTAGAAGGGTTATTAACTGACAGTATTCAGAACTATGTGACTTCCATAGTGGGTAAGATACTAGAAGAGTTACTAACTGACACTATTCAGAACTAGGTGACTTCCATAGCGGGTAAGATACTAGAAGGGTTACTAACTGACACTATTCAGTAATATGTGACTTCCATAGCGGGTAAGATACTAGAAGGGTTACTGACACTATTCAGAACTATGTGACTTCCACAGTGGGTAAGATACTAGAAGGGTTACTAACTGACACTATTCAGAACTATGTGACTTCCATAGTGGGTAAGATACTAGAAGGGTTATTAACTGACACTATTCAGTACTATGTGACTTCCATAGTGGGTAAGATACTAGAAGGGTTACTAACTGACAGTATTAAGAATTATGTGACTTCCATAGTGGATAAGATACTAGAAGGATTACTAACTGACAATATTCAGAACTATGTGACTTCCATAGTGGGTAAGATACTAGAAGGGTTATTAACTGACAGTATTCAGAACTATGTGACTTCCATAGTGGGTAAGATACTAGAAGGGTTACTAACTGACACTATTCAGAACTAGGTGACTTCCATAGCGGGTAAGATACTAGAAGGGTTACTAACTGACACTATTCAGTACTATGTGACTTCCATAGCGGGTAAGATACTAGAAGGGTTACTAACTGACAGTATTCAGAACTATGTGACTTCCATAGTGGGTAAGATACTAGAAGGGTTACTAACTGACAGTATTCAGAACTATGTGACTTCCATAGTGGGTAAGATACTAGAAGGGTTACTAACTGACAGTATTCAGAACTATGTGACTTCCATAGTGGGTAAGATAATAGAAGGGTTACTAACTGACAGTATTCAGAACTATGTGACTTCCATAGTGGGTAAGATAATAGAAGGGTTACTAACTGACAGTATTCAGAACTATGTGACTTTCATAGTGGGTAAGATACTAGAAGGGTTGCTAACTGACAGTATTCAGAACTATGTGACTTCCATAGTGGGTAAGATACTAGAGGGGTTACTAACTGACACTATTCAGAACTATGTGACTTCCATAGTGGGTAAGATACTAGAAGGGTTATTAACTGACAGTATTCAGAACTATGTGACTTCCATAGTGGGTAAGATACTAGAGGGGTTACTAACTGACACTATTCAGAACTATGTGACTTCCATAGTGGGTAAGATACTAGAAGAGTTACTAACTGACAGTATTCATAACTATGTGATTTCCATAGTTGGTAAGATACTAGAAGGGTTACTAACTGACAGTATTCAGAACTATGTGACTTCCATAGTGGGTAAGATAATAGAAGGGTTACTAACTGACAGTATTCAGAACTATGTGAAGAGAAAAAATATTATTAGTAGGAATTAGCATGGTTTTATGAAGAACAGATCATGTCAGACTAATTTACTTGCAGTTTATGAAAGAGTAAGTAGTAATGTGGACTAGATATTACTGTAGATGTAGTATACTTGTATTTTAGTAAAAGCCTTTGGTACAGTGCCTCACAACAGGTTATTGCATAAATTAAAAGACTTCTGTTTGGGCGGTGATATCTGTACATGGATTGAGAACTGGTTAAATGATAGATGGCAGACCAAGCTGTGTAAGGAAATACATACAGAGCTGGATGTTTCCTGGTTGATTGGAGGATCTGTGTTATAAAGAGAGACCAGCCAAACTGGGTTTATTTGTATTAAAGAAGAGACGTCTAATAGGGGATATGATTACAATTTACACATAAATTATAGTAAAGGTTAATACAGCAATGTTACTGTGTTACTATTTGGACCTCAGCAAGTGTATGGCGCACAGTTCTAGAAACTAGATCAGCGACGGACATTCATACATTTGAGAATATTCAAGCGAGTAAAGTAATGCGGGGTATAAAATATAAACTATATCAGCAAAATAAATAGGAATACTAGAATTAAAGGGTCATGAGCTAAAACTACAGGGTAAGACACTATGTGGGTGCACATGAAAAATACCTGATGGAATGGGGGGTAATTACAGCCGAAGTAGAAAGTCAGAGACAGTAAATTAATGTTTGAATTCTTGGGTAGATATATGGCAAATCTACATATGAAATAACGTTCTAATCAGGGAAGCGTACAGAGCATGGGGGACAACTGGTTCTTATCTGTCATCAGATCCAATGTCTGTATATGAGGAGGAGGGATTAATTCTGATACGAGTGCAGAGAGACGAGTCCTGGTACCAAGAGGAGAAGATCCATAAGAAGGAAGAATGGCCATTACCGGTCTGAGGGAGGGGGACGTTACTGATATGAGGGACTGGACAATGTGTGACTGCTTGTGGGTGAAATTCAAGATGATGGGCTGGTCTCTCCTCTGCGTCCATTCTGGGATATTTATAGGACTGTCAGCTTGATGGCAGAATTAGTGTTCAGATGAGTGAGACCCTCATCATTAGGAGGCAGCTGGACCTCAGGATCATTATCACATTAACCCTGAGAGGGCTGCTGAGAGAGAATAATCCTGCATGAGGGCCATATGCACCAAGTTAAATAGGAGCAATTCAGGGAAAACCAACTGCACTTCGGGCGAGAAACAAAAATCTACAATTTTGTAGGATTTAAATGATTCTTTTAACCACTGAAAACTGAAAATGTCCCATCCCATGGTATTTCACCCCTGTTAGACAACACAGCAAAACCCCACAATGAAACTCCAGGTGTGTAAAAAATCAGCTCTTTCCCTGGATCAATGTCCTATGTGTACAACAAGAAGATGTAATTCTCACTATCGTTCTCTGGTAGATAGGTATCCATTCCTTTTTTGAAAGCAATTGTAGAATCTTGAAGCATATCATCCCGATGCAAATAATTACATAACTTTACTCCTCCTTCAGTAAAGAATCCCTGCCTTTGTTTTAGTTGAAAGCGTCTTTCCTCTAGTCTTAATGGATGACCTCTTGTTCTTAGCTCAGCTCTTAGTGTAAATAATTCACTGGATAATTCTTTGTATTAACCTTGAATGTATTTGTAAATGGTAATCATATCACCCCTTACACCTCTCTTCTCTAATATAAGTGTAAATGGTATCATATCTCCCCTTACACGTCTCTTCTCTAATATAAGTGTAAATAGTATCATATCAACCCTTACACCTCTCTTCTCTAATATAAGTGTAAATGGTAATCATATCACTCTTACACATCTCTTCTCTAATATAAGTGTAAATGGTAATCATATCCCCCTTACACGTCTCTTCTCTAATATAAGTGTAAATGGTAATCATATCCCCCCTGACACGTCTCTTCTCTAATATATGTGTAAATGGTAATCATATCACCCCTTACACGTCTCTTCTCTAATATAAGTGTAAATGGTAATCATATCACCCCTTACACGTCTCTTCTCTAATATAAGTGTAAATAGTAATCATATCCCCCTTACACCTCTCTTCTCTAATATATGTGTAAATGGTAATCATATCACCCCTTACACCTCTCTTCTCTAATATAAGTGTAAATGGTAATCATATCACCCTTACACGTCTCTTCTTTAATACAAGTGTAAATAGTAATCATATCGCCCCTTACACGTCTCTTCTCTAATATAAGTGTAAATGGTAATCATATCACCCCTTATACGTCTCTTCTCTAATATAAGTGTAAATGGTAATTCTATCCCCCTTACACGTCTCTTCTCTAATATAAGTGTAAATGGTAATCATATCACCCCTTACACGTCTCTTCTCTAATATAAGTGTAAATGGTAATCATATCCCCCTTACACGTCTCTTCTCTAATATAAGTGTAAATGGTAATCCTATCACCCCTTACACCTCTCTTCTCTAATATAAGTGTAAATGGTAATCCTATCACCCCTTACACCTCTCTTCTCTAATATAAGTGTAAATGGTAATCATATCACCCCTTACACCTCTCTTCTCTAATATAAGTGTAAATGGTAATCATATCCCCCTTACACGTCTCTTCTCTAATATAAGTGTAAATGGTAATCCTATCACCCCTTACACCTCTCTTCTCTAATATAAGTGTAAATGGTAATCATATCCCCCTAAGACGTTCTCTTCTCTAATATAAGTGTAAATGGTAATCATATCACCCCTTACACCTCTCATCTCTAATATAAGTGTAAATAGTAATCATATCTCCCCTTACACGTCTCTTCTCTAATATATGTGTAAATGGTAATCATATCACCCCTTACACGTCTCTTCTCTAATATAAGTGTAAATGGTAATCATATCCCCTTACACGTCTCTTCTATAATATAAGTGTAAATAGTATCATATCAACCCTTACACCTCTCTTCTCTAATATAAGTGTAAATGGTAATCATATCACCCTTACACATCTCTTCTCTAATATAAGTGTAAATGGTAATCATATCACCCCTTACACGTCTCTTCTCTAATATAGGTGTAAATGGTATCATATCCCCTTACACGTCTCTTCTCTAATATAAGTGTAAATAGTAATCATATCACTCCTTACACCTCTCTTCTCTAATATAAGTGTAAATAGTAATCATATCACCCCTTACACCTCTCATCTCTAATATAAGTGTAAATGGTAATCATATCCCCCCTTACATCTCTCTTCTCTAATATAAGTGTAAATGGTAATCATATCACCCCTTACACGTCTCTTCTCTAATATATGTGTAAATGGTAATCATATCCCCCTTACACGTCTCTTCTCTAATATAAGTGTAAATGGCAATCATATCACCCCTTACACCTCTCTTCTCTAATATAAGTGTAAATGGTAATCATATCACCCCTTACACGTCTCTTCTCTAATATAAGTGTAAATGGTAATTATATCCCCCCTTACACCTCTCTTCTCTAATATAAGTGTAAATGGTAATCATATCACCCCTTACACGTCTCTTCTCTAATATATGTGTAAATGGTAATCATATCCCCCTTACACGTCTCTTCTCTAATATAAGTGTAAATGGTAATCATATCACCCCTTACACCTCTCTTCTCTAATATAAGTGTAAATGGTAATCATATCATCCCTTACACGTCTCTTCTCTAATATAAGTGTAAATGGTAATCATATCCCCCCTTACACCTCTCTTCTCTAATATAAGTGTAAATGGTAATCATATCACCCCTTACACGTCTCTTCTCTAATATATGTGTAAATGGTAATCATATCCCCCTTACACGTCTCTTCTCTAATATAAGTGTAAATGGTAATCATATCACCCCTTACACCTCTCTTCTCTAATATAAGTGTAAATAGTAATCATATCACCCCTTACACGTCTCTTCTCTAATATAAGTGTAAATGGTAATCATATCGCCCCTTACACGTCTCTTATCTAATATAAGTGTAAATGGTAATCATATCATCCCTTACATGTCTCTTCTCTAATATAAGTGTAAATGGTAATCATATCGCCCCTTACACGTCTCTTCTCTAATATAAGTGTAAATGGTATCATATCACCCCTTACACCTCTCTTCTCTAATATAAGTGTAAATAGTAATCATATCTCCCCTTACACGTCTCTTCTCTAATATAAGTGTAAATGGTATCATATCACCCCTTACTCGTCTTTTCTCTAATATAAGTGTAAATGGTAATCATATTTCCCCTTACACCTCTCTTCTATAATATAAGTGTAAATGGTAATCATATCACCCCTTACACCTCTCTTCTCTAATATAAATGTAAATGATAATCGTATCCCCCCTTAGACGTCTCGTCTCTAATATAAGTGTAAATGGTATCATATCTCCCCTTACACCTCTCTTCTCTAATATATATGTAAATGGTAATCATATCACCCCTTACACCTCTCTTCTCTAATATAAGTGTTAATGGTAATCATATCCCCCTTACACGTCTCTTCTCTAATATAAGTGTTAATGGTAATCATATCCCCCTTACACATCTCTTCTCTAATATAAGTGTAAATGGTAATCATATCGTCCCTTACACGTCTCATCTCTAATATAAGTGTTAATGGTAATCATATCCCCCTTACACGTCTCTTCTCTAATATAAGTGTTAATGGTAATCATATCCCCCTTACACGTCTCTTCTCTAATATAAGTGTAAATGGTAATCATATCACCCCTTACACGTCTCTTCTCTAATATAAGTGTTAATGGTAATCATATCCCCCTTACACATCTCTTCTCTAATATAAGTGTAAATGGTAATCATATCCCCTTACACGTCTCTTCTCTAATATAAGTGTTAATGGTAATCATATCCCCCTTACGCGTCACTTCTCTAATATAAGTGTTAATGGTAATCATATTACCCCTTACACGTCTCTTCTCTAATATAAGTGTAAATGGTAATCATATCACCCCTTACACGTCTCTTCTCTAATATAAGTGTAAATAGTAATCATATTACCCCTTACACGTCTCTTCTCTAATATAAGTGTTAATGGTAATCATATCCCCCTTACACGTCTCTTCTCTAATATAAGTGTAAATGGTAATCATATCTCCCCTTACACGTCTCTTCTCTAATACAAGTGTAAACAGTAATCATATCATCCCTTACACGTCTCTTCTCTAATATAAGTGTTAATGGTAATCATATCCCCCTTACACCTCTCTTCTCTAATATAAGTGTAAATGGTAATCATATCTCCCCTTACACGTCTCTTCTCTAATATAAGTGTAAATGGTAATCATATCACCCCTTACACGTCTCTTCTCTAATATAAGTGTTAATAGTAATCATATCACCCCTTACACGTGTCTTCTCTAATATATATGTAAATGGTAATCATATCTCCCCTTACACCTCTCTTCTCTAATATATGTGTAAATGGTATCATATCCCCCTTACACGTCTCTTCTCTAATATAAGTGTAAATGGTAATCATATCTCCCCTTACACCTCTCTTCTCTAATATAAGTGTAAATAGTAATCATCACCCCTTAGACGTCTCTTCTCTAATATAAGTGTAAATGGTATCATATCACCCCTTACACGTCTCTTCTCTAATATAAGTGTAAATGGTAATCATATCACCCCTTACACCTCTCTTCTCTAATATATGTTTAAATGGTATCATATCTCCCCTTACACCTCTCTTCTCTAATATATGTGTAAATGGTAATCATATCTCCCCTTACAAGTCTCTTCTCTAATATAAGTGTAAATGGTAATCATATCGCCTCTTACACGTCTCTTCTCTAATATAAGTGTAAATGGTATCATATCGCCCCTTACACCTCTCTTCTCTAATATAAGTGTAAATGGTAATCATATCACCCTTACACATCTCTTCTCTAATATAAGTGTAAATAGTAATCATATCCCCCTTACACGTCTCTTCTCTAATATAAGTGTAAATAGTAATCATATTACCCCTTACACCTCTCTTCTCTAATATAAGTGTAAATGGTAATCATATCTCCCCTTACACGTCTCTTCTCTAATATAAGTGTAAATAGTAATCATATCGCCCCTTACACCTCTCTTCTCTAATATAAGTGTAAATGGTAATCATATCACCCCTTAGACGTCTCTTCTCTAATATAAGTGTAAATGGTAATCATATCACCCTTACACGTCTCTTCTCTAATATAAGTGTAAATGGTAATCATATCACCCCTTACACCTCTCTTCTCTAATATATGTGTAAATAGTAATCATATCACCTCTTACACGTCTCTTCTCTAAGTGTAAATGGTATCATATCACCCCTTACACGTCTCTTCTCTAATATAAGTGTAAATGGTAATCATATCACCCCTTACACCTCTCTTCTCTAATATAAGTGTAAATAGTAATCATATCCCCCTTACACGTCTCTTCTCTAATATAAGTGTAAATAGTAATCATATTACCCCTTACACCTCTCTTCTCTAATATAAGTGTAAATGGTAATCATATCTCCCCTTACACGTCTCTTCTCTAATATAAGTGTAAATGGTAATCATATCACCCTTACACGTCTCTTCTCTAATATAAGTGTAAATGGTAATCATATCACCCCTTACACCTCTCTTCTCTAATATATGTGTAAATAGTAATCATATCACCCCTTACATGTCTCTTCTCTAATATAAGTGTAAATGGTAATCATATCTCCCCTTACACGTCTCTTCTCTAATATAAGTGTAAATGGTAATCATATCACCCCTTACACGTCTCTTCTCTAATATAAGTGTAAATGGTAATCATATCACCCCTTACACCTCTCTTTTCTAATATAAGTGTAAATGGTAATCATATCACCCCTTACACCTCTCTTCTCTAATATAAGTGTAAATGGTAATCATATCACCTCTTACACGTCTCTTCTCTAATATAAGTGTAAATGGTAATCATATCACCCCTTACACGTCTCTTCTCTAATATAAGTGTAAATGGTAATCATATCACCCCTTACACCTCTCTTCTCTAATATAAGTGTAAATGGTAATCATATCACCTCTTACACGTCTCTTCTCTAATATAAGTGTAAATGGTAATCATATCACCCCTTATACCTCTCTTCTCTAATATAAGTGTAAATGGTATCATATCACCTCTTACACGTCTCTTCTCTAATATAAGTGTAAATGGTAATCATATCACCTCTTACACGTCTCTTCTCTAATATAAGTGTAAATGGTAATCATATCACCCCTTATACCTCTCTTCTCTAATATAAGTGTAAATGGTATCATATCACCCTTACACGTCTCTTCTCTAATATATGTGTAAATAGTAATCATATCACCTCTTACACGTCTCTTCTCTAATATAAGTGTAAATGGTAATCATATCACCCTTACATGTCTCTTCTCTAATATAAGTGTAAATGGTAATCATATCCCCCTTACACCTCTCTTCTCTAATATAAGTGTAAATGGTAATAATATCACCCTTACACATCTCTTCTCTAATATATGTGTAAATAGTAATCATATCACCTCTTACACGTCTCTTCTCTAAAATAAGTGTAAATGGTAATCATATTACCCTTACATGTCTCTTCTCTAATATAAGTGTAAATGGTAATCATATCCCCCTTATACCTCTCTTCTCTAATATAAGTGTAAATGGTAATCATATCCCCCTTAGACGTCTCTTCTCTAATATATGTGTAAATGGTAATCATATCCCCCTTACACGTCTCTTCTCTAATATAAGTGTAAATGGTAATCATATCACCCCTTACACCTCTCTTCTCTAATATAAGTGTAAATGGTAATCATATCCCCCTTACACTTCTCTTCTCTAATATAAGTGTAAACGGTAATAATATCACCCTTACACCTCTCTTGTCTAATATATGTGTAATTGGTAATCATATCCCCCTTACATGTCTCTTCTCTAATATAAGTGTAAATGGTAATCATATCACCCCTTACACCTCTCTTCTCTAATATATGTGTAAATGGTAATCATATCCCCCTTACAGGTCTCTTCTCTAATATAAGTGTAAATGGTAATCATATCACCCCTTACACCTCTCTTCTCTAATATAAGTTTAAATGATAATCATATCCCCCTTACACCTCTCTTCTCTAATATAAGTGTAAATGGTAATCATATCACCCCTTACACGTCTCTTCTCTAATATATGTGTAAATAGTAATCATATCACCTCTTACACGTCTCTTCTCTAATATAAGTGTAAATGGTAATCATATCACCCTTACATGTCTCTTCTCTAATATAAGTATAAATGGTAATCATATCCCCCTTATACCTCTCTTCTCTAATATAAGTGTAAATGGTAATCATATCACCCCTTACACGTCTCTTCTCTAATATAAGTGTAAATGGTAATCATATCCCCCTTAGACGTCTCTTCTCTAATATATGTGTAAATGGTTATCATATCACCCCTTACATGTCTCTTCTCTAATATAAGTGTAAATGGTAATCATATCACCCCTTACACATCTCTTCTCTAATATAAGTCTAAATGGTAATCATATCCCCCTTATACCTCTCTTCTCTAATATAAGTGTAAATGGTAATCATATCACCCCTTACACGTCTCTTCTCTAATATAAGTGTAAATGGTAATCATATCCCCCTTAGACGTCTCTTCTCTAATATAAGTGTAAATGGTAATCATATCACCCCTTACACCTCTCTTCTCTAATATAAGTGTAAATGGTAATCATATCACCCCTTACACATCTCTTCTCTAATATAAGTGTAAATAGTAATCATATCACCCCTTACACCTCTCTTCTCTAATATAAGTGTAAATGGTAATCATATCACCCTTACACGTCTCTTCTCTAATATAAGTGTAAATGGTAATCATATTCCCCTTACACGTCTCTTCTCTAATATAAGTGTAAATGGCAATCATATCACCCTTACACCTCTCATCTCTAATATAAGTGTAAATGGTATCATATCACCCCTTACACGTCTCTTCTCTAATATATGTGTAAATAGTAATCATATTCCCCTTACACGTCTCTTCTCTAATATAAGTGTAAATGGTAATCATATCACCCTTACACGTCTCTTCTCTAATATATGTGTAAATAGTAATCATATTCCCCTTACACGTCTCTTCTCTAATATATGTGTAAATGGTAATCATATCACCCCTTACACGTCTCTTCTCTAATATAAGTGTAAATAGTAATCATATTCCCCTTACACGTCTCTTCTCTAATATATGTGTAAATAGTAATCATATTCCCCTTACACCTCTCTTCTCTAATATATGTGTAAATGGTAATCATATCCCCCCTTACACGTCTCTTCTCTAATATAAGTGTAAATGGCAATCATATTACCCCTTACACGTCTCTTCTCTAATATAAGTGTAAATAGTAATCATATTCCCCTTACACGTCTCTTCTCTAATATATGTGTAAATAGTAATCATATTCCCCTTACACCTCTCTTCTCTAATATATGTGTAAATGGTAATCATATCCCCCCTTACACGTCTCTTCTCTAATATAAGTGTAAATGGCAATCATATCTCCCCTTACACGTCTCTTCTCTAATATATGTGTAAATAGTAATCATATTCCCCTTACACCTCTCTTCTCTAATATATGTGTAAATAGTAATCATATCACCTCTTACACCTCTCTTCTCTAATATAAGTGTAAATGGTAATCATATTCCCCCTTACACGTCTCTTCTCTAATATAAGTGTAAATGGTAATCATATCTCCCCTTACACGTCTCTTCTCTAATATAAGTGTAAATAGTAATCATATTCCCCTTACACGTCTCTTCTCTAATATAAGTGTAAATGGTAATCATATCACCCCTTACATGTCTCTTCTCTAATATAAGTGTAAATGGTAATCATATTACCCCTTACACGTCTCTTCTCTAATATAAGTGTAAATGGTAATCATATCACCCCTTACATCTCTCTTCTCTAATATAAGCGTAAATGGTAATCATATCACCCCTTACACCTCTCTTCTCTAATATATGTGTAAATAGTAATCATATCCGCCCTTACACGTCTCTTCTCTAATATAAGTGTAAATGGTATCATATCACCCCTTACACGTCTCTCTTCTCTAATATAAGTGTAAATGGTAATCATATTCCCCTTATACGTCTCTTCTCTAATATAAGTGTAAATGATAATCATATCTCCCCTTACACGTCTCTTCTCTGATATAAGTGTAAATTGTAATCATATCTCCCCTTACACCTTACACCTCTCTCTCTAATATATGTGTAAATGGTAATCATATCTCCCCTTACACGTCTCTTCTCTAATATAAGTGTAAATGGTAATCATATCTCCCCTTACACCTCTCTTCTCTAATATATGTGTAAATGGTAATCATATCACCCCTTACATGTCTCTTCTCTAATATAAGTGTAAATGGTAATCATATCACCTCTTACACGTCTCTTCTCTAATATAAGTGTAAATGGTAATCATATCACCACTTACATGTCTCTTCTCTAATATAAGTGTAAATGGTAATCATATCACCTCTTACACCTCTCTTCTCTAATATAAGTGTAAATGGTAATCATATCACCCCTTACATGTCTCTTCTCTAATATAAGTGTAAATGGTAATCATATCACCCCTTACACGTCTCTTCTCTAATATAAGTGTAAATGGTAATCATATCGCCCCTTACACCTCTCTTCTCTAATATAAGTGTAAATGGTAATCATATCTCCCCTTACACCTCTCTTCTCTAATATATGTGTAAATGGTAATCATATCGCCCCTTACACGTCTCTTCTCTAATATAAGTGTAAATGGTAATCATATCACCCCTTACACCTCTCTTCTCTAATATAAGTGTAAATGGTAATCATATCACCCCTTACACCTCTCTTCTCTAATATAAGTGTAAATGGTAATCATATCACCCCTTACATGTCTCTTCTCTAATATAAGTGTAAATGGTAATCATATCACCCCTTACACGTCTCTTCTCTAATATAAGTGTAAATGGTAATCATATCGCCCCTTACACCTCTCTTCTCTAATATAAGTGTAAATGGTAATCATATCTCCCCTTACACCTCTCTTCTCTAATATATGTGTAAATGGTAATCATATCTCCCCTTACACGTCTCTTCTCTAATATAAGTGTAAATGGTAATCATATCTCCCCTTACACCTCTCTTCTCTAATATATGTGTAAATGGTAATCATATCACCCCTTACACGTCTCTTCTCTAATATAAGTGTAAATGGTAATCATATCACCCCTTACACCGTCTCTTCTCTAATATAAGTGTAAATGGTATCATATCACCCCTTACATGTCTCTTCTCTAATATAAGTGTAAATGGTAATCATATCACCTCTTACACCTCTCTTCTCTAATATAAGTGTAAATGGTAATCATATCACCCCTTACATGTCTCTTCTCTAATATAAGTGTAAATGGTAATCATATCACCCCTTACACGTCTCTTCTCTAATATAAGTGTAAATGGTAATCATATCGCCCCTTACACCTCTCTTCTCTAATATAAGTGTAAATGGTAATCATATCTCCCCTTACACCTCTCTTCTCTAATATATGTGTAAATGGTAATCATATCGCCCCTTACACGTCTCTTCTCTAATAAAGTGTAAATGGTAATCATATCACCCCTTACATGTCTCTTCTCTAATATAAGTGTAAATGGTAATCATATCACCCCTTACACGTCTCTTCTCTAATATAAGTGTAAATGGTAATCATATCGCCCCTTACACCTCTCTTCTCTAATATAAGTGTAAATGGTAATCATATCTCCCCTTACACCTCTCTTCTCTAATATATGTGTAAATGGTAATCATACCGCACCTTACACGTCTCTTCTCTAATATAAGTGTAAATGGTAATCATATCGCCCCTTACACGTCTCTTCTCTAATATAAGTGTAAATGGTAATCATATCACCCCTTACACGTCTCTTCTCTAATATAAGTGTAAATGGTAATCATATCCTCCTTAGACGTCTCTTCTCTAATATAAGTGTAAATGGTATCATATCTCCCCTTACACCTCTCTTCTCTAATATATATGTAAATGTTAATCATATCACCCCTTACACCTCTCTTCTCTAATATAAGTGTTAATGGTAATCATATCCCCCTTACACGTCTCTTCTCTAATATAAGTGTTAATGGTAATCATATCCCCCTTACACATCTCTTCTCTAATATAAGTGTAAATGGTAATCATATCGTCCCTTACACGTCTCATCTCTAATATAAGTGTTAATGGTAATCATATCCCCCTTACACGTCTCTTCTCTAATATAAGTGTTAATGGTAATCATATCCCCCTTACACGTCTCTTCTCTAATATAAGTGTAAATGGTAATAATATCACCCCTTACACGTCTCTTCTCTAATATAAGTGTAAATGGTAATCATATCCCCCTTACACATCTCTTCTCTAATATAAGTGTAAATGGTAATCATATCCCCCTTACACGTCTCTTCTCTAATATAAGTGTTAATGGTAATCATATCCCCCTTACGCGTCTCTTCTCTAATATAAGTGTTAATGGTAATCATATCCCCCTTACACGTCTCTTCTCTAATATAAGTGTAAATGGTAATCATATCACCCCTTACACGTCTCTTCTCTAATATAAGTGTAAATAGTAATCATATTACCCCTTACCGTCTCTTCTCTAATATAAGTGTTAATGGTAATCATATCCCCCTTACACGTCTCTTCTCTAATATAATTGTAAAATGGTAATCATTTCTCCCCTTACACGTCTCTTCTCTAATACAAGTGTAAACAGTAATCATATCATCCCTTACACGTCTCTTCTCTAATATAAGTGTTAATGGTAATCATATCCCCCTTACACCTCTCTTCTCTAATATAAGTGTAAATGGTAATCATATCTCCCCTTACACGTCGCTTCTCTAATATAAGTGTAAATGGTAATCATATCACCCCTTACACGTCTCTTCTCTAATATAAGTGTTAATAGTAATCATATCACCCTTTACACGTGTCTTCTCTAATATATATGTAAATGGTAATCATATCTCCCCTTACACCTCTCTTCTCTAATTTATGTGTAAATGGTATCATATCCCCCTTACACCTCTCTTCTCTAATATAAGTGCAAATGGTAATCATATCACCCCTTACACGTCTCTTCTCTAATATAAGTGTAAATGGTAATCATATCTCCCCTTACACCTCTCTTCTCTAATATAAGTGTAAATAGTAATCATCACCCCTTAGACGTCTCTTCTCTAATATAAGTGTAAATGGTAATCATATCAACCCTTACACGTCTCTTCTCTAATATAAGTGTAAATGGTAATCATATCACCCCTTACACCTCTCTTCTCTAATATATGTTTAAATGGTATCATATCTCCCTTACACCTCTCTTCTCTAATATATGTGTAAATGGTAATCATATCTCCCTTACAAGTCTCTTCTCTAATATAAGTGTAAATGGTATCATATCGCCTCTTACACGTCTCTTCTCTAATATAAGTGTAAATGGTATCATATCGCCCCTTACACCTCTCTTCTCTAATATAAGTGTAAATGGTAATCATATCACCCCTTACACATCTCTTCTCTAATATAAGTGTAAATAGTAATCATATCCCCTTACACGTCTCTTCTCTAATATAAGTGTAAATAGTAATCATATTACCCCTTACACCTCTCTTCTCTAATATAAGTGTAAATGGTAATCATATCTCCCCTTACACGTCTCTTCTCTAATATAAGTGTAAATAGTAATCATATCGCCCCTTACACCTCTCTTCTCTAATATAAGTGTAAATAGTAATCATATCACCCTTAGACGTCTCTTCTCTAATATAAGTGTAAATGGTAATCATATCACCCTTACACGTCTCTTCTCTAATATAAGTGTAAATGGTAATCATATCACCCCTTACACCTCTCTTCTCTAATATATGTGTAAATAGTAATCATATCACCTCTTACACGTCTCTTCTCTAAGTGTAAATGGTATCATATCACCCTTACACGTCTCTTCTCTAATATAAGTGTAAATGGTAATCATATCACCCTTTACACCTCTCTTCTCTAATATAAGTGTAAATAGTAATCATATCCCCCTTACACGTCTCTTCTCTAATATAAGTGTAAATAGTAATCATATTACCCCTTACACCTCTCTTCTCTAATATAAGTGTAAATGGTAATCATATCTCCCCTTACATGTCTCTTCTCTAATATAAGTGTAAATAGTAATCATATCGCCCCTTACACCTCTCTTCTCTAATATAAGTGTAAATGGTAATCATATCACCCCTTAGACGTCTCTTCTCTAATATAAGTGTAAATGGTAATCATATCACCCTTACACGTCTCTTCTCTAATATAAGTGTAATGGTAATCATATCACCCCTTACACCTCTCTTCTCTAATATATGTGTAAATAATAATCATATCACCTCTTACACGTCTCTTCTCTAATATAAGTGTAAATGGTAATCATATCACCCCTTACACCTCTCTTTTCTAATATAAGTGTAAATGGTAATCATTACATGTCTCTTCTCTAATATAAGTGTAAATGGTAATCATATCCCCCTTACACCTCTCTTCTCTAATATAAGTGTAAATGGTAATAATATCACCCTTACACATCTCTTCTCTAATATATGTGTAAATAGTAATCATATCACCTCTTACACGTCTCTTCTCTAATATAAGTGTAAATGGTAATCATATTACCCTTACGTGTCTCTTCTCTAATATAAGTGTAAATGGTAATCATATCCCCCTTATACCTCTCTTCTCTAATATAAGTGTAAATGGTAATCATATCCCCCTTAGACGTCTCTTCTCTAATATATGTGTAAATGGTAATCATATCCCCCTTACACGTCTCTTCTCTAATATAAGTGTAAATGGTAATCATATCACCCCTTACACCTCTCTTCTCTAATATAAGTGTAAATGGTAATCATATCCCCCTTACACTTCTCTTCTCTAATATAAGTGTAAACGGTAATAATATCACCCTTACACCTCTCTTCTCTAATATATGTGTAAATGGTAGTCATATCCCCCTTACACGTCTCTTCTCTAATATAAGTGTAAATGGTAATCATATCATCCCTTACACCTCTCTTCTCTAATATATGTGTAAATGGTAATCATATCCCCTTACAGGTCTCTTCTCTAATATAAGTGTAAATGGTAATCATATCACCCCTTACACCTCTCTTCTCTAATATAAGTGTAAATGGTAATCATATCCCCCTTACACCTCTCTTCTCTAATATAAGTGTAAATGGTAATCATATCACCCCTTACACGTCTCTTCTCTAATATATGTGTAAATAGTAATCATATCACCTCTTACACGTCTCTTCTCTAATATAAGTGTAAATGGTAATCATATCACCCTTACATGTCTCTTCTCTAATATAAGTATAAATGGTAATCATATCCCCCTTATACCTCTCTTCTCTAATATAAGTGTAAATGGTAATCATATCACCCCTTACACGTCTCTTCTCTAATATAAGTGTAAATGGTAATCATATCCCCCTTAGACGTCTCTTCTCTAATATATGTGTAAATGGTTATCATATCACCCCTTACATGTCTCTTCTCTAATATAAGTGTAAATGGTAATCATATCACCCCTTACACATCTCTTCTCTAATATAAGTCTAAATGGTAATCATATCCCCCTTACACATCTCTTCTCTAATATAAGTATAAATGGTAATCATATCCCCCTTATACCTCTCTTCTCTAATATAAGTGTAAATGGTAATCATATCACCCCTTACACATCTCTTCTCTAATATAAGTCTAAATGGTAATCATATCACCCCTTACACATCTCTTCTCTAATATAAGTCTAAATGGTAATCATATCACCCCTTACACATCTCTTCTCTAATATAAGTATAAATGGTAATCATATCCCCCTTATACCTCTCTTCTCTAATATAAGTGTAAATGGTAATCATATCACCCCTTACACGTCTCTTCTCTAATATAAGTGTAAATGGTAATCATATCCCCCTTAGACGTCTCTTCTCTAATATAAGTGTAAATGGTAATCATATCACCCTTACACCTCTCTTCTCTAATATAAGTGTAAATGGTAATCATATTCCCCTTACACGTCTCTTCTCTAATATATGTGTAAATGGTAATCATATCACCCCTTACACGTCTCTTCTCTAATATAAGTGTAAATAGTAATCATATTCCCCTTACACGTCTCTTCTCTAATATATGTGTAAATAGTAATCATATTCCCCTTATTCTCTTCTCTAATATATGTGTAAATGGTAATCATATCCCCCCTTACACGTCTCTTCTCTAATATAAGTGTAAATGGCAATCATATCACCCCTTACACGTCTCTTCTCTAATATAAGTGTAAATAGTAATCATATTCCCCTTACACGTCTCTTCTCTAATATATGTGTAAATAGTAATCATATTCCCCTTACACCTCTCTTCTCTAATATATGTGTAAATGGTAATCATATCCCCCCTTACACGTCTCTTCTCTAATATAAGTGTAAATGGCAATCATATCTCCCCTTACACGTCTCTTCTCTAATATATGTGTAAATAATAATCATATTCCCCTTACACCTCTCTTCTCTAATATATGTGTAAATGGTAATCATATCCCCCCTTACACCTCTCTTCTCTAATATAAGTGTAAATAGTAATCATATCACCTCTTACACCTCTCTTCTCTAATATAAGTGTAAATGGTAATCATATCTCCCCTTACACGTCTCTTCTCTAATATAAGTGTAAATAGTAATCATATTCCCCTTACACGTCTCTTCTCTAATATAAGTGTAAATGGTAATCATATCACCCCTTACATGTCTCTTCTCTAATATAAGTGTAAATGGTAATCATATTACCCCTTACACGTCTCTTCTCTAATATAAGTGTAAATGGTAATCATATCACCCCTTACATCTCTCTTCTCTAATATAAGCGTAAATGGTAATCATATCACCCCTTACACCTCTCTTCTCTAATATATGTGTAAATAGTAATCATATCCGCCCTTACACGTCTCTTCTCTAATATAAGTGTAAATGGTATCATATCACCCCTTACACGTCTCTCTTCTCTAATATAAGTGTAAATGGTAATCATATTCCCCCTTATACGTCTCTTCTCTAATATAAGTGTAAATGATAATCATATCTCCCCTTACACGTCTCTTCTCTAATATAAGTGTAAATGGTAATCATATCTCCCCTTACACCTCTCTTCTCTAATATATGTGTAAATGGTAATCATATCTCCCCTTACACGTCTCTTCTCTAATATAAGTGTAAATGGTAATCATATCTCCCCTTACACCTCTCTTCTCTAATATATGTGTAAATGGTAATCATATCAACCCTTACATGTCTCTTCTCGAATATAAGTGTAAATGGTAATCATATCACCTCTTACACGTCTCTTCTCTAATATAAGTGTAAATGGTAATCATATCACCCCTTACATGTCTCTTCTCTAATATAAGTGTAAATGGTAATCATATCACCCCTTACACGTCTCTTCTCTAATATAAGTATAAATGGTAATCATATCGCCCCTTACACCTCTCTTCTCTAATATAAGTGTAAATGGTAATCATACCTCCCCTTACACCTCTCTTCTCTAATATATGTGTAAATGGTAATCATATCGCCCCTTACACGTCTCTTCTCTAATATAAGTGTAAATGGTAATCATATCACCCCTTACACCTCTCTTCTCTAATATAAGTGTAAATGGTAATCATATCACCCCTTACACCTCTCTTCTCTAATATAAGTGTAAATGGTAATCATATCACCCCTTACACCTCTCTTCTCTAATATAAGTGTAAATGGTAATCATATCACCCCTTACACCTCTCTTCTCTAATATAAGTGTAAATGGTAATCATATCTCCCCTTACACGTCTCTTCTCTAATATAAGTGTAAATGGTAATCATATCACCCCTTACACGTCTCTTCTCTAATATAAGTGTAAATGGTAATCATATCGCCCCTTACACCTCTCTTCTCTAATATAAGTGTAAATGGTAATCATATCTCCCCTTACACCTCTCTTCTCTAATATATGTGTAAATGGTAATCATATCTCCCCTTACACGTCTCTTCTCTAATATAAGTGTAAATGGTAATCATATCTCCCCTTACACCTCTCTTCTCTAATATATGTGTAAATGGTAATCATATCACCCCTTACACGTCTCTTCTCTAATATAAGTGTAAATGGTAATCATATCACCCCTTACACGTCTCTTCTCTAATATAAGTGTAAATGGTAATCATATCACCCCTTACATGTCTCTTCTCTAATATAAGTGTAAATGGTAATCATATCACCTCTTACACCTCTCTTCTCTAATATAAGTGTAAATGGTAATCATATCACCCCTTACACGTCTCTTCTCTAATATAAGTGTAAATGGTAATCATATCACCCCTTACACGTCTCTTCTCTAATATAAGTGTAAATGGTAATCATATCGCCCCTTACACCTCTCTTCTCTAATATAAGTGTAAATGGTAATCATATCTCCCCTTACACCTCTCTTCTCTAATATATGTGTAAATGGTAATCATATCGCCCCTTACACGTCTCTTCTCTAATATAAGTGTAAATGGTAATCATATCACCCCTTACACGTCTCTTCTCTAATATAAGTGTAAATGGTAATCATATCGCCCCTTACACGTCTCTTCTCTAATATAAGTGTAAATGGTAATCATATCGCCCCTTACACCTCTCTTCTCTAATATAAGTGTAAATGGTAATCATATCTCCCCTTACACCTCTCTTCTCTAATATATGTGTAAATGGTAATCATACCGCCCCTTACACGTCTCTTCTCTAATATAAGTGTAAATGGTAATCATATCGCCCCTTACACGTCTCTTCTCTAATATAAGTGTAAATGGTAATCATATCACCCCTTACACGTCTCTTCTCTAATATAAGTGTAAATGGTAATCATATCCTCCTTAGACGTCTCTTCTCTAATATAAGTGTAAATGGTATCATATCACCCCTTACATGTCTCTTCTCTAATATAAGTGGAAATGGTAATCATATCCCCCATAGACGTCTCTTCTCTAATATAAGTGTAAATGGTAATCATATCACCCCTTACACCTCTATTCTCTAATATAAGTGTAAATGGTAATCATATCCCCCTTACACGTCTCTTCTCTAATATAAGTGTAAATGGTAATCATATCACCCCTTACACCTCTATTCTCTAATATAAGTGTAAATGGTAATCATATCCCCCTTACACGTCTCTTCTCTAATATAAGTGTAAATGGTAATCATATCACCCCTTACACGTCTCTTCTCTAATATAAGTGTAAATGGTAATCATATCACCCCTTACATGTCTCTTCTCTAATATAAGTGTAAATGGTAATCATATCACCTCTTACACCTCTCTTCTCTAATATAAGTGTAAATGGTAATCATATCACCCCTTACATGTCTCTTCTCTAATATAAGTGTAAATGGTAATCATATCACCCCTTACACGTCTCTTCTCTAATATAAGTGTAAATGGTAATCATATCGCCCCTTACACCTCTCTTCTCTAATATAAGTGTAAATGGTAATCATATCTCCCCTTACACCTCTCTTCTCTAATATATGTGTAAATGGTAATCATATCGCCCCTTACACGTCTCTTCTCTAATATAAGTGTAAATGGTAATCATATCACCCCTTACACCTCTCTTCTCTAATATAAGTGTAAATGGTAATCATATCACCCCTTACATGTTTCTTCTCTAATATAAGTGTAAATGGTAATCATATCACCCCTTACACGTCTCTTCTCTAATATAAGTGTAAATGGTAATCATATAGCCCCTTACACCTCTCTTCTCTAATATAAGTGTAAATGGTAATCATATCTCCCCTTACACCTCTCTTCTCTAATATATGTGTAAATGGTAATCATACCGCCCCTTACACGTCTCTTCTCTAATATAAGTGTAAATGGTAATCATATCGCCCCTTACACGTCTCTTCTCTAATATAAGTGTAAATGGTAATCATATCCTCCTTAGACGTCTCTTCTCTAATATAAGTGTAAATGGTATCATATCACCCCTTACACGTCTCTTCTCTAATATAAGTGGAAATGGTAATCATATCCCCCATAGACGTCTCTTCTCTAATATAAGTGTAAATGGTAATCATATCACCCCTTACACCTCTCTTCTCTAATATAAGTGTAAATGGTAATCATATCCCCCTTACACGTCTCTTCTCTAATATAAGTGTAAATGGTAATCATATCCCCCTTACACCTCTCTTCTCTAATATAAGTGTAAATAGTAATCATATCCCCCTTACACGTCTCTTCTCTAATATAAGTGTAAATGGTAATCATATCGCCCCTTACACCTCTCTTCTCTAATATAAGTGTAAATAGTAATCATATCCCCCTTACATGTCTCTTCTCTAATATAAGTGTAAATGGTATCATATCTCCCCTTACATCTCTCTTCTCTAATATAAGTGTAAATGGTAATCATATCGCCCCTTACACGTCTCTTCTCTAATATAAGTGTAAATGGTAATCATATCCTCCTTAGACGTCTCTTCTCTAATATAAGTGTAAATGGTATCATATCACCCCTTACACGTCTCTTCTCTAATATAAGTGGAAATGGTAATCATATCCCCCATAGACGTCTCTTCTCTAATATAAGTGTAAATGGTAATCATATCACCCCTTACACCTCTCTTCTCTAATATAAGTGTAAATGGTAATCATATCCCCCTTACACGTCTCTTCTCTAATATAAGTGTAAATGGTAATCATATCCCCCTTACACCTCTCTTCTCTAATATAAGTGTAAATAGTAATCATATCCCCCTCACACGTCTCTTCTCTAATATAAGTGTAAATGGTAATCATATCGCCCCTTACACGTCTCTTCTCTAATATAAGTGTAAATGGTAATCATATCTCCCCTTACACGTCTCTTCTCTAATATAAGTGTAAATGGTAATCATATCCCCCCTTACACCTCTCTTCTCTAATATATGTGTAAATGGTAATCATATCACCCCTTACACGTCTCTTCTCTAATATAAGTGTAAATGGTAATCATATCGCCCCTTACACCTCTCTTCTCTAATATAAGTGTAAATGGTAATCATATCCCCCTTACACGTCTCTTCTCTAATATAAGTGTAAATGGTAATCATATCGCCCCTTACACGTCTCTTCTCTAATATAAGTGTAAATGGTAATCATATCACCCCTTACATGTCTCTTCTCTAATATAAGTGTAAATGGTAATCATATCCCCCTTAGACGTCTCTTCTCTAATATAAGTGTAAATGGTAATCATATCTCCCCTTACACTTCTCTTCTCTAATATAAGTGTAAATGGTAATCATATCGCCCCTTACACGTCTCTTCTCTAATATAAGTGTAAATGGTAATCATATCACCCCTTAGACCTCTCTTCTCTAATATAAGTGTAAATGGTAATCATATCACCCTTACACGTCTCTTCTCTAATATAATTGTAAATGGTATCATATCACCCCTTACACGTCTCTTCTCTAATATAAGTGTAAATGGTAATCATATCCCCCCTTACACGTCTCTTCTCTAATATAAGTGTAAATGGTAATCATATCACCCCTTACATGTCTCTTCTCTAATATAAGTGTAAATGGTAATCATATCCCCCCTTACACGTCTCTTCTCTAATATAAGTGTAAATGGTTATCATATCCCCCCTTACACGTCTCTTCTCTAATATAAGTGTAAATGGTAATCATATCGCCCCTTACATGTCTCTTCTCTAATATATGTGTAAATGGTATCATATCCCCCTTACACGTCTCTTCTCTAATATAAGTGTAAATGGTAATCATATCTCCACTTACACGTCTCTTCTCTAATATAAGTGTAAATGGTAATCATATCACCCTTACACCTCTCTTCTCTAATATAAGTGTAAATGGTAATCATATCCCCCTTACACCTCTCTTCTCTAATATAAGTGTAAATGGTAATCATATCACCCCTTACACGTCTCTTCTCTAATATAAGTGTAAATAGTAATCATATCCCCCTTAGACGTCTCTTCTTTAATATAAGTGTAAATGGTAATCATATCACCCCTTACACGTCTCTTCTCTAATATAAGTGTAAATAGTAATCATATCACCCCTTACACCTCTCTTCTCTAATATATGTGTAAATAGTAATCATATCACCCCTTACACGTCTCTTCTCTAATATAAGTGTAAATGGTATCATATCACCCCTTACACGTCTCTTCTCTAATATAAGTGTAAATGGTAATCATATCACCCCTTACACGTCTCTTCTCTAATATAAGTGTAAATAGTAATCATATCACCCCTTAGACGTCTCTTCTCTAATATAAGTGTAAATGGTAATCATATCCCCCTTACACGTCTCTTCTCTAATATAAGTGTAAATGGTAATCATATCACCCCTTACACCTCTCTTCTCTAATATAAGTGTAAATGGTAATCATATCTCCCCTTACACCTCTCTTCTCTAATATATGTGTAAATGGTAATCATATCACCCCTTACACGTCTCTTCTCTAATATAAGTGTAAATAGTAATCATATCACCCCTTACACCTCTCTTCTCTAATATAAGTGTAAATGGTATCATATCCCCCTTACATGTCTCTTCTCTAATATAAGTGTAAATGGTAATCATATCACCCCTTACACGTCTCTTCTCTAATATAAGTGTAAATGGTAATCATATTACCCCTTACACGTCTCTTCTCTAATATAAGTGTAAATGGTATCATATCTCCCCTTACACCTCTCTTCTCTAATATATGTGTAAATGGTAATCATATCACCCCTTACACCTCTCTTCTCTAATATAAGTGTAAATGGTAATCATATCTCCCCTTACACGTCTCTTCTCTAATATATGTGTAAATGGTAATCATATCACCCCTTACACGTCTCTTCTCTAATATAAGTGTAAATGGTAATCATATCCCCCCTTACACCTCTCTTCTCTAATATAAGTGTAAATGGTAATCATATCTCCCCTTACACCTCTCTTCTCTAATATATGTGTAAATGGTAATCATACCGCCCCTTACACGTCTCTTCTCTAATATAAGTGTAAATAGTAATCATATCACCCCTTACACATCTCTTCTCTAATATAAGTGTAAATGGTAATCATATCACCCCTTACACGTCTCTTCTCTAATATAAGTGTAAATGGTAATCATATCACCCCTTAGACGTCTCTTCTCTAATATAAGTGTAAATGGTAATCATATCACCCCTTACACGTCTCTTCTCTAATATAAGTGTAAATGGTAATCATATCACCCCTTACACGTCTCTTCTCTAATATAAGTGTAAATGGTAATCATATCACCCCTTACACGTCTCTTCTCTAATATAAGTGTAAATGGTAATCATATCACTCCTTACACGTCTCTTCTCTAATATAAGTGTAAATGGTAATCATATCCCCCTTAGACGTCTCTTCTCTAATATAAGTGTAAATGGTATCATATCACCCTTACACTTCTCTTCTCTAATATAAGTGTAAATGGTAATCATATCCCCCCTTACACGTCTCTTCTCTAATATAAGTGTAAATGGTAATCATATCACCCCTTACACCTCTCTTCTCTAATATAAGTGTAAATGGTATCATATGCCCCCTTACACCTCTCTTCTCTAATATAAGTGTAAATGGTAATCATATCCCCCCTTACACGTCTCTTCTCTAATATAAGTGTAAATGGTAATCATATCACCCCTTACACCTCTCTTCTCTAATATAAGTGTAAATGGTATCATATGCCCCCTTACACCTCTCTTCTCTAATATAAGTGTAAATGGTAATCATATCCCCCTTACACTTCTCTTCTCTAATATAAGTGTAAATGGTAATCATATCACCTCTTACACCTCTCTTCTCTAATATAAGTGTAAATGGTAATCATATCACCCCTTACACCTCTCTTCTCTAATATATGTGTAAATGGTAATCATATCCCCCCTTACACGTCTCTTCTCTAATATAAGTGTAAATGGTAATCATATCACCCCTTACACGTCTCTTCTCTAATATAAGTGTAAATGGTATCATATCTCCCCTTACACGTCTCTTCTCTAATATATGTGTAAATGGTAATCATATCCCCCTTACACGTCTCTTCTCTAATATATGTGTAAATGGTAATCATATCCCCCCTTACACGTCTCTTCTCTAATATATGTGTAAATGGTAATCATATCCCCCTTACACCTCTCTTCTCTAATATAAGTGTAAATGGTAATCATATCACCCTTACACGTCTCTTCTCTAATATAAGTGTAAATGGTATCATATCACCCCTTACACGTCTCTTCTCTAATATAAGTGTAAATGGTAATCATATCACCTCTTACACCTCTCTTCTCTAATATAAGTGTAAATGGTAATCATATCTCCCCTTACACTTCTCTTCTCTAATATAAGTGTAAATGGTAATCATATCTCCCCTTACACCTCTCTTCTCTAATATATGTGTAAATGGTAATCATATCCCCCTTACACGTCTCTTCTCTAATATATGTGTAAATGGTAATCATATCGCCCCTTACATGTCTCTTCTCTAATATAAGTGTAAATGGTATCATATCGCCCCTTACACGTCCCTTCTCTAATATAAGTGTAAATGGTAATCATATCACACCTTACACGTCTCTTCTCTAATATATGTGTAAATGGTAATCATATCACCCCTTACACCTCTCTTCTCTAATATAAGTGTAAATGGTAATCATATCACCCTTACATGTCTCTTCTCTAATATAAGTGTAAATGGTAATCATATCCCCCTTACACCTCTCTTCTCTAATATAAGTGTAAATGGTAATCATATCACCCCTTAGACGTCTCTTCTCTAATATAAGTGTAAATGGTAATCATATCACCCCTTACACGTCTCTTCTCTAATATAAGTGTAAATGGTAATCATATCACCCCTTACACGTCTCTTCTCTAATATAAGTGTAAATGGTAATCATATCACCCTTACACCTCTCTCCTCTAATATAAGTGTAAATGGTAATCATATCACCCCTTACACCTCTCTTCTCTAATATAAGTGTAAATGGTAATCATATCACCCCTTATACCTCTCTTCTCTAATATAAGTGTAAATGGTATCATATCACCTCTTATACCTCTCTTCTCTAATATAAGTGTAAATGGTATCATATCACCTCTTATACCTCTCTTCTCTAATATAAGTGTAAATGGTAATCATATCACCCCTTACACCTCTCTTCTCTAATATAAGTGTAAATGGTAATCATATCACCCCTTATACCTCTCTTCTCTAATATAAGTGTAAATGGTATCATATCACCTCTTATACCTCTCTTCTCTAATATAAGTGTAAATGGTAATCATATCACCCCTTATACCTCTCTTCTCTAATATAAGTGTAAATGGTATCATATCACCTCTTACACGTCTCTTCTCTAATATAAGTGTAAATGGTAATCATATCACCCCTTATACGTCTCTTCTCTAATATAAGTGTAAATGGTAATCATATCCCCCCTTACACCTCTCTTCTCTAATATATGTGTAAATGGTAATCATATTCCCCCCTTACACATCTCTTCTCTAATATAAGTGTAAATGGTAATCATATCACCCCTTACACGTCTCTTCTCTAATATAAGTGTAAATGGTATCATATCACCCCTTACACGTCTCTTCTCTAATATAAGTGTAAATGGTAATCATATCACCCCTTACACGTCTCTTCTCTAATATAAGTGTAAATAGTAATCATATCACCCCTTACACGTCTCTTCTCTAATATATGTGTAAATGGTAATCATATCGCCCCTTACATGTCTCTTCTCTAATATAAGTGTAAATGGTATCATATCGCCCCTTACACGTCCCTTCTCTAATATAAGTGTAAATGGTAATCATATCACCCTTACACCTCTCTCCTCTAATATAAGTGTAAATGGTAATCATATCACACCTTACACGTCTCTTCTCTAATATATGTGTAAATGGTAATCATATCACCCCTTACACCTCTCTTCTCTAATATAAGTGTAAATGGTAATAATATCACCCCTTACATGTCTCTTCTCTAATATAAGTGTAAATGGTAATCATATCACCCCTTACACCTCTCTTCTCTAATATATGTGTAAATGGTATCATATCGCCCCTTACACCTCTCTTCTCTAATATAAGTGTAAATAGTAATCATATCACACCTTACACGTCTCTTCTCTAATATATGTGTAAATGGTAATCATATCACCCCTTACACCTCTCTTCTCTAATATAAGTTTAAATAGTAATCATATCACACCTTACACGTCTCTTCTCTAATATATGTGTAAATGGTAATCATATCACCCCTTACACCTCTCTTCTCTAATATAAGTGTAAATAGTAATCATATCCCCCCTTATACGTCTCTTCTCTAATATAAGTGTAAATGGTAATCATATCTCCCCTTACACCTCTCTTCTCTAATATAAGTGTAAATGGTAATCATATCACCCCTTACACGTCTCTTCTCTAATATAAGTGTAAATGGTAATCATATCTCCCCTTACACCTCTCTTCTCTAATATATGTGTAAATGGTAATCATATCAACCCTTACATGTCTCTTCTCGAATATAAGTGTAAATGGTAATCATATCACCTCTTACACGTCTCTTCTCTAATATAAGTGTAAATGGTAATCATATCACCCCTTACATGTCTCTTCTCTAATATAAGTGTAAATGGTAATCATATCACCTCTTACACCTCTCTTCTCTAATATAAGTGTAAATGGTAATCATATCACCCCTTACATGTCTCTTCTCTAATATAAGTGTAAATGGTAATCATATCACCCCTTACACGTCTCTTCTCTAATATAAGTATAAATGGTAATCATATCGCCCCTTACACCTCTCTTCTCTAATATAAGTGTAAATGGTAATCATACCTCCCCTTACACCTCTCTTCTCTAATATATGTGTAAATGGTAATCATATCGCCCCTTACACGTCTCTTCTCTAATATAAGTGTAAATGGTAATCATATCACCCCTTACACCTCTCTTCTCTAATATAAGTGTAAATGGTAATCATATCACCCCTTACACCTCTCTTCTCTAATATAAGTGTAAATGGTAATCATATCACCCCTTACACCTCTCTTCTCTAATATAAGTGTAAATGGTAATCATATCACCCCTTACACGTCTCTTCTCTAATATAAGTGTAAATGGTAATCATATCACCCCTTACACGTCTCTTCTCTAATATAAGTGTAAATGGTAATCATATCGCCCCTTACACCTCTCTTCTCTAATATAAGTGTAAATGGTAATCATATCTCCCCTTACACCTCTCTTCTCTAATATATGTGTAAATGGTAATCATATCTCCCCTTACACGTCTCTTCTCTAATATAAGTGTAAATGGTAATCATATCTCCCCTTACACCTCTCTTCTCTAATATATGTGTAAATGGTAATCATATCACCCCTTACACGTCTCTTCTCTAATATAAGTGTAAATGGTAATCATATCACCCCTTACACGTCTCTTCTCTAATATAAGTGTAAATGGTAATCATATCACCCCTTACATGTCTCTTCTCTAATATAAGTGTAAATGGTAATCATATCACCTCTTACACCTCTCTTCTCTAATATAAGTGTAAATGGTAATCATATCACCCCTTACACGTCTCTTCTCTAATATAAGTGTAAATGGTAATCATATCACCCCTTACATGTCTCTTCTCTAATATAAGTGTAAATGGTAATCATATCGCCCCTTACACCTCTCTTCTCTAATATAAGTGTAAATGGTAATCATATCTCCCCTTACACCTCTCTTCTCTAATATATGTGTAAATGGTAATCATATCGCCCCTTACACGTCTCTTCTCTAATATAAGTGTAAATGGTAATCATATCACCCCTTACATGTCTCTTCTCTAATATAAGTGTAAATGGTAATCATATCACCCCTTACACCTCTATTCTCTAATATAAGTGTAAATGGTAATCATATCACCCCTTACACGTCTCTTCTCTAATATAAGTGTAAATGGTAATCATATCGCCCCTTACACGTCTCTTCTCTAATATAAGTGTAAATGGTAATCATATCGCCCCTTACACCTCTCTTCTCTAATATAAGTGTAAATGGTAATCATATCTCCCCTTACACCTCTCTTCTCTAATATATGTGTAAATGGTAATCATACCGCCCCTTACACGTCTCTTCTCTAATATAAGTGTAAATGGTAATCATATCGCCCCTTACACGTCTCTTCTCTAATATAAGTGTAAATGGTAATCATATCACCCCTTACACGTCTCTTCTCTAATATAAGTGTAAATGGTAATCATATCCTCCTTAGACGTCTCTTCTCTAATATAAGTGTAAATGGTATCATATCACCCCTTACATGTCTCTTCTCTAATATAAGTGGAAATGGTAATCATATCCCCCATAGACGTCTCTTCTCTAATATAAGTGTAAATGGTAATCATATCACCCCTTACACCTCTATTCTCTAATATAAGTGTAAATGGTAATCATATCCCCCTTACACGTCTCTTCTCTAATATAAGTGTAAATGGTAATCATATCACCCCTTACACGTCTCTTCTCTAATATAAGTGTAAATGGTAATCATATCACCCCTTACATGTCTCTTCTCTAATATAAGTGTAAATGGTAATCATATCACCTCTTACACCTCTCTTCTCTAATATAAGTGTAAATGGTAATCATATCACCCCTTACATGTCTCTTCTCTAATATAAGTGTAAATGGTAATCATATCACCCCTTACACGTCTCTTCTCTAATATAAGTGTAAATGGTAATCATATCGCCCCTTACACCTCTCTTCTCTAATATAAGTGTAAATGGTAATCATATCTCCCCTTACACCTCTCTTCTCTAATATATGTGTAAATGGTAATCATATCGCCCCTTACACGTCTCTTCTCTAATATAAGTGTAAATGGTAATCATATCACCCCTTACACCTCTCTTCTCTAATATAAGTGTAAATGGTAATCATATCACCCCTTACATGTCTCTTCTCTAATATAAGTGTAAATGGTAATCATATCACCCCTTACACGTCTCTTCTCTAATATAAGTGTAAATGGTAATCATATCGCCCCTTACACCTCTCTTCTCTAATATAAGTGTAAATGGTAATCATATCTCCCCTTACACCTCTCTTCTCTAATATATGTGTAAATGGTAATCATACCGCCCCTTACACGTCTCTTCTCTAATATAAGTGTAAATGGTAATCATATCGCCCCTTACACGTCTCTTCTCTAATATAAGTGTAAATGGTAATCATATCACTCCTTACACGTCTCTTCTCTAATATAAGTGTAAATGGTAATCATATCCTCCTTAGACGTCTCTTCTCTAATATAAGTGTAAATGGTATCATATCACCCCTTACACGTCTCTTCTCTAATATAAGTGGAAATGGTAATCATATCCCCCATAGACGTCTCTTCTCTAATATAAGTGTAAATGGTAATCATATCACCCCTTACACCTCTCTTCTCTAATATAAGTTTAAATAGTAATCATATCACACCTTACACGTCTCTTCTCTAATATAAGTGTAAATAGTAATCATATCACACCTTACACGTCTCTTCTCTAATATATGTGTAAATGGTAATCATATCACCCCTTACACCTCTCTTCTCTAATATAAGTTTAAATAGTAATCATATCACACCTTACACGTCTCTTCTCTAATATATGTGTAAATGGTAATCATATCACCCCTTACACCTCTCTTCTCTAATATAAGTGTAAATAGTAATCATATCCCCCCTTATACGTCTCTTCTCTAATATAAGTGTAAATGGTAATCATATCTCCCCTTACACCTCTCTTCTCTAATATAAGTGTAAATGGTAATCATATCACCCCTTACACGTCTCTTCTCTAATATAAGTGTAAATGGTAATCATATCTCCCCTTACACCTCTCTTCTCTAATATATGTGTAAATGGTAATCATATCAACCCTTACATGTCTCTTCTCGAATATAAGTGTAAATGGTAATCATATCACCTCTTACACGTCTCTTCTCTAATATAAGTGTAAATGGTAATCATATCACCCCTTACATGTCTCTTCTCTAATATAAGTGTAAATGGTAATCATATCACCTCTTACACCTCTCTTCTCTAATATAAGTGTAAATGGTAATCATATCACCCCTTACATGTCTCTTCTCTAATATAAGTGTAAATGGTAATCATATCACCCCTTACACGTCTCTTCTCTAATATAAGTATAAATGGTAATCATATCGCCCCTTACACCTCTCTTCTCTAATATAAGTGTAAATGGTAATCATACCTCCCCTTACACCTCTCTTCTCTAATATATGTGTAAATGGTAATCATATCGCCCCTTACACGTCTCTTCTCTAATATAAGTGTAAATGGTAATCATATCACCCCTTACACCTCTCTTCTCTAATATAAGTGTAAATGGTAATCATATCACCCCTTACACCTCTCTTCTCTAATATAAGTGTAAATGGTAATCATATCACCCCTTACACCTCTCTTCTCTAATATAAGTGTAAATGGTAATCATATCACCCCTTACACGTCTCTTCTCTAATATAAGTGTAAATGGTAATCATATCACCCCTTACACGTCTCTTCTCTAATATAAGTGTAAATGGTAATCATATCGCCCCTTACACCTCTCTTCTCTAATATAAGTGTAAATGGTAATCATATCTCCCCTTACACCTCTCTTCTCTAATATATGTGTAAATGGTAATCATATCTCCCCTTACACGTCTCTTCTCTAATATAAGTGTAAATGGTAATCATATCTCCCCTTACACCTCTCTTCTCTAATATATGTGTAAATGGTAATCATATCACCCCTTACACGTCTCTTCTCTAATATAAGTGTAAATGGTAATCATATCACCCCTTACACGTCTCTTCTCTAATATAAGTGTAAATGGTAATCATATCACCCCTTACATGTCTCTTCTCTAATATAAGTGTAAATGGTAATCATATCACCTCTTACACCTCTCTTCTCTAATATAAGTGTAAATGGTAATCATATCACCCCTTACACGTCTCTTCTCTAATATAAGTGTAAATGGTAATCATATCACCCCTTACATGTCTCTTCTCTAATATAAGTGTAAATGGTAATCATATCGCCCCTTACACCTCTCTTCTCTAATATAAGTGTAAATGGTAATCATATCTCCCCTTACACCTCTCTTCTCTAATATATGTGTAAATGGTAATCATATCGCCCCTTACACGTCTCTTCTCTAATATAAGTGTAAATGGTAATCATATCACCCCTTACATGTCTCTTCTCTAATATAAGTGTAAATGGTAATCATATCACCCCTTACACCTCTATTCTCTAATATAAGTGTAAATGGTAATCATATCACCCCTTACACGTCTCTTCTCTAATATAAGTGTAAATGGTAATCATATCGCCCCTTACACGTCTCTTCTCTAATATAAGTGTAAATGGTAATCATATCGCCCCTTACACCTCTCTTCTCTAATATAAGTGTAAATGGTAATCATATCTCCCCTTACACCTCTCTTCTCTAATATATGTGTAAATGGTAATCATACCGCCCCTTACACGTCTCTTCTCTAATATAAGTGTAAATGGTAATCATATCGCCCCTTACACGTCTCTTCTCTAATATAAGTGTAAATGGTAATCATATCACCCCTTACACGTCTCTTCTCTAATATAAGTGTAAATGGTAATCATATCCTCCTTAGACGTCTCTTCTCTAATATAAGTGTAAATGGTATCATATCACCCCTTACATGTCTCTTCTCTAATATAAGTGGAAATGGTAATCATATCCCCCATAGACGTCTCTTCTCTAATATAAGTGTAAATGGTAATCATATCACCCCTTACACCTCTATTCTCTAATATAAGTGTAAATGGTAATCATATCCCCCTTACACGTCTCTTCTCTAATATAAGTGTAAATGGTAATCATATCACCCCTTACACGTCTCTTCTCTAATATAAGTGTAAATGGTAATCATATCACCCCTTACATGTCTCTTCTCTAATATAAGTGTAAATGGTAATCATATCACCTCTTACACCTCTCTTCTCTAATATAAGTGTAAATGGTAATCATATCACCCCTTACATGTCTCTTCTCTAATATAAGTGTAAATGGTAATCATATCACCCCTTACACGTCTCTTCTCTAATATAAGTGTAAATGGTAATCATATCGCCCCTTACACCTCTCTTCTCTAATATAAGTGTAAATGGTAATCATATCTCCCCTTACACCTCTCTTCTCTAATATATGTGTAAATGGTAATCATATCGCCCCTTACACGTCTCTTCTCTAATATAAGTGTAAATGGTAATCATATCACCCCTTACACCTCTCTTCTCTAATATAAGTGTAAATGGTAATCATATCACCCCTTACATGTCTCTTCTCTAATATAAGTGTAAATGGTAATCATATCACCCCTTACACGTCTCTTCTCTAATATAAGTGTAAATGGTAATCATATCGCCCCTTACACCTCTCTTCTCTAATATAAGTGTAAATGGTAATCATATCTCCCCTTACACCTCTCTTCTCTAATATATGTGTAAATGGTAATCATACCGCCCCTTACACGTCTCTTCTCTAATATAAGTGTAAATGGTAATCATATCGCCCCTTACACGTCTCTTCTCTAATATAAGTGTAAATGGTAATCATATCACTCCTTACACGTCTCTTCTCTAATATAAGTGTAAATGGTAATCATATCCTCCTTAGACGTCTCTTCTCTAATATAAGTGTAAATGGTATCATATCACCCCTTACACGTCTCTTCTCTAATATAAGTGGAAATGGTAATCATATCCCCCATAGACGTCTCTTCTCTAATATAAGTGTAAATGGTAATCATATCACCCCTTACACCTCTCTTCTCTAATATAAGTGTAAATGGTAATCATATCACCCCTTACATGTCTCTTCTCTAATATAAGTGTAAATGGTAATCATATCACACCCCTTATACGTCTCTTCTCTAATATAAGTGTAAATGGTAATCATATCCCCCCTTACACCTCTCTTCTCTAATATATGTGTAAATGGTAATCATATTCCCCCTTACACATCTCTTCTCTAATATAAGTGTAAATGGTAATCATATCACCCCTTACACGTCTCTTCTCTAATATAAGTGTAAATGGTATCATATCACCCCTTACACGTCTCTTCTCTAATATAAGTGTAAATGGTAATCATATCACCCCTTACACGTCTCTTCTCTAATATAAGTGTAAATAGTAATCATATCACCCCTTACACGTCTCTTCTCTAATATATGTGTAAATGGTAATCATATCGCCCCTTACATGTCTCTTCTCTAATATAAGTGTAAATGGTATCATATCGCCCCTTACACGTCCCTTCTCTAATATAAGTGTAAATGGTAATCATATCACCCTTACACCTCTCTCCTCTAATATAAGTGTAAATGGTAATCATATCACACCTTACACGTCTCTTCTCTAATATATGTGTAAATGGTAATCATATCACCCCTTACACCTCTCTTCTCTAATATAAGTGTAAATGGTAATAATATCACCCTTACATGTCTCTTCTCTAATATAAGTGTAAATGGTAATCATATCACCCCTTACACCTCTCTTCTCTAATATATGTGTAAATGGTATCATATCGCCCCTTACACCTCTCTTCTCTAATATAAGTGTAAATAGTAATCATATCACACCTTACACGTCTCTTCTCTAATATATGTGTAAATGGTAATCATATCACCCCTTACACCTCTCTTCTCTAATATAAGTTTAAATAGTAATCATATCACACCTTACACGTCTCTTCTCTAATATATGTGTAAATGGTAATCATATCACCCCTTACACCTCTCTTCTCTAATATAAGTGTAAATAGTAATCATATCCCCCCTTATACGTCTCTTCTCTAATATAAGTGTAAATGGTAATCATATCTCCCCTTACACCTCTCTTCTCTAATATAAGTGTAAATGGTAATCATATCACCCCTTACACGTCTCTTCTCTAATATAAGTGTAAATGGTAATCATATCTCCCCTTACACCTCTCTTCTCTAATATATGTGTAAATGGTAATCATATCAACCCTTACATGTCTCTTCTCGAATATAAGTGTAAATGGTAATCATATCACCTCTTACACGTCTCTTCTCTAATATAAGTGTAAATGGTAATCATATCACCCCTTACATGTCTCTTCTCTAATATAAGTGTAAATGGTAATCATATCACCTCTTACACCTCTCTTCTCTAATATAAGTGTAAATGGTAATCATATCACCCCTTACATGTCTCTTCTCTAATATAAGTGTAAATGGTAATCATATCACCCCTTACACGTCTCTTCTCTAATATAAGTATAAATGGTAATCATATCGCCCCTTACACCTCTCTTCTCTAATATAAGTGTAAATGGTAATCATACCTCCCCTTACACCTCTCTTCTCTAATATATGTGTAAATGA